>CM051029.1:11178322-11538322 GCA_027627225.1 Congeria kusceri | reverse complement strand
AATTCATTATCATCATCATCATCATCATTCTCATCATCATCATCATCATCACCATCATCACCTTCATCATCATCATCACCATCATCATCATCCTCGTCATCATCACCTTCATCACCATCATCATCATCATCATCATCATCCTCACCATCATCACCATAATCATCATCATCACCATCATCATCATCCTCGTCATCATCATCACCATAATCATCATCATCATCATCACCCTCATCACCATCATCATCATCATCATCATCATCACCATCATCACCATAATCATCATCATCATCATCATCATCATAATTCATCATCATCATCATCATCACCATTAGCAAAGCAGCAGCATCATCGCCACAGCCCTCGCCACTATCATAATAATCATCAGCAGCATCATCAAAATAATCATCATCGTCGTCGTTGTGATTATCATCATAATAGTAATAATCACCATCATGATCATCACAATCATCACAATCATGACGATCATCATCACATTATCACATCATCACATCAACATGATTATCATCATCATTCTCATCGTCGTCAAGGTCGTCGTTATCATCATCATCAACTTCTTCTTTTACTTCTTCTATTCGGCAACATCACCACCACCATCGACTTCATCGCAATCGTCGTTGTCATCATCATTATAAAAATACACTATAGATTTTTATCGAGTTTTTATATTAATCGTGTAGTTGCATTGATGTAATATATAACAGCATATATGGATGCATGTGTCAACTATAATTATATTTCAAAATATATTAAGGTATATTTTTAGAAATCGTCCACCAAAATACATAATTATGAGTTGAGCACACAGGCCTCTAAGATGTTTACTGACGTGTCAACATGGCAAGCAGTCATATCTACATATTGTGTTGTAAGAGCATCGACAGTACATGGTTCGTTATTTATTGGTTTATTTTAATAATGTATTCAAATAATCAACTATTCGAGTATTCGTTGGCATTCCCAATTGTGATTCAAACCAAAATGACACCTATAACGACTAGTACTACGACTACTACTACTACTACTACTACTACTAATAGTATAATGATAATAATAATAATAATAATAATGATAATAATAATAATAATAATAATAATAATAATAATAATAACAATAATAATAACAATAATAATAATAACAATACTAATAATAATAATCATCGTCATAATCATAATCTTAATAATCATAATAATAATTATTATTATTAGTTTAGTGTTTATTATGGTGATTTCTATTATTAATATTTTATTATTATTATTATTATTATTAATATTATTATTATTATTATTATTACTAATATTATTATTATTATTATTATTATTATTATTATTATTATTATATTATAGTGTGTCTATACAAAACGATTGTGTTATGGTTATATTGAATTTGTATGCATAGAAAAGACATAAACACACGGTTTTAGGATTATTACAAATATTAAACAAATTTAAAAAGGTGGTTTAATCATATTCTTAAAAAGAGTCATTTTGCACAGAAAGAATCACCTTTTTAGGCACCGTTTTCGAAGGAAAAACAATTAAAACGGACCCGGACAAGTTAAAAATCATAATTGATTTTCAATTTCCAAAGAACCAAAGAGCATTAAACGATTTTATAGCAATGACCAATTGTCTCAAGTGATTCATTAAAGGCTATTCACATATTGTTGCTCCTTTAAACAGATTACTAAAGAAAGATACAATATTTAAATAGACTGAGGAACACAATAAAACTTTCAATTCTTTAAAGAATGCATTAATGTCGAGACCAATCTTGCGATTACACGATTTTTACAATATTTACAGATACCAGTACTTTAGCAGTAAGTTTCATTCTATGTCTTGATATTCACCAAATGAACCTCATACTATTTTAGATGGAGTCCGTGCTTAACATGACAATGAAAAACGGCACAGTAGCTGTGAATTAGAACTTTTGGCAATCATATACGCTCTAAACGAATGCAGAGTTTATATTTTAAACAAACATGTTAAAATCGTAACAAATAACAAAGCTTTAACATTTTTACATACAGTGCAACACATTCAAATGACAGATTGTATATTTGGGCATTGGAATTAGATAACTATGATGTAAACACACATGATGATCAGCCTCACAAATCTAAATTACATATCACTCAGCCACTAATTACTGATAGTGATCAATTAGCTGGTCAAACTCGGTCGAATGTCAGTACGCCAGAGGTAGATACCGAACATGTGCCGAGTACGCCAAAAAGAGACTGATAGCATTACAATAAGAGGTCATCTAGCAAATACCAAAAAAATCTTATCCAATTAAAATCTACGTCCCATGACTTTTGCAATATGTATGTATTTCTCAAAGATGGTCTTTTTCATAATAACAACAGTCTTGCTAAACGAATAACGAAATACTTTACAGTTTTCACGTTTTAAATGGACATTTTGGAGTTGATGAAACATTTTATACACTTCGACAATTTTATTATTTTCACAAATGGATCAAACAGTTAAGAATTATGATCACTCTTGCAAGAATTGTCAAATATTAAAAAAAGATGATTACAATTATACACCATACCCATTACAAGAACCTTTCATTGCAAGTGAACCATTTGAAATGCTTCACATAGACCTAAGACATAAGATAAACACTACACACAATTTTGAATTAAATATAAGAAAGCTCACAGAAACCGAGAAACAATTATGCGAAGGCTTGCTATGAATGCTTAAATGCTTAAAAAGAGGTGGATAATAATAAAAGCCCAGGTACAGACGGTGTGTCAGCGGAATTTTACAACGTATTTTGGGATGTTCTGAAAACGCACTACCTTACTTATATTAACTATTCATTTGTAAATGGACACTTAACTCAACTAAAAAACAAAGTATTCTTACACTGATTATGAAAACCAGGAAAAAAACTTGAATCACTAAACAACTGGAGACCTTTTAGTTTATTAAATATTGATTATACAATAGCAACCAAAACAATAGCAACCAGAATGATAAAGGTAATTTCGTCCATAGCTTAATGTAAGGACAATATTTGAAGCTATGTATTATGTTAATAATAATAACAAATGAGACTTGCTCTTCTTTGCAGATTATGAAAAAGCATTTTATAGTTTAGATTATGACTTTATGCTACATTGTCTTACACAATTTAATTTTGGACCCGAACTTATACCATAGATTAAGTTATTCTACACTGACATATGCACTATAATTATAAATTATGGGCATGTTTTGAGCCAATCTCTATACAGCGAGGTGTAAAACAAGGTTGTCCCTTTTCAACCAAACTTTTCATACTTAGTGTAGAAATTTTATTGAAAAAAAAATGACGATACTAAGGCAATAAACATAAACGAACACGATATAAAAAAACACATTTTGCGGACGATACAACTTAGTTATTGAGGGAATGCTTAAATCGTTCTCTGCATTGATAGATTCCATTCAAGATTTCAGTGAACTTTCTGGGCTTAAACTAAATAAACACAAATCCACAGTAATGCGAGTCGGTTCACTTAAAACCACACAAACTATATTTAACAAATACAAACACTGTCTTGGACCTCTGAGGAAGCCAACACGCTTGGCTTTTAATTTAAAAGTTATGAAAATCTCGATATAGCAAAAACATTCAAACAAAAGTACAAGTTTTCACAAAGTGCTTAAATCTGTGGCAACTCAGAAAATTAACACTTCTTGGAAAAGTTACAGTTGTTAAGACATTTGCCTTACGAAGATTATGTATCCATTGTCAATGCTTCCCACCAACAAAATTGATACAATACAAACAATTGTTAAATCTGTATTTCAATTTGTATGGAATTGAACACCTGAAAAAATTAAAAGAACAACTCTTGTTAAAACAATAGAGCAGGGTGGACTTAAACTCACAGATATTACTGCTTTTATACATGCAAATAAGGCCAGTTGGTTTTAAATATGAACAGACATAAACAACAAAGGACAGTGGACAATCTTGTATCAGAAAGAACTCAAGTAATATCGTGAAAAACTTGTTTTCGAATGTCCACTTAAAAAAAACAACATATTGTTCTAACTTTAAAAATGAATATATATAACTTTTTATCGTGTAATAAAGTTATATCTAATGAAAAAGCATGATAGATAAATAATACAATTATATGGAAAACTCAACAATGCAACCAAATAATCAACATACCTTTCTTTACCCAAATTAGTTTAATAGACGCATTACATTTCTAGAACATCTATTTGACTTCAGGACAAAATAATATTATAAATTGGAAGCATTTAAAACCCTGTTTGATATACCTACAACCGATTATCTAAAAACTACACACTGATTAATAGTATACCAGAAACTTGCAAAAAAACAACTATCTGAAACAGACCTTTTTAATTTTAGCAACAGCACATTACTTGAAAAAGTGCAAAAAAACAAACACAGTGTGTACATATTTATATAATCTTCAACACATTTTTGATAACGTTAAAACCAAACAGCAACATAAGTGGGAAAGCATAATGCCTTCTTAAAATCAAAGTATTGACTGGAAAACTACATATTTAATACCATTTAAAGCCACTATAAATAATAATTTACGCAACTTTCAGTATAAGGTTCTACATTGTATTTTACCCACTAATGCATACCTGTATAAATGTAAGATTGCAGCTGCTAAACTTTGTACATTTTGTGCAAGTTATAAAGAAACTATTACACATGTTTTATTTCAATGTAATATTGTACAACCAATATGGCTGGACCTCACGATGTATTTAAGCAGTTAAGAATTACATATTGATTTTAATGTAAATTATATTGTCCATGGAACACAAAAAGGTGGCGCTAATAATTCAATTATAAACTATATACTCATTCTGCTGAAGGCTTATATATTTAGCGTGAAATCAAGAGCCGAAACTCTAAATATCGAGACTTTCAAAAATGCTCTCAGGATGAAAATACATTTAGAAGAGCAGATTGTTTTTGAAAAAAATAAAATTGATCTGAATTTAAAAAAAAAGGCAAAAATTGTGCACATCCTTTACTTTGAAGTGAATCTTGCCTATTTTGTCCTTTTTTCCCCCTTTTTTTCTCAGGATATTTTGTTTTCTATTTTTCTTGATTTCTTTTTATTTGTTCGCATACCTTAGGGAAGCTTTTGTGTATTTGCGCCCGCATATATGCCTCTCATAGCAGTCTTCCATGTTTGAAGTCAAACATCTCATGTCTATTAAAGGGAACACCTTGCCTTCTTATTATCCTCTTTCCTTTTACTTTTTTGTATCTTACTTGTTTATACCATCATCTCAAAACTAAAAATTGAAACGATTATTTTCTAGAAACAATTTATTACGCAAAATACACATAAATGACTGTAGTATAATGACAGATATAAGTGTTTTAATTTTGTGTATATGAATAACTTGTACTCTTATATATTAGCATTGTGTAATGGAGATGTATGTTTAAAAATGATTACAAATAAATAAAAAGACTTAAAAAACTTGTTTCAAACCTTCAAATTACACGAACATATTAATGAACATAAACACAATATAAATGAAGACACTACGCAAAAAAATGGAGATGATACTAAAGATAAAACAATTGACGTCAACAACAAAACAAGGCAAGAATCAAATAAGAAATGGTATAGGGCTGAGAAAATCTAAATAACTAGAACATAAGATACGCAAAGACAATATTTAATCACACGGGCTAACAAGAAATACAAAAACAGCGAGGTTAATTATATAGATACATTGGAAGCATCAATGAAGCAATTCTTTGTAAAAAAAATCTCTTAAATAGACGAAACGCAATAGAAAGCGGTACAATAAATTTACGTAAATTATAACAACACAAGCATGTGCACAGTATGTAACAAAATACATGATTGTCATACAAGAGATATCAAGATCATACCGACTTTCATAATGGAACTTAAGCAAGATTACAACAAAACGTATTTGCGAAGTTATTAGCAAAAATATTAAATTTAAAATATACGATCTTCCATGAGATTAAAAACAAATGACAACAGATGCATCAGTTTAAAGTAGACTTGAAGAGTTCCGCAAATTAGAGAGTATATTGGACAAATGTATGAGAATACATGCATTAGCACGGTATAACGTGATGGATTCGTAGCGAATGATTCAGCTTTCCGATATAAACATAATATCAACGAAATAACACCCGCTCTCTTTTCTATACATACGACTGTTTAAAACGGTGATGTAATAAATGAATACACTGGCCGTAGTAAAATTAATAAGCAATTAATTGTCAATATATATTAACCCCGAACATAAGTTATCAGGAATAATTTATGAAGGACTTATTAACAGACTCTTAAATCGGTCAGTACTGAGTTGTAATTTAAATAAAATCATGCTGAATGTATTTATAGACGTTTTTGCATGCTATAAACATAATGGTATTGTTTCCCTTGACAAACAGTTTTGATTATTGAATTCACACATCACATTAAGTTTTATTCAAATGTCTCTAGACAATCATACAGAAAGATACACATGCGTACATTACAAACCCTATGTATATATATATATATAGCGAGCAAGAACCAGCTTATGTTAAAGAATCGTTCTTGAGGGACTGTTTTATGATGATGATGATGGTGATGATGATGATGATGATGATGATGATGATGATGATGATAGTGATAATGATAGTGATAGTGATGCTGATGATAGTGCTGCTGCTGCTGCTGCTAATGATGATGATGATGATAATGATGGTGGTGATTGTGATGCTGCCGATGCTGCCGATGCTGTGGATGATGATGGAAATGATGATGATAATGATGATGATGATGGTGATGATGGTGATGATGATGATACAACTGATGATGCAAGCCCGTCATCTACTGTTATATTAGTAATGGTACTGATAATGACGATGCAAACTTGTTGACAGTACAACTTCACATTCCAACTGTCACCCACAGTGGTTGAAGACCCTAAGTGTTATCGGTTACTATGAAAACAAGGTCGATTTCATTGACGTATACTGATAAGAAGAATGTCGGCATAGCCTGTTCGATAAATAGAAGAAAAGGATATGTTATTGTCTAAAAGATTTTGAAACGTATAACAGCTTTTAATATCTTTATAAAACACAAGTGAATACAATTTCATATAAACGATTATCTTTCCAATAATTAACTTCACAATCATCATCATCATCATCATCATCATCAGCATCATCATCATCATCATCATCAGCATCAGCACCATCATCACCATCATCGTCATCATCATCATCATCATCATCATCATAAGCATCATCATCATCATCAACAACAACATCATCATCATCATCATTATCATCATTATCATAATGATAATAATAATCATCATCGTCATCATCATCATCAACATTATCAGCATCATCATCATCATCGCCATCACCATCTCCACCATCATCATCATCATCAGCAGCAACTGCAGCAGTAGCCCATGCTCTTCTGCACCATCACCTTTATATTCACGAAATGTTTTATTAGCACTACACGCATGTGTTTATTAGTATGTACGCGTCCTAGTTTTAAGTAAATTGATTGGATGAAGCAACCAAGTGCTTTTATTTACCACAGAAATATAAACCCAAAATAGATCAACTCGTTCCATGATTGACACGTATTTACTGGTCAATTCAGACAGAATAAACGTAATAAGGTTGTAATATTTGATATAAGAGACAAATCAATTATTTACACTAGCTATATACTCGATAATGTTTGATATATACGAGGACGTTTTCTCATGATATGTATACTCACACAAAAAAACTATTTTATATTTGTTTATATTCTTGCACGAAAATTAACTGCAGACTTGTCGTCGTTTTATACTAAATTATTATTGTTACTTAACGAATAATATATTTACGGCGGGAAAAATTGCAATTTCAATAAAATTTTGTCTATCTTTGTATAACGACCGATTATAATGTTTAGCCTCGAACGTTTATCAACATTAACGGTATTTGCTTCTGAGAAAACTGCGCTGGATTATTACAGATTACTGATAAGAAGGCTATCTATGTCCGTTTTATTGCCGAATACGGATAAGAAGGACATCTGTTTGGCGTTTAAGATCAATCCTCCTCCTCCCCCTTATCATCAACATCATGATCAGCATAATCTAGATCACCACCATCACCATCAGCATCATAAGCAGCAACAGCAGCGGCAGCATTGCTGTATTCATATTTATTAGTCATTCACATGTGAATTTAAAAATCCGATTAAGTTACAAAAAATAAAAGCTGAAAGAAAAACATAAAGTTACATGATAAGATTATGTATGTATATAATTTGTGCTAAGTTCATTTTTATTGATATTGCGTCTTTATTCATGAGCTTGTGTTATAAGCACTGCGCAAGTCAATACTTTGTAATGAATATTTGAGTTTGTTTGTTTTGTTTTAATAAAAAATGTTAGTTTGTGTGTGAAAGCATCGCTTTTACAGACAATGCATCTTTTCAATATACGTAAATTCATCTGCGGAATGACAATTTTGCTTTTAAATGCAATTTGAACAATTTATTGTGAAAGTATAAACTTTTTAGCTTGTAAAGTTTCTAATAAACCACAAGTCGGTTATCTACAAAGGCGTTATACCAGATGATGTTTGATACAAATGATAACTTTTTTTTTGTTATGATTCTAAATAATACAGATATTAAATTTTTTGTTTGTATTATATGCTTTTCAGTGAAATGTAGAATTTTATTGGTTAAAGAAATGTTGATATGTTCGCTGTTGCAACAGTTAAAATATACGAATTTATAGTGTCACTGCAGTGAAAATTTAACATAAAAGCCACTATTTTTGTACCAATCACATCGATCTACCAGTAGTGGTTTACTCTTTTTTTTCAATAGCTTATAAATGGGTTGATTCTAGAAACAGTAATAAAAAATATCGATCCAATCAACATAAAAATACAAATTATAATTTCCGTTCATATTATAACCAAACTAAAAGTAAGTTCTGTGTAGTAGAGGTGAAACTCTTTTTGACATTTTGTCATCATCAACATTATCATCATCATCATCATCCTCATCACCATCATCATCATCCTCATCACCATCATGATCATCATCATCGACATCTGCATCATCATCCCCTTCATATTATAAACAAACTAAAGTATAAGTTCTGTATGGTAGTGGTAAAACTATTTTTGACACGTTCTCATCATCATCATCATCATCATCATCATTATCATCATCATCGTCATCATCATCATCATCATCATAATGCATCATCATCATCATCATCATCACCATTAGCACAGCAGCAGCATCATCGCCACAGCCATCGCCACTATCATAATAATCATCAGCAGCATCATCAAAATAACCATCATCGTCGTCGTTGTCATCATCATCATCATAATAACAATCACCATCATGATCATCACAATCATCACAATCATGACGATCATCATCACATTATCACATCATCACATCATCATGATTATTATCATCATTCTCTTCGTCCTCGAGGTCGTCGTTATCATCATCATCAACTACTTGTTTTACTTCTTCTATTCGGCAACATCACCACCACCATCGACTTCATCGCCATCATCGTTGTCATCATCATTATAAAATACACTATAGTTTTTTATCGAGTTTATATATTAATCGTGTAGTTGCATTGATGTAATATATAACAGCATATATGGATGCATGTGTAAACTATAATTATATTTCAAAATATATTAAGGTATATTTTTAGTAATCGTCCACCAAAACACATAATGATGAGTTGAGCACACAGTTAAAATATACGAATTTATAGTTTCACTGCAGTGAAAATTTAACATAAAAGCCACTATTTTTGTACCAATCGCATCGATCTACCAGTAGTGGTTTACCCTTTTTAGTCATTAGCTTGTAAATGGGTTGATTCTAGAAACAGTAATAAAAAATATCGACCCAATCAACATAAAAATACAAATTATAATTTCCGTTCATATTATAACCAAACTAAATGTAAGTTCTGTGTAGTAGAGGTGAAACAATTTTTGACACTTTGTCATCATCCTCCTCCTCCTCATCATCATCATCCTCATCACCATCATCATCATCATACCATCATCATCATCATCATCATCGACATCAGCATCATCATCCCCTTCATATTATAACCAAACTAAAGTATAAGTTCTGTATGGTAGTGGTGAAACTATTTTTGACACGTTATCATCATCATCATCATCATCATCATCATCATCATCATTATCATCATCATCATCATCATCATCATCACAATGCATCATCATCATCATCATCCTCACCATTAGCACAGCAGCAGCATCAGCGCCACAGCCATCGCCACTATCATAATAATCATCAGCAGCATCATCAAAATAAAATCATCATCGTCGTCGTTGTCATCATCATCATCATAATAATAATCACCATCATGATCATCACAATCATCACAATCATGACGATCATCATCACATTATCACATCATCACATCATCATGATTATTATCATCATTCTCAGCGTCCTCGAGGTCGTCGTTATCATCATCATCAACTTCTTGTTTTACTTCTTCTATTCGGCAACATCACCACCACCATCGACTTCATCGCTATCATCGTTGTCATCATCATTATAAAATACACTATAGATTTTTATCGAGTTTTTATATTAATCGTATAGTTGCATTGATGTAATATATAACAGCATATATGGATGCATGTGTAAACTATAATTATATTTCAAAATATATTAAGGTATATTTTTAGTAATCGTCCACCAAAATACATAATGATGAGTTGAGCACACAGGCCTCTAAGATGTTTACTGACGTGACAACATGCAAACAGTCATAACCACATATTGTGTTGTAAGAGCATCGACAGTACATGGTTCGTTATTTATTGGTTTATTTTAATAATGTATTCAAATAATCAATTATTCGAGTATTCGTTGGCATTCCCAATTGTGATTCAAACCAAAACGACACCTATAACGACTAGTACTACGACTACTACGACTACTACTACTACTACTACTACTACTACTACTACTACTAATAATAATAATAATAACATAATAATAATAATAATAATAATAATAATAATAATAATAATAATAATAATAATAATAATAATAATAATAATAATAATAATAATAACAATACTAATAATAATAATCATATCGTCGTTATAATCATAATCATATTAATCATAATAATAATAATTATTAATAGTTTAGTGTTTATTATGGTGATTGCTTTTATTAACATTTTATTATTATTATTATTATTATTATTATTATTATCATTACTAATATTATTATTATTATTATTATTATATTATTATTATATAGTGTGTCTATACAAAACGATTGTATTATGGTTATATTAAATTTGTATGCATAGAAAAGACATAAACACGCGGTTTTAGGATTATTACAAATATTAAACAAATTTAAAAAGGTGGTTTACTCATATTCTTAAAAGGGGTCATTTTGCACAGAAATAATCACATTTTTAGGCACCGTTTTCGAAGGAAAAACAATTAAAACGGACCCGGACAAGTTAAAAATCATAAAAGATTTTCAATTTCCAAAGAACCAAAGAGCATTAAACGATTTTATAGCAATGACCAATTGTCTCAAGTGATTCATTAAAGGCTATTCACATATTGTTGCTCCTTTAAACAGATTACTAAAGAAAGATACAATATTTAAATAGCCTGTGGAACACAATAAAACTTTCAATTCTTTAAAGAATGCATTAATGTCGAGACCAATCTTGCGATTACAAAATTTTTACAATATTTACAGATGCCAGTACTTTAGCAGTAAGTTTCATTTTATGTCTTGATATTCACCAAATAAACCTCATGCTATTTTAGATGGAGTCCGTGCTTAACATGACAATGAAAAACGGCACAGTAGCTGTGAATTAGAACTTTTGGCAATCATATACGCTCTAAAAGAATGCAGAGTTTATATTTTAAACAAACATGTTAAAATCGTATCAAATAACAAAGCTTTAACATTTTTACATACAGTGCAACACATTCAAATGACAGATTGTATATTTGGGCATTGGAATTATAAAACTATGATGTAAACACACATGATGATCAGCCTCACAAATCTAAATTACATATCACTCAGCCACTAATTACAGATAGTGATCAATTAGCTGGTCGAACTCGGTCGAATGTCAGTACGCCAGAGGTAGATACCGAACATGTGCCGAGTACGCGAAACAGAGACTGATAGCATTACATTAAGAGGTCATCTAGCAAATACCAAAAAAATCTTATCCAATTAAAATCTACGTCCAATGACTTTTGCAATATGTATGCATTCCTCAAAGATGGTCTTTTGCCTAATAACAACAGTCTTGCAAGACGAATAACGAAATACTTTACTGTTTTCACGTTTTAAATGGACATTTAGGAGTTGATAAAATATTTTATACACTTCGACAATTTTATTATTTTCACAAATGGATCAAACAGTTAAGAATTATGATCACTCTTGCAAGAATTGTCAAATATTTAAAAAAAAGATGATTACAATTATAAACCATACCCACTACAAGAACCTTTCATTGCAAGTGAACCATTTGAAATGCTTCACATAGACATAAGCCATAAGTTAAACCTTCACAAAATTTTGAATTAAATATAAGAAAGCTAACAGAAACCGAGAAACAATCATGCGAAGGCTTGCTATGAATGCCTAAATGCTTTAAAAGAGATGGATAATAATAAAAGCCCAGGTTCAGACGGTGTGTCAGCGGAATTTTACAACGTATTTTGGGATGTTCTGAAAACGCACTACCTTAATTATATTAACTATTCATTTGTAAATGGACACTTAACTCAACTTCAAAAACAAAGTATTCCTGATTCCAAAACCAGGAAACAAAACTTGAATCACTAAACAACTGGAGACCTTTAAGTTTATTAAATATTGATTATAAAATAGCAACCAAAACAATAGCAACCAGAATGAAAATGGTAATTTCGTCCATAGCTTAATCAAGGCAAACTGTATTAATAAAAGGCTCAAATGTAGGCGAAAATGTAAGGACAATATTTGAAACTATATATTATCTTAATAATAATATTAAATCAGACTTGCTCTTCTTTGCAGATTATGAAAAAGCATTTGATAGTTTAGATCATGACTTTATGCTACATTGTCTTACACAATTAATTTTGGACCCTAACTTATACCATAGATTAAGTTATTCTACACTGACATATGCACTATAATTATAAATTATGGGCATGTTTTGAACTAATCTCTATACAACGGGGTGTTAATACAAGGTTGTCCCATTTCAACCACACTTTTCATACTAAGTATAGAAATTTTATTGAAAAAAAATGACGATACTAAGGCAATAAAAATAAACGAACACCAAATAAAAAAAAACACTTTTTGCGGACGATACAACATAGTTATAGAGGGAATGTTTAAATCGTTCTCTGCATTGATAGATTCCATTCAAGATTTCAGTGAACTCTCTTGGCTTAAACTTAATAAACACAAATCCACAGTAATGCGAATCGATTCACTTAAAACCACACAAACTATATTTAACAAGTACAAACACTGTCTTGGACCTCTGAGGAAGCCAAAACGCATGGCTTTTACTTTAAAAGTTATGAAAATCTCGATATAGCAAAAAACATTCAAACAAAAGTACAAGTTTTCACAAAGTGCTTAAATCTGTGGCAACACAGAAAATTAACACTTCTTGGAAAATTTACCGTTGTTAAGACATTTGCCTTACGAAGATTATGTATCCATTGTCAATGCTTCCCACCAACAAAATTGATACAATACAAACAATTGTCAAATCTGTATTTCAATTTGTGTGGAATTGAACACCTGAAAAAATTAAAAGAACAACTCTTGTTAAACCAATAGAGCAGGGTGGACTTAAACTCACAGATATTACTGCGTTTATGCATGCAAATAAGGCCAGTTGGTTTTAAGATGAACAGACATAAACAACAAAGGACAGTGGACAATCTTCTATCAGACAGAACTCAATAAATATCGTGAAAACCTTGTTTTCGAATGTCAACTTAAACAAAAACATATTGTTTCTAACTTTAAAAATGAATATATATAACTTTTTATCGTGTAATAAAGTTATATCTAATGAAAAAGCATGATAGATAAATAATACAATTATATGGAAAAGTCAACAATACAACCAAATAATCAACATACCTTTTTTTACCCAAATTAGTTTAATAGAGGCATTACATTTATAGAACATCTATTTGACTTCAGGACAAAATCATATTATAAATTTGAAGCATTTAAAACCCTGTTTGATATACCTACAACCGCTTATCTAAAAACTACACACTGATTAATAGTATACCAGAAACTTGCAAAAAAAAACAACTATCTGAAACAGACCTTTTTAATTTTAGCAACAGCACATTACTTGAAAAAGTGCAAAAAACAAACACAGTGTGTACATATTTATATATTCTTCAACACATTTTTGATAAAGTTAAAACCAAACAGCAACATAAGTGGGAAAGCATAATGCCTTCTTAAAATCAAAGTATTGACTGGAAAACTACATATTTAATACCATTTAAAGCCACTATAAATAATAATTTACGCAACTTTCAGTATAAGATTCTACATTGTATTTTACCCACTAATGCATACCTGTATAAATGTAAGATTGCAGCTTCTAAACTTTGTACATTTTGTGCAAGTTATAAAGAAACTATTACACATGTTTTATTTCAATGTAATTTTGTACAACCAATATGGCGGGACCTCACAATGTATTACATATTGATCTTAATGTAAATGATATTGTCCATGGAACACAAAAAGGTGGCTCTAATAATTCAATTATAAACTATATACACATTCTGAATAATGCCAATCTTGCTATTTAGACAAGCCGCTGCCCAGAACCTGTATTATGAAAGTATTTAATATTAACAGAGTAACACGTAAAGACGTCCATACAATATCAATGTAATTATTTCATTATAGCCTGATGTACATGATGGTATTTCTTGCACTTGATTAAAAACCGCATTTATGCTGTGTTGACTCAGTTTTATATTTTAAAGTATCATTATGCTCTGCTCACAATAAGATACACAGTTTTAAGATAATGCTCCTATTACAGTACAGCTCAATACTTTACATTCAGATAATAATTACGCTTGTTTGCCTTCCTTTTTGCTCGGTCTATTACCATGTAAGTAGTTAATAGTACTTTCACTAAGAACATTGTTTGCACGAGCATTACTGTTTTCATTGTTTGCAATGAACAATAAGATGTTGTTATTGTATTTTGTAACATTTTCAAAAATATTTATATTATTAGAAGCACTACTGATGATTATGGCTTTCTAAATTGATATTGCTGAAATCAACCGTGTGGTTGTATTTGTTCATATTTTCGGTGTTTGTATTCATCAACGTGTTTGGGGTTATTTTGTTGTTGTTGATGGTGTAGTTTCATAATCGTACATTTTGTGTTATTGATAAATATTCAATATGGTATTCGAAAGGTGCACATTTGTCTATCGTTTTCAGTACTTGTATGCATTACCATTATTGCTAAAGTTGTATTTATTGCTCATTTTATTATATATGCAAATTGAAAAAACAAAAACAATTGTATTTGCCAATGATAAACGTCGCTACATGTTGATAGCGAATATATTGATTCTAATTCATTATTCTTATATCTAACATGTTTAACATGGTTTAAATGCTTAAATGGTTCTAATTCAAGGTTTCAATTGCATGACTTATAACCCATAATATTATTATGGTTGTAATACATGTGTAAGTTGTATGCATCTGACATAGTTCTATTTCTGATAGATATCCTTATGATATATGTGGTCAAGTGCACGATAAAAACAAAAAGACATATAAATCTAATTATGGTTTTGTTCGTTTTTCAGAAAAATCAGGCTTACATAGAAAGTCATCGGTCTATTTTCATCGTTAAAGGACACTCCACTGGGGTACTTGGCCTGCAAACCAGAACAGACCATCATAACATACCATAGACCACAAGCCGTTGGCTGTACCCTTTCATACCAGGTAACATGTTAGTCTTGCACAAGCAATGACATAAAGCCTGTCAAAAAGCAGCAACAGCACCGTATTTGGTTTATAGATGGGAACACACTTATTTCAATATTATGTTCAACAATTTCAGACCATTTAACCCTAGAAATGGCACGTTCTACATGTTCACGGTGCCTGGCTATTTTCCTCTTTCGTTTGACATCACTGTCTGACATTTGACCTGATCCTGGAATAAAAGTTTTATCCTAATTTTTAAACCTCCTCATTTTATTAAAAAACCCTTATCCACAATGATCCCAACCCCTTTCTTTATTTTCCCACAGTCAATAAGTTGTTGAAGCATATCCAGGGGTCTACATTGATTATTTATTTCTTTATCTGAAATGGCACCAGAAAATAACATGGAAATACATGTAAAATATCATCTGCGGTCAACTACAACCAAAGCCTTCAATGTTGTAGCAGATTTGTAATCCGTGTAGCACTGGCTTTGGGAATGTAATAATGAGGGCCTTCCAAGTTTTTGCTCTGTTCCGTCCAGTATAAGTAAAGAGTCCGGAAAGTCCTCTTTATATTTCTTCGGCATTTAATCCACAATTATATCCCTGTCCGGCCAAATCGGTACTGAACCAAATCTGTAACACTTGTAGTTTATCCAGTTTCTAAATAGAGCACCTGCGTTGGTAGGGCTGATATTGATGTGATTTGGTGTGTTGGAACTGCAGGTTTATTCTAAGTTTGATCATGCCATCAGCAGCTTGCACATTGTTTTCAATACTTGACATAGGTCTTGGACAATCAAATGGACATTCATTCTAAGTGCGTACCAGGAACTGAAAGCTGGTCAAAATTTTCAAATAATCAAAGCCAGTGTAATCTGTTTGTTTTCCCTTCATTGTTCTAAGATACTCAACTGAAAACAGTTGTTCTTTTACAGATTATTTTGTTGTTGTTTTTTCATTCGTTTTCTTAGTGAACAATTCACTCTTGTTAGCTCTTCATTTCTCAGCACTTGGTCAGGCATGTTTCGGTCCAAAGTTGCTTTAACAGCTTGCAGTTGTTGTTTCAAAGCCTGGTTTTCTGATGTTAGTGCCAATATCTCCAGAGGAGAAACATCTGAAAACAGAAAATAAAGTAATAGAATACATATTATTTCAATTTCAATTTTGTTCAGATATCATTTATCCAGCAAGTAGACAATGTATTGAGCCAAACAGAAGTATGTGGAACCCTTGAACTGCCTGCACAACCTGGTTTAAACTTGGACATTGCAACTGAGAATCTTGACAACATGAAACATGTAAGCGTGACGCAAGATTTAACTCAACATTCGTGACCAGCGTTTGAGTGCTGTGTGGTCTTAGGAAAGACAAAAAAGAATCACGGCCACATGCTCGGGAAGTCAGCAATCAGCGAGAAGTTTATAGATAGCATCACCACACCAAAGTGTTCACCTCAGCGTCTACAAGGTATAGCATAGCAAATGAAAGAATTGCACAGAACTTGTATAGAAAAAAAAACACAAAAAACACGTGCACGACTGCGGATTGTTTGTAAATCCGAAGTTTCCGTGCATCGGAGCCACGCCAGACGGCAAAGTATGTTGTAGTGGCCAGACAGGAATTTTGGAAATTAAGTGTCCATTTTCTGTTCGCAATATTACTATTGCAGATGTGGAAGATCCAAATAATGCAAAACACATTTCTTCTTAATCACAGATGGAGAGAACATTTCTTGGAATAATGTTACTGGTTCCAAGTTCAAGGACAATTGCTTGTTACGGGGGCAGAGTTTATTTACTTTGTTACTTATACGAGACAGGACGTGTTAATACCAAGAATATTGCCTGACAAAGATGCCGCTGATGTATTTATTTAATTTTATACCTTGTAAGAATTTCTTGTTGAAGATTTCTTCTTCTCTTCCGTGGTACTTGGTCATCTACTAACAGTCTCTTTAATAGCCGTCTGGCTGGCGTGGTAACTGTGTTTGTCTCTGCAGGCAATGTGTCATGAAACTGATATGTTGGTTTGCCTTCTTGGAAATGCTATAACAATACAAACACAAAACTGGGATCTGGGTATTAAAATAACCAAATTTTACCACACTGGAAATAAAATAACTACGAAATATGGATGAATATCTGTTGTATTGTTCTAGAGCTACTGAGTACTGTTGCCACGTTTTTATTACACTTACGTCAACATAACACTGCGATCATCAGACAAAGCTAGACCACCTTTAATCTGATCCTTTTCATAAAAATGGTTATGTTTACATCCCTCCATATTTGGAAATGTTGACAACACGTGCAGCATAAATTGATATAAAACCGAATTCAATTGGTCATACGTGACCTCATAGGTTTTTTTATAACTGTCATTCGATTGCTAAAAATGACTTGTCAAGCGTCTATCTAAAAGCAAAATATTAAACGTATAGTTAATCAAAGGAAGAACAATGAAAAATAACCTTTGTACAGATAAACATATGGTAATTGTGGTTGACAGTGTTGACATTAAGTTGATCGTGGGGACGACCGCAGTCCTTTATCCATCCCTTACACTTGTCGAGATCACATTTCAGCTTAGGAAATGCTACAAATTCAACTCCTCCAGATAACCTCTCTGGATACTAACTGTCCAAGTTGCATTACCCAATTGACACCGTTAAATCATATTTTATTCACGTTCATTTCTAAGAATATAACAAAATATGTAGAACAATAGTGTGAACCTCGACATTCAGCTTGTCGATAAAAATGGCGGACAAATCGTTGGCAACCGGCTCCCCGAATTATCGATCGCTGATTGGTCGATCGATATTTGGATAAGAATTTGATTGACGGGTGGCGAGATGTTAATGATTTCTAGGTCACAGAAAGATACCAGCACCAAGATATTGGTCAGTACATAAGAGTTAAGCGTATGCAAATACATTACTAGAGCATTATCACGTGATAGCCAAATTAAAAGAGCTGGTACGGAAGAACCGACTAAGCATATTCGCAATTCAACCCACGTGCCCCTGGAAAAGTATTAAAGAACCGCGCACGGCAAATCTGGCTGTGCGTGATCTGATACTAGTTCAGGTAAGATTACTGTTACTATATTTTTGTAATAATTGTAAATGATTATAGAGTGCATTCGTTTTTTAAACCCGAAGATATGATACACTAAATTGTGAAATTTTTGTACGGAAACAAAGTTATTATGTTAGCATTATACTGAAATATTTTATAGTAATTAATGTTATAAGTTGGTATGATTATATGAACTATAAGGATTAAGTGGTATGTTAACATTTTAAAGGTTCTAATAAAATCGCTGTAAGTAAAGAACAAATGACTACAATACTCGTATATCTTAATAGGCAAATACATATATGTTTTATTAGCATGCATATTTATGATTTTTTAACTTTTATATTTGTGCGTGATCTGATAATATTTCTGAGAATAAAATGGACACAGACTAAGTTGTGTGAAACCTCTCACATTCCTGTTATGATAATGACATAGCAAAGAACGCAATTCCCTAGTAAGCGGGTAAAAGAGCCGGCAAACAATATACCGAAAAGGCCAGCCTTACAATACTGCATGTTAATCACTTGCAGGTATATATTTGTGCAGATAGAGAGGGCCGTTCAAAACATTGCTCTGTTAGTGTCTGTATTTATTCACAATCAAGACTTTAACATGTTTGTTCTAAAGGCAATTGTGCTCGTTTAATTCTTATAAATATTTAAACTGAAGCTGAACAAAAAGTGTATAAACTTTGTGTTTGACGTTTTCGAATGATTTAAATTGTCGATATAAGTCCGAAAGAAAGGTCTTTGGAATAAAACTCGTTTTTCAAAAATAAATAACTATATACATAATGAACTTACGCAATGTTGATATTTTACAAAGTTTAGCTTTTTAAATGTGTCACGTTAAATGCACAGTGAATGAATAACAGTGTCGTGAATGCGATTTTTTAACTTGTGAAAGGAACATGCTTTTAATGCTTTTCAATGAGCACATATCGGCATACACAAACGTCATTTAACACGCATGTGGTATCAATGACTTACAACATAGTTGAGAATAAACTGAACTATGACGACAATTTGTATCTCATTTAATGAATACAGGGCAAGATTGTAAATACACCATTACTAATTGTTAAGAAACAATAAAGGATTCCAAGATTATTTTTATGTGTTTGGTGTATAGCACAACGGTGCTGCTGCTATAGATGCCATAACATAATACTACTTTATTCATTTTTAAGGCACATAGGCCCCAGTATTAACTTCCAATTCAACGTTGGTAAGGTCAACGAAGCTTTGCAATTTTCCTGCACGCATTCAAATACGACATCTGTTACACGGTGGCGACTACCAGCGGTGAACAAACGTATCTAAACATCCGCTTAATTCGTTGGCAGCGTTTTTACCTTCGTTCCTTTTACGCTACCGAATGAACTTTCGAGTTGTGAATGTACATCTGTATTTATAATTTATAATCTTCTTAATTCCTATTTAAATATAAACGTACTGTATATTGGGTGTATGTTTGGCAACCATAAATATTGTGTTGCATTCAACATAATGAAACAAACAAACATTGTATGTGCTTTCATATTTGCTGACTAAATTTGCATGATTCGTATAAACAACATAGAAGCTGTAATTTATGCCGGAGCAAACAATACATATTATGAAATAATTTTATAGATGATGCTCCAGAAAATGAAGACAACGCCGGTTTTTGTAACAATGCAACTGCAAATGTTCCAAAATCCAAACGGACTGAAAAAAAGAGTGTGGAAAGGTATCATTCGTATAGCAAAAATCATTCAATAATCAACGTCGGAATTTACACAAGACGGTCAAAATGGCCCTTGGACGCTCACCTTAGTTTAATAAATAATTAAGCAAGTGATTGAATAACAATAAAACTGCGCAAATGTATATTTTTCGTCCTTTAACGCACATTTACTGTTTATAACATGAAGATTTGAGAGGGAGCGTAGTGTAGATGTGTGCGTCACTTGTCTGTTGCTACTCTATAATTATTAACTTATAAAAATAACGTAAATGTATTATTGCAGGCCAACAACGTTAAAGGATCTACAGATGAAGTATTACAAAAAAGCAATTGAGGTCCAGGAGGCACAGCCTGACTGATGGACAAAGCGTTCCAGACTGGCTGACGCCTTATTGGAAAAAATGGGTTAATATTAGAGATGGCAACAAATGTTCGAATATTCAAATAATAACACATATTAGAATATGTTTAGGTATTCGAATACTTACATGTCCGATTAATTAAATTTTAATAAGCATACAAAATACAGTATATGTCAATGTTAGCATGCACATATCACGCCTTGATGTCGCCTTAGCTTCACTAGTACGCAGGATAGTTGTCAAAGTCGACCTAGGATACTTTTGTCAATTATTACTTAATGTTAATTATATTATGTGGCCTATCGTCTTTTTATCAGTAGTAGGAGATTAAAGCGTCTTGTGGATGCTAATTGGTGTTACTGCGTACATGTGCCCTGCAATAACGCATCGCGTCCCTAGGTATATCCGATGGTTTGTTGTACTCTGAACACAAGTTTGAAAGTCGTGGAAACAGGCAGCATAGTTGTCAACAAGCATACAATTAATCGAAGGCTAACTCTTGTTCAAATGTAATACAAAACGTATTTCTGAATATGAAGCGCTGTGTCCGTGTATTCGCCGCGGTTTTCTAGCCGTACGTTTGTAGTAATTACATGCCGCAAGTCTTCTTAACATTACCATAATAATAATAATAATAATAATAATAATAATAGTAATAATAATAATAATAATAACTGCAACCGACGATCAAATATTCTAATACCTTATCAATAGAATATTCGAATATCAATTGTGCTATTCGCTGCCGTCCCGAAATATTAGATCTAAATAAATAAATTATACCCCAGAAAACGTTTTATATTCTGGTATATTAACTTAAGACACCATACTATCAAACGTTGTCTGGGATATAAATTATTTATTTAGATCTAAGATTTGTTTATCTCAGTTTATATATTACTGGTCTGGAATTAAAAAAAAAACTATAAATCAAACTATTGTTATGTTGACACCCTGAATCAGCTGAAGTACATGCGTGTGATGTGGGCCCTAACACCGCGGCCATCCATCTGTCCCTGGTATTGCTTGGGCTGTGGTTGGTCGTCCAGAACTTCATCAATATCATCTGGTTCCTTCCACAGGATGGAAAGGTTGTACAGAATGGCACATACCACTATGATCTTGCTGCACTTTTCTGGTTTCATTCTTATCTGCTCAAAAGATTAAATGAACACACCGTCAAATGAGCGATAATGCAACTTGATGGCATGGTTCGATTTTCATTGAAAATGCAAGTTTACAATATTTTGGATCATTGTTTGTGTAAACCAAATCACATATATCACATGGAATGTTTTTCTTTTGTCTAAAAATAACTATAAGCAGCCTTTAACTTTAATATGCATGTCCCATTAAATTTAAATTAAAACGGAAATTGGGTTTCTACATCATTGCTTAATGTAGGCAACGTGTACCTCTGAGTGAAGTACATGGAATTTCCGCTTCCATATTATGAACACCCTTTCGATGAGGTTGCGGGTTCCCATATGGGCCTGATTGTACCTCTGTTCTGCGTCACTGACTGCATAAGACACGTAGTTACATACAATTGCTTTTATATATAATTTAAAAATAGAAAGTATAATGCAATACATGTATTAATTAACATACATACATACATTAATATTCCCCTTGATATATACAATAACACACTTAAACCATTTGAGTATAATATACTATATCTGTATATCTCTTTTAGACAAATCAGTTACTTGCGTTTAACAATGATACTTAAACAAATTTAAAATCTTACAAAAAAGTTAGCAATTCGCAGTACGATACAAATACCACAAGACATTATTTATTTTATTTATTTTATTCACTTATTCCAATCAATATCACCTGGATTGCGTATGGTGTCATCAGAAACGGCCTGCAAGGATATCCTGCGTCTCCGAGTAAGACGCCTCGCTGGAAATCTGCATTAATTTGAAAACCACACATTTAATTCTATATGCGTGCAAAGAAAATGTAAATAGTTCTTTGAATTGAATGCGATAAAACAATCGGTTCAAAATAATTTACAGTTGCAATAACACAAGTAGTTACTTTACGCATTAAATACGCGAGTAGAATTCGATAAAACTTGTTTGTTGTAATTGTTTGTTTGATTAGATTTTTAGCCGTTTTTAACAATATTTCAGTCAGTTAACCGACTCACACTTTCCTGGCCAAGCTTAGCCATTTTAAGCGGTTTACCAGTACCTAGTGTACATATTTATGCCAGTAACTGTCAACTGTCCTACTTGAATCAGAGATACGGGGAGACTGGCCGTGGACATCATTTAATGGTCGAGCTGGGTATCGAACTCACGAACCCCGGATTGAGAGCCCAGCGCTCTACCAACTGAGCTAGCCGGGCCCGGCTTTACAAACGTGCGTATATGTATGCATATATAGATTAACGGATGTAGAAGGGTTGGAAGATGCATACGACCCTTACACTAAAATTGTGCACAGTAACGCAAAATAGTATAAAAGTAAAAATAATATCAACATTCATCTCAATTTATGCTTCATGGAAGCCAAGCTATGGTATCGCGCAATTTAAATGTTATTGTTTTGCAAATTGTATAATACAACATATATTTGAATGTACTGCATGGATGATTCAGTCAACTCTTGCTGAATCATGTATTTGCGCATGATCTGCATGATATGTTGAAACTATCAACATGAAACTAACCTTGGTGAGTGGTCTCTAGGTGCCGACAAAGTTCAGAAACCCTAAAAAACATGGGCGTCGTGACACGAGCCGGGCCAGGCGACGTTAACGCCTGTAAATCTGCCTGAAAAAACATTTTGTTTTATTGTATATAAAATACATAATTTCAAATTTTCATAAATGATCCAATGACCAAAAGACGGTTCTATATAAAATGCACGACACTTGGGGTTAAACATCATATGACGAAGTTTCGAAATAGAAAGGTGATAAAATCAATGTAAACACCATTTAAGCACCCACAAAGATAAATGTTCACAAATGGACCAACATAAAAACAACTGTTTGAGGCACGGTCACTAAAGCTTTACAGTGTACAGAAATACGATTACCCTGCAAGGTGCCTCATCGCCTCAGCCACTCATTCACAGTGTACATGACGTACAAGCGTGTGACGTAGATAGAAAGTTTATCAAGTACACATCATTTGAATAGTTCTTAAATTGGTGAAAGGCTAGCATTAGGGTCTGTGATTGTGAAATAATTTAAAATAAGTTTCTATAGACCCTAAATGCAATATCAACAGTTATTTGGAATTGAATTATGGATTATATATATTTTATGGATATTATTGCATTATATAAAGTAAATTTGGACTAGATAATTTTGTTCGCATTAAACATTTGTCGTTTGGTTTGATCAAAATATAATGGATGTACGGACAAGTGAAGAACACGATTGCATATTTAAAAACAAAATGACTACAGTATTAAGCAATGTACCTTTGTGATCGCATGTTGCTTGAACATTTATCGAGTGCTGCCGTTTTCTGTTGACAAATGTCGGCTCCTGTTCTGGCCCCGGGGCAATTATTCGAACATGGGTGCCGTCTATGCACCCGACGACACATGGCATCCCACGAAATGCGTACAAATTGTTTTGTGCGTCCTTTAGTTCGTCGTCCGACGTCGGAAAGCGTGTCGTCCTGTCTTTTAGGTCGAACAAAGCGTCAGTCACAGCCGTCACAACCCTTGACACAGTGGCAACATCTACCCCAAAAGTGTCCCCTATCAATTGAAGGAAGCTTCCAGAAGCATAAAACCTTAGCGCAATCATTATCTGTTTCCGCGGTGTCAATGGTTGGTTGCGTCTGGTACGTCTTTGTATTCTTTGTCCTATTAATTCCTCTAGTCTGTCAATACTTGTCGTCGAAAATCTGTACCGTCTCCGTAGCTCGTTGTCGTCAAAATCCGTTAATTGTCTGTTTACTCGTCGAAATTGTCTAGGTCGTCGATGGTTAGCGTCTAGAATGTCGGCCATTTTGTCTTAGTTACCTCGCAGTTACCAGTACTTACCCAGCTACAGTAGCAGGGTAAGTTTTAACCAGGTATTCACCGATTGGTATAATTTACCAAATTTTATACAAACGCTTACCAACAAGTAACCAACTTGTAACCGCCGGTATGTGGTTAACCGCTGGTTAAACTGTATTCACCGATTGTTATAATTTACCAAATTTTATACAAACGCTTACCAACAAGTAACCAACTTGTAACCGCCGGTATGTGGTTAACCGCTGGTTAAACTGTTTATACAATTGGGTGCAGGGGTCATAAAATAAAATAATAAATAGTAAACATGGGCAAAAGACAGAATATCATGCTGGTAATGAAATGCTGGTAGTTAGGTGTTTTACTCACCAACTACTTAATTCAACTACATGTACTCACCAATTTCTGAATATAGCCAAACAGAAATTGGTATTTACATAGAGAAATATAGAACAATAGATATTCATAGTAAATTATTTTCAATCTGATAATCACATACTAGTGCGCCTTATCGCTTATCTCAGTGTGTGTAATACATCGGTAAAATGCTGTATAAACTAAAACAATCTAACCATAAGCATGGCAATATGTTTTGTAATACATGTGGTATTTAAATAATGATAATTATTAGTGTTATTATAAGAGTTGGTTTTTGTATTATTACTATAATTATTAGGAATACCAATTTATTATTAGTAGTATTATTAGTATTATTATTAATTATTATTATTATTATCAGTATTATTATTATTATCATTTGTATTTTTATGTTAATTTAATGATAAAAGAGTAGGTACATACAATGCGGTTTTGAAGCCTTTTATTCGAATGCATAAAATTTTTGTTTGTACTTGCAGTACCATTGGATTATATACTTTTAACACCAGCACTAACAACAATGTCCGTCCGACCAACATGACAATCAGCTGCATCCAGTGTATCATCAGTGGGACGTACCGCACCTGTCATAACCTGGTACCTGGATAACATAACTCATTCTGACTACACGGACGATGTTGATCTGGGAATAGTAGCAGTGTAACAGTGGCCGTTGTGACGACACACAGCCTTACAATTACGCCTACGCTTGTATATCATGGAGCCAAAATATACTGCAATGCTTCAACGGATATGGGACAATCATATCCAACAGGGCGCTGTTCATCAACGTCGCGAGTAGGTTTTGTTTATAGTAGGCACAGTAGTCATCACAATTTACATTTAAAGTAATATATAAAAGAATAGTTTGTAATTCTTCTTTTTAAGAAACAAAAACGTTAAATTTTGTGGACAACGCTACATTATTGTTTGGCATAATAGGTGAACATAAAATAACATCATAACAACAAGGAAAATGCAATTGTGTACTAATTACACACAGCAATTACAAGATATATAAACGGTGCTGCTTTACAGCTTTGTTCCTATATTTACTGCCAAACGTACGGAGCATATTTACGCCTCAATGACTTAAAATTAACATATCGTCACATAGTTGCAAAATATAATCTCATGTGTTTAATGCACTCATGGTGTATGTGCATTGTGTTTATAAATATTTTTGTTTGGACAAAAGAAAAATGAATATACATGTAACAGCCGTGTGGGGAGTTTCCATAATTTTGTGAAATGATTTTAAATTTAAACCACCTTTACAAGATGTATAAGTACAGAGTTTAAGGATAACATATTTGTGCATAAAGTAATTACAAAATGCCCGAACGTATTTATATATATAGATATCATTCAATCAGCAAACGTGTAGGCAAAGTTGTTGTTCCTTGACAGGAAAGTCTAAAATCTTACTTCTAATGTCTATACATGTTTATTTGTTTGTTTGGATGTTTCGCCGTATTCAACAGCAGTTCATTCATATAACGGCGGTCGATTAACTCACAATTTTCCTGGGCAAGCTGGTTTATGGTGCACATACTTGCAGTAACTGACAACTGCCCTACTTGAACCAGAGATAGGGGGGAATGGTCGTAGAAATAATGTCATGACCAATTCCCATACAAATTATATGGCTCTGTTTTTTATATATACCCTGGTTTAGCCATTACTCTATGTCAGTATTCATATTTGAATTTCAGATTTTTGAAACGAAATTTCCGCCTTGATGCCCTTTTCGATGTCGTAGTCCATTTAATGATACGACTGGCATTCCAAGTGTGCAATAATCTCTACACAAGGTCAGTTTTCCCATAATACATATATAGTTAGTCTTCATGTATTAAATCTTGCGCTTCCTTTTCACAAAATGTTCACCTTTCAATTGATATCTATTGTGTTTGTTGCATTGACAATCTGTTGCCAAAAATCTTTGTCCACGACCTCAACGAACAGACAAAGTATTTCTTAATCGTGTTATATTGGCATTTGTTTCACAGTAAAGCGTAAATCTCATTCACCTCAAAGATGTATGTGATTTATATGTTTGATATATAGTGTTCATAACGCAAATGGCTAATGCAATGTATTCCAAAATTCCTTGTTTTATTTATATGATTTCGTGTTTCGTTTTTTCAGTCAATCCATCAAGGCAAGCTATTCTGTACAATACGGTCATTTTAACGAAAGCTATTTCGTTGATACGAAGCATTACAGTATTACTACATTGTTTCTCTTCTGGAAACCTAACGTCCATTTCATAGACCCTATCAAACAGCACAGTGATATACTCCACTTCGATATCATTTAAATGGGAAGAAAGTGAAAACACAGACGTGGTCAAATGCAGTGCCACAAGTGTTATGCACCCAATATAAGGACCCACGAAAACAACGATAAATGCCACAAGTTTACTTGTCATTATTTTACGTGGTTAGACTATTATGTTAGCGAGTAACTTGTTAAGCATGTTAATGTATTTCTTGTAGCATGAACATCCAACGAATAAATCTAATTTAATATTGTTATTGTATTTGACAGTCCATTAATCACTTTTCAAATAATAGTAATAAAACGCAATCATTGTATGCGTTTTAAATTGGGACAAATGTGGCACTATAACTTACAGTTGCTTTATTGCATGTTTCGTTGTTCATTGCATTGGCGGCACACCACCCATAATCAAATAACATTTAACTCTAGTAATAATAACTACTGTGTTTCTAATCAATGTTATACGTAGAATATAATATTTTGACATATTGTATATGCGCATGCATGACTCTACTGGATAGTTCACAGTTCAGCAACAACTATTACAATTATTTGGTTATTCATTTGTGGTTATACATATATTTCTAACCAAGTTACTTACAAAACGCGTACATGTGCGTTACAGGCAATTTCGCGAGAAGAGCAGAGTTCTAGAGTCATGACCCTCGTTTGCTAAGTCTGTATTTATATTAAAAATTGCAGTACATTGCACAAAAGTATTTCAAAGTGTCTTCTTATTATTGGGACGTTACTTATTTTATTTAGTTTGTATTGTTTCGTACATGTTAAAAACAACTGATCCACGTTTTTTGTTATAGTGGTATTTACGGATGGTGTGCACTTTGTATATTTCTAGAATTGAAGATAAACTTCAAGATAGCAGGTATTACAGTGAAAATATGATAGCGAATTATTACATTGCATAACATGTATTCAGTATTCTACATAAATATAGATTGTATGATATTCCGAGTTTTTATTTTCCACACAAAACAGTACTTGAACATACCAAATAATAATACTATTTTTAATATAAATTTGGTGGGGACAAACTCGATGATGCCCCTGGTATGCCAATACATGTTAATTGCTGTAGATCCCCCGTCAAATCGGATTTGTGAAATTGGAACATTGTTGATAACACCAAATAACATACGGGCTGTTAACCATGAACCATTTATCACGAAGTTTTTCAATAGGAGAAACCCTCCTCCCACATGCTATACACGTACACTGCCAGGGGGAGAGCAACATAACAAATAGCAGCTCACCATACCAAGTGTACAGTCTAGAGGTAATAATATCTATACATTGGAGGTGACCAATGAAATAAGCTCAACATTCGCACATCAAGTCGTTACCGGGAATGCAACTGCATCATTCACAATTTAAATATTATGTGAATTTCTTTGTTAAGAACGATTCATTAACATTGTGTTAGTCTAAAGTGCTCAAGGTCAGTCGCAATAATTGTTATATAATAGTAATAAATAACGCTGTTAAGTTGATTTAATATAGTAATGTTTAAACCAGTAAATGGATACTATGATAAACAATATACATATATTTTATTATAGTAATACTTACAAATATTAAACAACTATTAATCATTTAAGAATTGTCATCAACGTTATATATTTTTCATATATTGCAGATCCTGTAACCGGAGTTTCTCTCTATCATCGAGGGATGACTGAGCAACATATTACCAGTCCAGCCATCAGCGTTGTAATAGACTGAGGTGTCAGTGTAGGATGCCTTATACAGTCGAATCCCCCTGCCAGCTATGTATGGACATCCAATTGTATTAGGTCTACAATAGGTCCTTACTGGAATACTTCTCTAATGGACGACACAGTTATTCAGTTTATTGCTAGCAATACTCTCGACCCGACTGGGAAGAAAAAGAGAAACTCTACTAGTTTAAGGAACGTTATTGCAAACGTATTATGTAAATGGTTTTAATTATGAACATATCATTATATTGATAAAACCGTACATAATTGTCTAAATGAGTACTGAAAGAAACTACGTTTATTTCTAAGATAACAGGACATTTGTTGATTTGTTATATGGAAAATCCAAAGCCGTATTGGTGGTTTACTGCTGTCATTGCTCTAGCTGTACTAATACTTATGCTTAGTTATTCGTGAAATGAATATACATACTTAGTATTGTTTAAACCATTCTGATGTATGATTCACGTAACACATGTGTATATGTAATCGGTTTAGTTCGTTTGTATATTAACTGTGTGAACAACATGTGATGGATGCATTTTGGTTTGATTATTAGCGTTTTGTGAATCTATTATTATGTTATCATTTGTTAATAGTTGCGCCAGAGACACTGACGTTTACATTTTAAACTTGTGGGAATGCTGTCCAGACAAATCATCTGAAGGTGATCCAAGGTAATTTCGTCAGAAGCACATGTACGACGAAGAGTTAACCATGTACAACATATTTAAGGACACCAGATATCTTTGGAATTGGCGACGATTTTTTTATCAGCACTGTCAGCAAACAACACAGTCGATAGTACACGTGCATAGCTTAGAGTGAAATGAAGACAACTTTTGATGGAAATATCAGGGAAATAAATCAATCCAGTTTTCAGCTAAATGTTATATGTAAAGTTTTGGTTTAAATTGTAACTTTTGAAGTTCAGCATTTTCAGCATTTTACAGATGTATACGTTTTCCAATAATTTTATAATTAACATGCACAGAAAGGTTAATGTTTCGGCTTAAACTAGTTTGATGTCATTAACACAACACTCTTCTTTTCAGTACCAGCGGTTGCTCAGTCTATTGGCCACTCTGCAGTTTTATTGAACAGAACGCTGCCTTACACACCCGGAAATCCAACGGAGACGAGTGTCACGTGGTATCACACCAATGCTTCAAACTTTGGAACAGGGCAAAAACTTACGTTGACGAACATACAACTAACTAACGAAGGATATTATCGATGCAGAGTCAATAACACAATGGATCCTACAGGATGTGGTTTTGAGGAGGCATACGACGAAACAACGTTTTAAGTGGATGTAAGCAAATAGTAGTTACATATTGAAATAACGGTGTATATAAAACACACGTAGGACATCAGTGCCATTAACAACCAAATCAAATATTGTAAAGCATCAGCTGCATCATGTTATTTATGTTGTCGATCCTGCCAACATAAGACGATTTTATGCCGAAGAGTTTTTAAATTTTGCATCTAGCATTAACATTAACGACAGTAATAATTTGACGTTATTCTGTGAATCTGACATTGACCCCGTAGCTGATCTGAAACTTGTAAATAATACTCGCGGTGGTGAACGTGTACTTAGAGAATCGCATAATTACACAATATCCGCAAAGGTTGTAAATGCACGATGTGAATTCGATATGGGTGTATACCAATGCAAAGGAAACAACATCCATAATGCAGTTGAACAAGTGAGAGAAATTGATATCAATATACTGTGTTAGTGAAATTGATTGCAAAATGTATTTATCACTATTTTGCTGTGACGCAGAATTAAAGTAACGCTCGATATAAATTTTTATTTGAATTATTTAAGAAGTTAAAAAAAAATATTTTGTATCGATGAAACTAATTGCAATATATTTTTACATTTATCGTGCTTACTTCGTGTCACATCCTAAAACTCGATGGAAATAATGTGTGCAATCATTTATAATTTTGTAACTGAATGTGCACCGAGACCCTCCCCATTTTCTCTACCGATTATCACTGTCTTTAGAAGATCAAATGAATCCGCTGTCCTTATGCTCACTATTGGGGTAAATCCTCCTCCCAGTGACACATTCCTCATTCCTCATTGAGGAAGACAATGAAAGAAATTGGCGACTTGATAACACTTAACACTATTACTACAAAGTGAATATTTTACAAACTATTCGGTCCGTGTTTACAATTACCTAGGCTCTACATAACAGGAATTTGTCTATAGAGTAAATGGTATGTTTTTAAATTTAATATTTCATTTATTTTCTCTTCAAAAATAGAAATAAATAAAATCATGACTGACTTAAGGTATCTTAACAATAGCATTTATTTCTGACCTTACCTAGCACCAGTTTATTGTAATAATAGCAAGACAAATAATATCACTTTATGAAATAATAAACATATATTCCACTAGGAATATGGATACGACATTATTGAAATACTTGGCTTGTACTATACAGAGCAGCCAGCTATGCCACATCAATTTCAAGTCGTGAAAGTCTTGGTAACTGAAAGTTCTTAAACAGTTGAATGGAAACCGGGTTTAGATGGATGCGAAGACCAATGGTTCTTGATTGGTTACAACAAGCAGCCGATGAAAATTTGCCACAGTTACACGTCTTCAGTAAGTAAACGTCAACGTGATGGATTAGTTGCTGGGACAACTTATGAAGTCAAAATGAATGAAGAAAATTCAATTGTAAAATCAGAAGAAACCACCGTGATTACTGTGATAACACATGCTACATCTGGTATGCATTATATTTGGAAACATATTACAGACTGCAACATAGTAATTCGTCTATAACATGTTTTATAATTCAATAGATAGCAGTTCCTCTTTGCCTGCCGGGCCTGCAGTAGGAGGAGCTGTTGGCGGCACTGTTGAGGCAGACATCTTAGTTGTGCTTTGGACATTTAGAAGCAAATTTAAACGTATATTATATATGGATTTTTGTTGAATTGTGAAGTAAGATAAAACTATAATAATTGTATTATTTTTAGTAATACTACTTGACATTTTTTAATATTAAGGGCTTTATGTATGGTGTTTTTTCTATTATTGGAACAAATTTGTTAGGTAATCCTGAGTCTGCAACTCATTACGATGACTTATTTAAAACACAGTATGTATCGGTCCTGTGATATTTACATTTGTGGACAATTGGTTTTAATATAGTTTATACACATTTTTGAACTGTGTGTTGTATATATAACGTATTCAATGAACTATTTTAACACAACTATATAATTAATAGAACTGATTGTTATAGAGCGAGCAACCAAGCTGCTAATGCGAACCTTTAAGCGTAGATATGATTAAAAACCTGCATTTTATTGCAGGCATGTTATTAAATTGTTAAATCATATAAAATCAACATTTAATATGGGTCGGTATAACGAGTGACTAAGTAATGAGGTATTATATCGTAAATATGAGTTCATATGTAATAATTACGAGATTAAACAAGTAATTCACCCATTTGCCAAATGGCAGTTGCCATATACAACGGAATGGTAAAATAATTTAAAGCAATTCAAATTATGGTTGTAAATTATTTTTAGATTCCCAGCCTGGCAATCGGTACGAAACCCTCGCTTAATACTTCGTTTCATGAATATTCCGTTCTGTCAAAAGGCAACACACACGAAGCCCATGCGATGAACAATACGCTCTACAATAACGTGTCGGAAAGTGAGTCTGGCTTGTTAAAGATGAACATGCATGTGTTAATTTGATATTGTCGAATACTTAAAACAGTTTACAATCTTGTTATTAAAAAAAATGTGTGAAAACATTTCCGACCAACTGCAGTTTGAGTAAAAATGTCAGGATCTGGTTAACAATGTTTGGTTATAAGGAATTATGATATATCAAACAATGAAGTATACTGATGGACAGAACAGAACAGAACAACACGTTTATTTTCACCCAAGTATATACATATACAATAAGGGCAATATAACAAAGCTAACTATTTAATGAATTATTGACTTCCAATAATTCTTTCGTTCGATAAAGCGTTATAATGATCGATATATAAGGGGGGTATTTACAATAACAAGTGATAATACTAATACAAATACTAAAACTAATACTACTAATAATAATAATGATAATAATAATAATAATATTGTTATCAACATAACATCATAGTAATCGTACGCATAATAAAAGAAAAAAGAAAAAAAAAAAGAAAAAAAAAAAAAAAAAAAAAGAAAAAAAAAAGGGCGATCGTAAATAGTCGTGATCGCGTCTATAATCATCATCATCTTACTGGCACATTTATTTATGGTACAAAAATGCATTAAAAAAAAAAATAATAAACAAAATAAAAAATAAATTTAAGTTGGTAATATTTTGCATTCTAGTATATGTACATTTAACAATAGCGATAAGGCGATATGGCAAAGGTACATTTTAGATGATATGTTGTTAACTTTTGTTATGTAAACAACTGGTTAAGTAAAAAAAATTAAATGACATTTATGTCGAGATGAGTGCTTGAGAATATGGGTTACACAGATGTTAAAGGATCGCATAATCACATAATTTGATACAAACCGAGATTGATTTATGATAAAGGAAGACTGAGTATAAGCAAAGGTTGTTAGGAATGTCATTGGTAGCTGGTGGCATTGGCCGTCTAAATACAGTAAAGCACAGAATCTAAATAAATAAATGCAAACATGAATTATTGACTATTAAATGAATAGCTGGAGAGGATGGAAGCAAAAATTGAAAAACACAAACAAAAAACGAGATAAAAATGTGTTCATATATGTGCCAGAATTAATGTGTATTTTGTATTATCCTATTAATGTCGACGAGTTATCACCAACTAGTATTGCTATTAAATCACTAAACATTGGCTATGATTGACTCTCAAAAGTTCATAAATTAACAGACGAAAAGTATTACGTTTAAAAAGCCAGGAATTTCCAAATGTTTTCCAATCAGAGATATAGTAACCGAAACTGAATATTGTATATGTCTTCCCATTTATGCAAGTACATGTGGCAAATGGTATTCATAAATATATATTAAAGTATACATCTAAATTATTTTTGTTGTTGTGGAGATAATGTTATGTTGATGGTTTGTTTGAGCAACTAAACTTATTTGAAAATGTTTTTGTTATTTTCATATTTTTTTCTTTATACGCGCATCCGAATCTAATCTTGCATATATCCAGTTCTCCTAATTAATAAAGAAAGGTCATAGCTAACGGAATCCAAGTTTATAGACCGTAGCTTATTTACTGTTAGATGACGTTCGACTTGTAAAATTATGCCTGTTAAGTTTAACCCGCAACATAATTAAATTTATTTTATAAATGGTGCAGCAACGCAAGACCTACCTTTATATTATATTTATAAAAATGAAGAAATACAGTGGCTGATACAATTCGTACCGGGATGTATCAATAAAATGTGTTCGTAGACAGAAAGTCTACTGTTTGCTGTTTCGGACAGAACATAGCAACGATTGATAGCTAACCATTAGTTTAAAACGCTTTATATTTAAAGTATTATATAATGCAAGTTGTTTGAATTGATTAAGGATATTGTGTAGCCTAACATTTCAAACTATGATAAATGTTTATTTTAAATTAGTGTACCTACAGGTCGTCACTTTTACCAAAATTTCTATTGAGAAAACAACAACAACAATTATTCGAAAACATTATGTTACAGGACCCAGGACTTTTACAAATAGTGTAATTATTGAATGTAACCATATTAGCGATATTTATACAATGAGGTTACGCTTTTAAACGCATCGACAACTTGCATACGGGAATCTTTTAATTCTTGCATAAATCTATATTCCAGTACAGACAGAGTGAGATTTAAGTCAAATGTACAAATGTGTACTTGTACATGTGATGCGTTTAGTTTATGGTCTTATATGTATGGTTTTACACTGTATTGCATGCGATTATTGTCTTTGCATGGTTTGAATATATTTAAAATTTTACATGACTGTACGTATGCTTTACCTTGATGATAATTTTAAATATACATTGACTGTTGGTATAAGGTCGACATTTTATATTTCAATGGCATTATGTTGAGTACATAATGGATAATTGTTGATTTCGGTGTATGATCTTCTATGATCACGAGTGAAATAAAATACGATCTTACACCGAAATCAACAAATTTAATTTAATTGTGTTCATTTAGACACACACACACAAAAACACAATAGCGCGAGATAAGCTTAAACTTCACAAGTTCTTGTATTCTGACGTCATAAAACGGACGTCATAAACGAATCCAAAACTTTTGCTCGTTAGAATGGTGGAAAAAAAGTGAGATATTTTGTAAGTCGTTTTGCAGAGTCAATAACACAATGGATCCTACAGGATGTGGTTTTGAGGAGGCATACGACGAAACAACGTTTTACGTGGATGTAAGCAAATAGTAGTTACATATTGAAATAACGGTGTATATAAAACACACGTAGGACATCAGTGCCATTAACAACCAAATCAAATATTGTAAAGCATCAGCTGCATCATGTTATTTATGTTGTCGATCCTGCCAACATAAGACGATTTTATGCCGAAGAGTTTTTAAATTTTGCATCTAGCATTAACATTAACGACAGTAATAATTTGACGTTATTCTGTGAATCTGACATTGACCCCGTAGCTGATCTGAAACTTGTAAATAATACTCGCGGTGGTGAACGTGTACTTAGAGAATCGCATAATTACACAATATCCGCAAAGGTTGTAAATGCACGATGTGAATTCGATATGGGTGTATACCAATGCAAAGGAAACAACATCCATAATGCAGTTGAACAAGTGAGAGAAATTGATATCAATATACTGTGTTAGTGAAATTGATTGCAAAATGTATTTATCACTATTTTGCTGTGACGCAGAATTAAAGTAACGCTCGATATAAATTTTTATTTGAATTATTTAAGAAGTTAAAAAAAAATATTTTGTATCGATGAAACTAATTGCAATATATTTTTACATTTATCGTGCTTACTTCGTGTCACATCCTAAAACTCGATGGAAATAATGTGTGCAATCATTTATAATTTTGTAACTGAATGTGCACCGAGACCCTCCCCATTTTCTCTACCGATTATCACTGTCTTTAGAAGATCAAATGAATCCGCTGTCCTTATGCTCACTATTGGGGTAAATCCTCCTCCCAGTGACACATTCCTCATTCCTCATTGAGGAAGACAATGAAAGAAATTGGCGACTTGATAACACTTAACACTATTACTACAAAGTGAATATTTTACAAACTATTCGGTCCGTGTTTACAATTACCTAGGCTCTACATAACAGGAATTTGTCTATAGAGTAAATGGTATGTTTTTAAATTTAATATTTCATTTATTTTCTCTTCAAAAATAGAAATAAATAAAATCATGACTGACTTAAGGTATCTTAACAATAGCATTTATTTCTGACCTTACCTAGCACCAGTTTATTGTAATAATAGCAAGACAAATAATATCACTTTATGAAATAATAAACATATATTCCACTAGGAATATGGATACGACATTATTGAAATACTTGGCTTGTACTATACAGAGCAGCCAGCTATGCCACATCAATTTCAAGTCGTGAAAGTCTTGGTAACTGAAAGTTCTTAAACAGTTGAATGGAAACCGGGTTTAGATGGATGCGAAGACCAATGGTTCTTGATTGGTTACAACAAGCAGCCGATGAAAATTTGCCACAGTTACACGTCTTCAGTAAGTAAACGTCAACGTGATGGATTAGTTGCTGGGACAACTTATGAAGTCAAAATGAATGAAGAAAATTCAATTGTAAAATCAGAAGAAACCACCGTGATTACTGTGATAACACATGCTACATCTGGTATGCATTATATTTGGAAACATATTACAGACTGCAACATAGTAATTCGTCTATAACATGTTTTATAATTCAATAGATAGCAGTTCCTCTTTGCCTGCCGGGCCTGCAGTAGGAGGAGCTGTTGGCGGCACTGTTGAGGCAGACATCTTAGTTGTGCTTTGGACATTTAGAAGCAAATTTAAACGTATATTATATATGGATTTTTGTTGAATTGTGAAGTAAGATAAAACTATAATAATTGTATTATTTTTAGTAATACTACTTGACATTTTTTAATATTAAGGGCTTTATGTATGGTGTTTTTTCTATTTATATATTATTGGAACAAATTTGTTAGGTAATCCTGAGTCTGCAACTCATTACGATGACTTATTTAAAACACAGTATGTATCGGTCCTGTGATATTTACATTTGTGGACAATTGGTTTTAATATAGTTTATACACATTTTTGAACTGTGTGTTGTATATATAACGTATTCAATGAACTATTTTAACACAACTATATAATTAATAGAACTGATTGTTATAGAGCGAGCAACCAAGCTGCTAATGCGAACCTTTAAGCGTAGATATGATTAAAAACCTGCATTTTATTGCAGGCATGTTATTAAATTGTTAAATCATATAAAATCAACATTTAATATGGGTCGGTATAACGAGTGACTAAGTAATGAGGTATTATATCGTAAATATGAGTTCATATGTAATAATTACGAGATTAAACAAGTAATTCACCCATTTGCCAAATGGCAGTTGCCATATACAACGGAATGGTAAAATAATTTAAAGCAATTCAAATTATGGTTGTAAATTATTTTTAGATTCCCAGCCTGGCAATCGGTACGAAACCCTCGCTTAATACTTCGTTTCATGAATATTCCGTTCTGTCAAAAGGCAACACACACGAAGCCCATGCGATGAACAATACGCTCTACAATAACGTGTCGGAAAGTGAGTCTGGCTTGTTAAAGATGAACATGCATGTGTTAATTTGATATTGTCGAATACTTAAAACAGTTTACAATCTTGTTATTAAAAAAAATGTGTGAAAACATTTCCGACCAACTGCAGTTTGAGTAAAAATGTCAGGATCTGGTTAACAATGTTTGGTTATAAGGAATTATGATATATCAAACAATGAAGTATACTGATGGACAGAACAGAACAGAACAACACGTTTATTTTCACCCAAGTATATACATATACAATAAGGGCAATATAACAAAGCTAACTATTTAATGAATTATTGACTTCCAATAATTCTTTCGTTCGATAAAGCGTTATAATGATCGATATATAAGGGGGGTATTTACAATAACAAGTGATAATACTAATACAAATACTAAAACTACTACTACTAATAATAATAATGATAATAATAATAATAATATTGTTATCAACATAACATCATAGTAATCGTACGCATAATAAAAGAAAAAAGAAAAAAAAAAAGAAAAAAAAAAAAAAAAAAAAAGAAAAAAAAAAGGGCGATAGTAAATAGTCGTGATCGCGTCTATAATCATCATCATCTTACTGGCACATTTATTTATGGTACAAAAATGCATTAAAAAAAAAAATAATAAACAAAATAAAAAAAAAATTTAAGTTGGTAATATTTTGCATTCTAGTATATGTACATTTAACAATAGCGATAAGGCGATATGGCAAAGGTACATTTTAGATGATATGTTGTTAACTTTTGTTATGTAAACAACTGGTTAAGTAAAAAAAATTAAATGACATTTATGTCGAGATGAGTGCTTGAGAATATGGGTTACACAGATGTTAAAGGATCGCATAATCACATAATTTGATACAAACCGAGATTGATTTATGATAAAGGAAGACTGAGTATAAGCAAAGGTTGTTAGGAATGTCATTGGTAGCTGGTGGCATTGGCCGTCTAAATACAGTAAAGCACAGAATCTAAATAAATAAATGCAAACATGAATTATTGACTATTAAATGAATAGCTGGAGAGGATGGAAGCAAAAATTGAAAAACACAAACAAAAAACGAGATAAAAATGTGTTCATATATGTGCCAGAATTAATGTGTATTTTGTATTATCCTATTAATGTCGACGAGTTATCACCAACTAGTATTGCTATTAAATCACTAAACATTGGCTATGATTGACTCTCAAAAGTTCATAAATTAACAGACGAAAAGTATTACGTTTAAAAAGCCAGGAATTTCCAAATGTTTTCCAATCAGAGATATAGTAACCGAAACTGAATATTGTATATGTCTTCCCATTTATGCAAGTACATGTGGCAAATGGTATTCATAAATATATATTAAAGTATACATCTAAATTATTTTTGTTGTTGTGGAGATAATGTTATGTTGATGGTTTGTTTGAGCAACTAAACTTATTTGAAAATGTTTTTGTTATTTTCATATTTTTTTCTTTATACGCGCATCCGAATCTAATCTTGCATATATCCAGTTCTCCTAATTAATAAAGAAAGGTCATAGCTAACGGAATCCAAGTTTATAGACCGTAGCTTATTTACTGTTAGATGACGTTCGACTTGTAAAATTATGCCTGTTAAGTTTAACCCGCAACATAATTAAATTTATTTTATAAATGGTGCAGCAACGCAAGACCTACCTTTATATTATATTTATAAAAATGAAGAAATACAGTGGCTGATACAATTCGTACCGGGATGTATCAATAAAATGTGTTCGTAGACAGAAAGTCTACTGTTTGCTGTTTCGGACAGAACATAGCAACGATTGATAGCTAACCATTAGTTTAAAACGCTTTATATTTAAAGTATTATATAATGCAAGTTGTTTGAATTGATTAAGGATATTGTGTAGCCTAACATTTCAAACTATGATAAATGTTTATTTTAAATTAGTGTACCTACAGGTCGTCACTTTTACCAAAATTTCTATTGAGAAAACAACAACAACAATTATTCGAAAACATTATGTTACAGGACCCAGGACTTTTACAAATAGTGTAATTATTGAATGTAACCATATTAGCGATATTTATACAATGAGGTTACGCTTTTAAACGCATCGACAACTTGCATACGGGAATCTTTTAATTCTTGCATAAATCTATATTCCAGTACAGACAGAGTGAGATTTAAGTCAAATGTACAAATGTGTACTTGTACATGTGATGCGTTTAGTTTATGGTCTTATATGTATGGTTTTACACTGTATTGCATGCGATTATTGTCTTTGCATGGTTTGAATATATTTAAAATTTTACATGACTGTACGTATGCTTTACCTTGATGATAATTTTAAATATACATTGACTGTTGGTATAAGGTCGACATTTTATATTTCAATGGCATTATGTTGAGTACATAATGGATAATTGTTGATTTCGGTGTATGATCTTCTATGATCACGAGTGAAATAAAATACGATCTTACACCGAAATCAACAAATTTAATTTAATTGTGTTCATTTAGACACACACACACAAAAACACAATAGCGCGAGATAAGCTTAAACTTCACAAGTTCTTGTATTCTGACGTCATAAAACGGACGTCATAAACGAATCCAAAACTTTTGCTCGTTAGAATGGTGGAAAAAAAGTGAGATATTTTGTAAGTCGTTTTGCAGAGTCAATAACACAATGGATCCTACAGGATGTGGTTTTGAGGAGGCATACGACGAAACAACGTTTTACGTGGATGTAAGCAAATAGTAGTTACATATTGAAATAACGGTGTATATAAAACACACGTAGGACATCAGTGCCATTAACAACCAAATCAAATATTGTAAAGCATCAGCTGCATCATGTTATTTATGTTGTCGATCCTGCCAACATAAGACGATTTTATGCCGAAGAGTTTTTAAATTTTGCATCTAGCATTAACATTAACGACAGTAATAATTTGACGTTATTCTGTGAATCTGACATTGACCCCGTAGCTGATCTGAAACTTGTAAATAATACTCGCGGTGGTGAACGTGTACTTAGAGAATCGCATAATTACACAATATCCGCAAAGGTTGTAAATGCACGATGTGAATTCGATATGGGTGTATACCAATGCAAAGGAAACAACATCCATAATGCAGTTGAACAAGTGAGAGAAATTGATATCAATATACTGTGTTAGTGAAATTGATTGCAAAATGTATTTATCACTATTTTGCTGTGACGCAGAATTAAAGTAACGCTCGATATAAATTTTTATTTGAATTATTTAAGAAGTTAAAAAAAAATATTTTGTATCGATGAAACTAATTGCAATATATTTTTACATTTATCGTGCTTACTTCGTGTCACATCCTAAAACTCGATGGAAATAATGTGTGCAATCATTTATAATTTTGTAACTGAATGTGCACCGAGACCCTCCCCATTTTCTCTACCGATTATCACTGTCTTTAGAAGATCAAATGAATCCGCTGTCCTTATGCTCACTATTGGGGTAAATCCTCCTCCCAGTGACACATTCCTCATTCCTCATTGAGGAAGACAATGAAAGAAATTGGCGACTTGATAACACTTAACACTATTACTACAAAGTGAATATTTTACAAACTATTCGGTCCGTGTTTACAATTACCTAGGCTCTACATAACAGGAATTTGTCTATAGAGTAAATGGTATGTTTTTAAATTTAATATTTCATTTATTTTCTCTTCAAAAATAGAAATAAATAAAATCATGACTGACTTAAGGTATCTTAACAATAGCATTTATTTCTGACCTTACCTAGCACCAGTTTATTGTAATAATAGCAAGACAAATAATATCACTTTATGAAATAATAAACATATATTCCACTAGGAATATGGATACGACATTATTGAAATACTTGGCTTGTACTATACAGAGCAGCCAGCTATGCCACATCAATTTCAAGTCGTGAAAGTCTTGGTAACTGAAAGTTCTTAAACAGTTGAATGGAAACCGGGTTTAGATGGATGCGAAGACCAATGGTTCTTGATTGGTTACAACAAGCAGCCGATGAAAATTTGCCACAGTTACACGTCTTCAGTAAGTAAACGTCAACGTGATGGATTAGTTGCTGGGACAACTTATGAAGTCAAAATGAATGAAGAAAATTCAATTGTAAAATCAGAAGAAACCACCGTGATTACTGTGATAACACATGCTACATCTGGTATGCATTATATTTGGAAACATATTACAGACTGCAACATAGTAATTCGTCTATAACATGTTTTATAATTCAATAGATAGCAGTTCCTCTTTGCCTGCCGGGCCTGCAGTAGGAGGAGCTGTTGGCGGCACTGTTGAGGCAGACATCTTAGTTGTGCTTTGGACATTTAGAAGCAAATTTAAACGTATATTATATATGGATTTTTGTTGAATTGTGAAGTAAGATAAAACTATAATAATTGTATTATTTTTAGTAATACTACTTGACATTTTTTAATATTAAGGGCTTTATGTATGGTGTTTTTTCTATTTATATATTATTGGAACAAATTTGTTAGGTAATCCTGAGTCTGCAACTCATTACGATGACTTATTTAAAACACAGTATGTATCGGTCCTGTGATATTTACATTTGTGGACAATTGGTTTTAATATAGTTTATACACATTTTTGAACTGTGTGTTGTATATATAACGTATTCAATGAACTATTTTAACACAACTATATAATTAATAGAACTGATTGTTATAGAGCGAGCAACCAAGCTGCTAATGCGAACCTTTAAGCGTAGATATGATTAAAAACCTGCATTTTATTGCAGGCATGTTATTAAATTGTTAAATCATATAAAATCAACATTTAATATGGGTCGGTATAACGAGTGACTAAGTAATGAGGTATTATATCGTAAATATGAGTTCATATGTAATAATTACGAGATTAAACAAGTAATTCACCCATTTGCCAAATGGCAGTTGCCATATACAACGGAATGGTAAAATAATTTAAAGCAATTCAAATTATGGTTGTAAATTATTTTTAGATTCCCAGCCTGGCAATCGGTACGAAACCCTCGCTTAATACTTCGTTTCATGAATATTCCGTTCTGTCAAAAGGCAACACACACGAAGCCCATGCGATGAACAATACGCTCTACAATAACGTGTCGGAAAGTGAGTCTGGCTTGTTAAAGATGAACATGCATGTGTTAATTTGATATTGTCGAATACTTAAAACAGTTTACAATCTTGTTATTAAAAAAAATGTGTGAAAACATTTCCGACCAACTGCAGTTTGAGTAAAAATGTCAGGATCTGGTTAACAATGTTTGGTTATAAGGAATTATGATATATCAAACAATGAAGTATACTGATGGACAGAACAGAACAGAACAACACGTTTATTTTCACCCAAGTATATACATATACAATAAGGGCAATATAACAAAGCTAACTATTTAATGAATTATTGACTTCCAATAATTCTTTCGTTCGATAAAGCGTTATAATGATCGATATATAAGGGGGGTATTTACAATAACAAGTGATAATACTAATACAAATACTAAAACTAATACTACTAATAATAATAATGATAATAATAATAATAATATTGTTATCAACATAACATCATAGTAATCGTACGCATAATAAAAGAAAAAAGAAAAAAAAAAAGAAAAAAAAAAAAAAAAAAAGAAAAAAAAAAGGGCGATCGTAAATAGTCGTGATCGCGTCTATAATCATCATCATCTTACTGGCACATTTATTTATGGTACAAAAATGCATTAAAAAAAAAAATAATAAAAAAAATAAAAAAAAAATTTAAGTTGGTAATATTTTGCATTCTAGTATATGTACATTTAACAATAGCGATAAGGCGATATGGCAAAGGTACATTTTAGATGATATGTTGTTAACTTTTGTTATGTAAACAACTGGTTAAGTAAAAAAAATTAAATGACATTTATGTCGAGATGAGTGCTTGAGAATATGGGTTACACAGATGTTAAAGGATCGCATAATCACATAATTTGATACAAACCGAGATTGATTTATGATAAAGGAAGACTGAGTATAAGCAAAGGTTGTTAGGAATGTCATTGGTAGCTGGTGGCATTGGCCGTCTAAATACAGTAAAGCACAGAATCTAAATAAATAAATGCAAACATGAATTATTGACTATTAAATGAATAGCTGGAGAGGATGGAAGCAAAAATTGAAAAACACAAACAAAAAACGAGATAAAAATGTGTTCATATATGTGCCAGAATTAATGTGTATTTTGTATTATCCTATTAATGTCGACGAGTTATCACCAACTAGTATTGCTATTAAATCACTAAACATTGGCTATGATTGACTCTCAAAAGTTCATAAATTAACAGACGAAAAGTATTACGTTTAAAAAGCCAGGAATTTCCAAATGTTTTCCAATCAGAGATATAGTAACCGAAACTGAATATTGTATATGTCTTCCCATTTATGCAAGTACATGTGGCAAATGGTATTCATAAATATATATTAAAGTATACATCTAAATTATTTTTGTTGTTGTGGAGATAATGTTATGTTGATGGTTTGTTTGAGCAACTAAAATTATTTGAAAATGTTTTTGTTATTTTCATATTTTTTTCTTTATACGCGCATCCGAATCTAATCTTGCATATATCCAGTTCTCCTAATTAATAAAGAAAGGTCATAGCTAACGGAATCCAAGTTTATAGACCGTAGCTTATTTACTGTTAGATGACGTTCGACTTGTAAAATTATGCCTGTTAAGTTTAACCCGCAACATAATTAAATTTATTTTATAAATGGTGCAGCAACGCAAGACCTACCTTTATATTATATTTATAAAAATGAAGAAATACAGTGGCTGATACAATTCGTACCGGGATGTATCAATAAAATGTGTTCGTAGACAGAAAGTCTACTGTTTGCTGTTTCGGACAGAACATAGCAACGATTGATAGCTAACCATTAGTTTAAAACGCTTTATATTTAAAGTATTATATAATGCAAGTTGTTTGAATTGATTAAGGATATTGTGTAGCCTAACATTTCAAACTATGATAAATGTTTATTTTAAATTAGTGTACCTACAGGTCGTCACTTTTACCAAAATTTCTATTGAGAAAACAACAACAACAATTATTCGAAAACATTATGTTACAGGACCCAGGACTTTTACAAATAGTGTAATTATTGAATGTAACCATATTATCGATATTTATACAATGAGGTTACGCTTTTAAACGCATCGACAACTTGCATACGGGAATCTTTTAATTCTTGCATAAATCTATATTCCAGTACAGACAGAGTGAGATTTAAGTCAAATGTACAAATGTGTACTTGTACATGTGATGCGTTTAGTTTATGGTCTTATATGTATGGTTTTACACTGTATTGCATGCGATTATTGTCTTTGCATGGTTTGAATATATTTAAAATTTTACATGACTGTACGTATGCTTTACCTTGATGATAATTTTAAATATACATTGACTGTTGGTATAAGGTCGACATTTTATATTTCAATGGCATTATGTTGAGTACATAATGGATAATTGTTGATTTCGGTGTATGATCTTCTATGATCACGAGTGAAATAAAATACGATCTTACACCGAAATCAACAAATTTAATTTAATTGTGTTCATTTAGACACACACACACAAAAACACAATAGCGCGAGATAAGCTTAAACTTCACAAGTTCTTGTATTCTGACGTCATAAAACGGACGTCATAAACGAATCCAAAACTTTTGCTCGTTAGAATGGTGGAAAAAAAGTGAGATATTTTGCAAGTCGTTCTCGCTAAATTAATTTTTTGTTGATTTTTAGAATGTTTTTTTTGTAAGCAAATGCATGTACATACTGGACATGTATATATATTTTCAATGGGCTGTAAACAACTACTTGTTTATGGAAAAATCGTCCGTTTTATGTTATATTTTCACTGCAGTGAAAATATGCACTCTTATATTTTCACTGCTCGAACAGTGGAACTATTAAAGTTTATTCCTCCAATAAAATTCGATATTTCACTGAAAAGCATATAATGAAATTTATTTTTCATATAACCATATTACTGCATTGACACATCTTTATTTTAAGAATTGTAAAATATACAGTAAGTCCTATCGTATTTTGTATGTTTCAATAACATTAAAGATACATGTACCAGGAGCTGGAATAATCTTAAGTTTTAAACCACACCAATCTTATCCTTTTATATTTTATTCTTTAAACAACTAAAACAAATCGTTCCCTTGTAAATGTTAAAATATCAGTTATCGTGAATTAAATCTCAAATACCCCGAAATGTTCGGAAATGTGTGCGCACGTGTGTCGAAAACAATATCTAGTGTTAACAATGGAGCCAAAACAACACTATCGGCACCTCTGAGTGCAAACGATTATTTGGTATAGGCGAAAATAATGAGGACCATCGTGTCGTTGTGAAGTTGTCCCATCAAACGTATTTGCGACACATCGTAACCAGTAGTTAATACAATTTACAGCATTATATAAGCGTCGTAAAGTGATGTTTAAAACTATCCATTAGTCTGATACGAAACAAACAAATTAATGCGTAGTAGAGAATTTTTCAAAAAGGAATTCGAAAGTTTTTGTGTGGGGACAGATTCTTATCTTTGCATTGATTTGATATTTATTTACATCTTTTGACAATTACAATTTAAGCAATAACATATTTAAAGAAGCATTTATGGGAAGTGTACAAGCAAAGTTATAAAGCAAAGCAGAATATCAAAGACAAACGCTAACAATGTCCGAAAAATGGCACAACACATATTTCTGCATATGTCGTCTTAATCCAAAATCAGCCACGAACATATTGTGTAGTTTAAATTCGACATGTATACATGGCCCCGTGTTCATACATATTTAAAATGTCGAATTGGATTGTAGATGTAGGCCTAACCAATAGGTAAAACAATTCAATTAACTACTGTCCGGCTTGTTACTTTGGTGATTAATAATGTCAAATAATATCAAACAAATATACATGGTAATAACGGTGGAGTATACACGGTATATCGTTATTACCAGGTATATTACTTTTATGTTAATATTACAATTTTGTAATGCACTATCGTATAGTTCTGATTACGAGTAAATTTATGTATATTGCCTGCTGTATGTTTCAGTAATCTAACAATACAGACTGATTAACAGCTTAATGCAAGAAATTAAATGGTGCATAAAGCAATTGGGAAAGGAATAACACTGTAAAATGTTGTTGCTGATCAAAAAGCTTACAGTAATTAGCAAACGCAATTCATTAGAACCTTATTTCTCATAATGCAACAATCTTTAATCATCTTTACTGCTCTAACGTTTGGTTTCATAAATCACTGTAAATTTGCGTTAAGTATTAAACTGTGGAAATCTAATTGTTAAATAAATTACATTGACAGAGAAATATAAAAGAAAATCATTTGTACCGAATGCATAAATAAAATAGGAAAATGAAATAGGAACTTAAATGCTACGAACACGCTATAGAACTAAGTGTAACACAATACGGTCTTGCATATACAGGTGATGGGTGTGCTCTAGATAGCAAGGGATTGGAGCAACAGAACCACATGTATATGACGTATGCATGCCTTAAGCTAGAAGTACCATTTGAGGAAAGAGAGTTCCTTCCTAGCCTCCGTAGCTATAAGAAGTAGACAATAACATGTAAACCATTGTACGATATTGAGTTGTCAATAGGTTGTAACACATGGAGAAGTTACAGGCGTTTAAGTGGTGCTCGTGGCCACCAGGATTATACTTTGGATGCGAACATGGGTTGTAAAAGTGTGGTGATTGCAATGTGGACATTGGTGGACAATGTGCAACCAGGGATCGTGAAGGGGTGATTGCAATGTGGACGTAAGTGTATCTTTTTTTATCCCTCTACGTAATATGACAACATGGCAGATCAGGCACTTATATATTTAGTTAGGTCAATGAGCGGACAAATGTCTAATTTATCCAACATTATTGAAGCTCAGCAGCCAATTGTATAAACATTTCCTACCGCGATAAACAATGATACCACAGTAACCTGAACCCTACCATAGGTAAAAGGGTTTGTATAAACAATTTCTAAAAAATGCCAATCACGCACTTACCGCAGAATATTTTGCCCACCTGGCTTACCTTGGTTATAGTATTTTAAGCACAACAAACATGGCGAACATTCATCTATGAATATAGATCAACGCATATAAATAGCAATAATTTAAACGTAAATTAAAGTATAAAGTTATCAAAATTTGCATCTTCAATTCTCCGATGTACACTTCTCGATTTCTACACGTCTACTGACCCAGAATATATTAGACAGCATCACACATTTTCGACAAATTGTACACGTCATCATGAAGGGTTGGTGATTCTGAATTCTGAATATTATAGGCACCAAACGGGGTATGTCAATAAGAATGCCAATCTTTGAAATGATGGTAGTAAAAGAGTGCTGAATAGATTTAATTTAATTTAATTAGCGTGAAATACATGCATATTTTTAGTGTGAACTATTTTCAGGAGTTGGTTTTTGTACACTAGTTATGATTTTAACATGAAATGCAAGTTCATCTTTATTTTGTTTTTGTTATTCTGAAAAGGACACCCATTTAACAAGCAATGTTTTTATAATAATCTACATGGATCCAACTTCAGATAATGGTTAAAGATATTTAAGTATAATTCATGTAAAAGGCTATATATAAAATTAATTAAAAGATTTACATTGTATTTATATCCAAATAGCTGAAGAAGAAGATCGCATATGTTAGTAATAAGTTGAAATCTGTTGAAATATTGGTATGTTGAGTATCCTCATTTTAGTATAGCGCTTGTGTGTTTTTTCACAATGTACATTTGTTTACATATTTGTGTAAATACATTATTGTGGCGCGTCGTGTGTAAACCGGTCTTAATGCATGTGCGTAAAGTGTCGTCCCGGATTAGCCTGTGTAGGACGGCACTTTCCGCTTTTATGGTATTTTCTGTTTCAAGGAAGAATCTTCCAAGCATAAATAATCCGGGACGACACTTTAAGCACATGCATGAAGTCCGGTTTTCCCACGACGCGCCTCAATTGTTTAACTTATGACTGTGTGAAGGCTTTTAATCAAATATCATGACTAGTATTTGTTTCCTTCAATTTTATTCATTTTGGCCATTTAGATTTATTACTCCGATCGTTTGGACATTTCCGACTGAATACATATTAGGAATTCTGGGTAAAACAACCCAGGTAAAAATCGCTCAATTACCGTGGTTAAGATACCGCGCGGTAAAAAGCTTTATACAAGTGAAAATCTACCGTGGTAGCTTAACCAAGATTTTGACCGCGGTAAGCGATTTCCCTAGGTGTATTATAACCAGTGTTTATACAATTGGCCGCAGTGCGTAGCTTAAATTGTTAACACGTTTGATAGTAGTCAACCTCAGGAATTTAAGGAATGGATAAAAATTATAGAAAAGTTAAGTACGTTGACCGAAGTTCCGCCAGAATGCACAAAATTGATTGCTTATCAGGCGAGTTCAAGTCCAGTCTGTGATTTCTTGAAAATCATCTTGCAAAAAATGCAGATATCACCTGGGAGCATGTCAAGGAAACTCTAAGGTTACGATTTGGGGAGGTGGTGGATTCACAGCATACCCTATTGCTACTAAGAAACCTTTAACATGAACCCGGGGAAACAGTTCAAGTTTATGCAGAAAGGATGTTGAATAGATGGGAAGATGCATTTAGGGACAAGATCAAAATGGAGTTCAAGGGCAGCTAGTAGGGTATTTCATTGACGGCTTAAGATTGGATTCGTTTAAACTTAAAACAAAGCGCAAAACTCCACAGGCACTTGGAGATGCTGTGATGGTAGCTACTCGTGAAAAAAATCTCAAGAAACGGACAGGTCATGCGCCAAATGATATTGAGCAAAGCGAGTCGGTTCCAATGAAAGTGGATCCTTTTCGGCATAAACTAGACTGTAATTATTGCAGGAAAAAGGGTCATCTGATACAAGATTGTAGGGTTCGGGGGCGTGACATGCGTACTAATATTAACGCTTGTGCAACAGGCCAGAAGGGTAAGGTTCGTAACAAACGTGTCTGTTTTGCATGTGGAACAAGTGTTCACTTTGCTGGAGACTGTCCTTATCAGAGAAAACATGAGGGTTTAAACGGGGATGCTTCCCACATGAAGAAGCCGATGCAGGAATTAAAACGTACTAACAAAAAGGTAACACAGTTTTCATAAACATGGTTCACTTTTCTATATAATTAATCTGGATGAGCAATTTATTGCTGCAAATAAATGCTTAACCTAACGTTCGCAATATGCAGCGGTAAATATTCAGATGCCTGAACAACGCTCGTTTGATTTTCAAGCAGCAATTTGTTCTAAAAGATAGGGATAAGTTCAATTACACTTTCCCAGAAATGAGAGAAATTGAGATTCCAGATAATTTGCCAGAAAAAAAGGTTTGCCTATAGACACTAATACGGGAATTGAAATCAATTAGCGTTGCCAACACAGCGGGTAAAAAGTCGTTTAGTATGTGGTTTTATGTTAGCCTGGGTCTTGCTCTAGTGTTGTTTATTATAATATTAGTTTTTTGTTTTAAAGCATAATCCAAAAAGACTGACGGGAACCCACTGTAAGCCGCTACTGCGCCGGTCAACGAAAGCGTAGAGCCTTCGAGGACGCTCGGAGAACGGCTCTATCCTTGCTTATTCATGAAAAAAAACAAAACTGTAGTTGTATTATATTGTGTGAGAACGATTGGAAATGCCAATAATGAAGAAACCGATCGTGAAGTGTGTTTGACCTTTATATTGTTGTCATTGTACGAACTGTAATTGCAAGAGACCGCCCACGTGTTTATGTGAATATAGGCAGCATATACTATAATGAGCACCAGCGACTGATGATTAGGTCGAAATGCGTTACCGAGCCTGCCTCCATTGGAAAGTTACCCTTTATGTTTGGCTTTCCAGATACTAAATACCATCCGCTATCAAAGTACAACGAATATGGGGAAAGCGGACCGAAATGTTGGCAGCTGTCGCCATACGATAGTAACAAAATTAGCAATGCCGAATGCAGACACGCGAGTGCCTATGCTTCAGACGGATGTCGGGACTAAATACCGTTAAAAGCTGTGAGTCGAGAGCGGTATCCTGCCGTCGGCGTGGTTCGACCGATGCAGCCATTGTACAGCGATGGTCTACGACGTGACTTTCTCGGCATTCAAGCGTTGCAGCTGCCAGTAAGACGACATGGAATGTCGAGTTGGGGTCCGGATTCGAGCACCGACCCGGAAAAAAAGCAGCATCGAGTAACTTGTACCAGTATCAAACAATAGTGCGGAGTGTAACCAGTAGACGCGTGTGGGACTTTGGAATATTGCAATATTGATTTATATGAAATAAAAAAGTTGGATGCTTCAACTTAATCGCGGACTTATATTGATATGTTGTGGGCATACTATCGATGTTATAATAATACTACGGCGACCTATTGTGTTCAAGTTTTGGATCTAGTAATTTTACAGAGTAAAATGCCTTTCTAAAAGGGGACGAATGTAACACAATACGGTCTTGTATATACAGGTGCTGGGTGTGTTATAGGTAGCAAGTAATTGGAGCAACGGAACCACATGTATATGACGTAGTCGCTGAATGTCTTTAGCTAGGAGTAGCATTAAAGAAAAGAGAGTTCCTTTCTAGCCTCCGTAGCTATAAGACGTAGACAATAAAATGTAAACTGTTATACGATCTTGAGTTGTCAATAGGTAGTAACACAGGGAAGTGTTACATTATGTAAATGTCTGAATTTACACACACATTTTGGCAGGTTAAAATTAGAATCTTTATTAACATTACGAAGAATGCATTAGCGATCAGAAGATCTCTGTATCTTAGACCTATTTGAGATGCATCTTGAATGAAATTGTGTTGATAATGTCCACTTCGTCTGCTTTGCACAGTGGGTCGTAGTGGAATTCGATGAAAATTGCATGTGTTATGCCGCACTTCACACGGAACAAAAACTCTGAAATAAAGTATGTTATGTTTCTGTACATGAATTTACATGTTAATAAAACAGTATTTAGAGTTTAAACCCATTATTAGACTAAGTTGGTCTAATGATTTAAGTTCAATATATGATGTTTTATTAGGATTAAGTGTATATATTCATTTTTACTCCTGTCCATGTACAAATACAGTTTTTGTCACAATATTAGATTTATTAATATCGGGTAAAAATATATATTGTAATATATATTTTTGAAAAAAATAATAATTTATGTATAAATGTGTTTATAATGTTGGTATTGAGTGTATGCCTTATGCTAACCATTATACAATTGTTCTTAATTTGCCAATAAATATATGATCTTAAGTGCATACAAGCACCATTTCAAAACCTGTTTTCACAATTTAACAAACATACCTTGCGTGGTTTCAACCGTATTCCGTTGTAAATGATACCAAAGCTTTCCTTTAACTGGCCAATACCTCGTTATACTTTGGCTCTTGTTTGCCTATGTGACCTTCAAAATATTGTTTATAGTTAGAGCATGATATATAGAAGTATTCATGCATGCACTTGCTTTTATTTAGCAAGACATCTTCATATTGAAATAGTTGTCAAATATATTCAAACAAAGTACATGCTCAAATTAATTAACCTCAAGTAAAACATAACAAACATAATTTGACATTATGTTTGGAAACAATAAAATACAAAATATCTGAAATATAAAATATAATTTTGAAAAAAAATATGTTCGTTAGTTTAGCTTTGTTTCATTATTGGTTTAAACATGTTCAGTTTTTATTCTTTGTTTAGCCATTACTTACAAAATACTGATACTATGTGGATGTTCAAAGCTATGGTATACTACAAAAAATGTTATTTATTTAAACAGAAGCAGTTATTAAAAGAAAATTACATGATGTTGTTTTACAAAGTGTTATATGTATGTGTTACAATACTTTTTTTTTCTTGTTACCAATATATACATGATGTAAACATATTGTGCTCCATAGATCTCAGGATGGCATAAAAATCCATCTTTTACACGAATAGCCACTGCCTCGTAGGATATGGTATTGTAAATTTCGTATATCGGGTGCATCGTTGATGACTTCATCTAGTCTGGTATTCCTTTCAAAGATTTTAAAGACGACTTAATAAGGTGTAAACATGAACTAGCACTTAAAAAAGAATTTTAAAAAACAATGTCTTTATATGTTTTGATTCATACTACTTTATATATCGTCCACGAAAAGCCAGAAGTTGCTGCAAAGAAGACGGATAGCACATTCTGGCCCTTAAGGGACGATATATAAGAGCTAGAACATAATATTTCAATGTTTAATTTATATCATATAAACATCTATATTTAGTCGTTTTGCACAGTTTGGAACAAGAGTTATAAACACATTTCCTTTATGACAGTACTTTGACGACGTATTGCCTTTAACACACGTTGCTGCAGAACTATCATCAAATACAACCTTGACATTCATGCTATTTTACCCATGAGCCTATTTCTAGACGTCATCAGAAATCTCACAACTCTAGTTCAGTTCTTAATATTCTTTAAATTCATAACAATATATTCATACACTTTATAATTGTTAGAATCCCAATAGAATCAAAATGATGACTCAACGGATCAAGCCTAAGTATCATTAATGAACATTTAGGAAAATACACAAACATATAAAACGTCATATAGTTATCCAATTACCATTCCTAAAATAGATATTCATCTTGAAGTTCGCGTATATAATAAAAAGAGAATGTGTCTAGTGGCCCACTTTAATAACTATTTACAGATATACTAAAATGTCAATAGATAGACATTGAATAATCATTTACAAAACGCTATCACAAAACAGCTATATAATACATTAAAAAAACGTTTCCTCTCACACACATAGACATTACAACAAATATCAACATACCAAATGTGGTTTGGACTTCACATAGTCCTGCCTTATCTGTCTCCCTTCATCTGAACACTCTGACCCATGTAGTTAAAACTGCATCATTATAATATTTGCACACAATTATAAGAAAGTGATTATTAACAAGCTTTCTATACCAAAGATAAAAGAACAATGCCATCTCGACTAATGGTTCTAGTTCAATACAAAATAATTACAAGCAGAACTTTACTCATTTGTAAATCACAGATAATACAAACTGTGAACAATACAATTATTACAAACCTTTCAAAAGAAATATAAACTGACGATCTAACAATATGCATCTTTATGACAAAAATCGCTGCTCACGTTTTGACTGCCAAGAACACAATGCATGATGGATTTTAAAAAAAAAGTGAGGAAATGTCACCTGACTGAAAGATTTAAAATCAGTCAACTGTGACAATTGGTCAGTATGGTCAATGGGCGATAAGCTACTACCCTTGTCATAATTATAGGAAAATTCTACCTAGTTACAAATGGATGACAGGTTATTTCATTGCTTGGTTGGCTGTTGTATTCGTGCCGGTTATTGTGCCTCGTTTCTTGTTGACAGAATCGGTACCCTTCGATGATTACTGCCTTGTCTCCAGAGCCAGAGGGTTGACTCTGGATATATTTTATCTATGGACATAAAGCATTAGTACGTACGTTTTAAGATTTAATGATTTTTTAATGATTACGTATACAAAAACATTCTATATTCTAATATTGGATAAATGTAAAGTAAATACTCATTTTTATATAAAACATTACATGAGTTGTGTATTGTGGAAAAATACTAGAAACATGTACCAAATTATGCTTGTTCGGAGTAACCACATAATGGCAACGCACTCCTTCTATAATATTCCTGATACACTTCTTTGTACACATTTTATATCCGAATACCGATTTACCCGATGTTTATATCACACATGAAGTGTGTGTGTCTTTCTATATACATACGTGTATCCACATTAGTTTATTAGAAAATAAATAACTGTTCAATATAAATAAGATCCCAAAATAAGTCCATATTAAGCAGTTAACATAGCATGTAAGCAAACATTGGACCATTTAAATGTTACATACTCGTATCCGGTTTATCTAAATGAGTAAGGAAAGAATGCAATAAGACGGAATGATTATAACACGAAAGAAAACTTACCGTGTTAAAACTGCTACTGATTGACAGTGGGTGAAATATAAGGCAAACAAACACCGGCGCTGAGTGTATTTGAAGATCTTATACGATATTATATTATCCAGTTATAGAATGCCGATCCTTCCTTAATACTTCAGGAGCAAATTCAAGTAATTAAGAAAAAACTTAAGTTAAAACTTTATTCAATATTTATTTTTCTTAGATAGGCCTATCAAAGAAACACATTTAATTTTATGATTGTTAACAACTTAATGTAAGTAAAATTTTAACTATGATTCTTCGTGAATCATGAATAAGGCACAAAACCACAAATCAACCTTAGAAATCCATATGAAGTTACAATTATAACGGCAGTAAAATAAGTTATATAGTCTTACGCTTTAACATAAAAATAGTATACATGATTTGTCAGTATAATAGTCATTCAGTACCGATGAGTTACGATTGAAAAAATATATAAAATATGAACTGTTTTATCATTAAATATATGTTTATTATTGTATAGCTACGTGCATATTAATAATACTTATGAACAATAAACGTTTTATTGTTGCATTTTTCAATTCCGATAGAAGTAATAGCACGCTCTGAGTTTAAGCATGAACCTTGTTTATTTTGCGCAGTTCTTTCCCGAGCATATAATTACATTAAAATAGACCTTTGTAAATTGTTGTTGTTTTTATATTGGTTAGACATTATCCCTCAGGTCCAGGATCAGCTTGCCAATACATAAAATTACCGTTACGGAAGACAACACTCAAAGTTTTAACAACATCGTTATGCACATGACTACTACTGATCTATAAATAATTATGTTAACAATTTAAATTCATTGTATAAACATGAAAACTATTTAAAAAAATCAAAACAAAACATTTTTAATAATTGATCTGATATAAGCCCATGACAAAACGTTTTATTTATTTCGAAACATCATGAGCTGTCTTTAAGTGCAAAAACGTATCATAATATAGGTATTTCACAGTTACTACCATATATATTTGTTTTATGTTAATATAATACACATTGAATGTCTATCGTATAGTTCTGTTCATATATACATTGTATTGCATGTTGTGTTTGCCAGTAAGTCGACGACACAGACAGTCAGCTGTACATGTGGATGCCATAACATGATAACGCAGTTAAGAATAATTAATTTAGACTGCACATAAGGTGGAGCAGAAAGCAATTTGGAAAGGAATAAAATCGTAAAATCACAAAGCTTACATTAATTAGCAAACGGACCTTATTTCTCAAAATGCAAAGGACGTTAACCATCTTTATTGCCCCATTGTTTGGTGTTAAAAATCACTATAAATTGGCTTAATATATTTAAATCTGAAAATTTAATAACAAACAGAAACACATTGACACAGAAATAGAACAAAAATCAGGTGTACATCATGCGTAGATGAAAAAAGAACATGAAATAGGAACAAAAATGTTACAAACACGCAACAGTAATAAGGTTATTGTCTTGAATTTACACACACATGTTGGGATGTTGATATCTCTATCAACATTTTGAAGTATTTAAATGCATTAGCAATCAGAAAATCTCTGTATCTTATACCTATTTGAGGTACATCTTGAATGAACTTATGTAGATAATATCCTTTCATGTTGATAACTTCATGTGCTGTTCACAGTAGATCGAAGTGGAATTCGATGAAATTTGCGTTCGTTATGCCGCAATTTGCACGGAACAAAAACTCTGAATTAAAGTAACTTATGTTGTTTTTTACATGAATTTACATGAGTTTCAACCCAGTATTAGACTTATTTGGCCCAACGGTTGAATGTGAAAGTATGATATTGTATTTGTAGTATGTAAATTATGTATATACATTCTAACTTCTTACCATGTACGTATATCTTTTATAACCCAATATCAGATTTAATGATATCGTGTAAAAATATACATTTTATTACATGTTGTTGAAAAGAAAACATTTATATAATTTAATGTGTTTATTATGTGTTTGTATATGCTTTACAAAACACAAAACACTATTTTAAAACCTGTGTTCACAAATTAACTGATATGCCTTGTGTGGTTTCAACCGTATTCCATTCTGAAGGATACCAACGCTTCTTTTTAACTAACCAATACCTCTTTCAACATCGGCTCGTGTTTGAGTATACGACCTTAACAATATAGTTTGTTGATAGGGCATGATATATCGATATATTCATGCACGAGCTTAATGTTATTTAAAACGATATATTGATATTGAAAATAATTGTCAAACATAAATTTAAACTCAAATTTATTAACTGACATTAAAACATGGCGATAAATGCATCAATATTTCAAACAAAATTTGACATCATGTTTGGAAACAATACAATATAAAATATCTGAAATATAAAATATAAGTTTGCATTGATTCTTTATGTAAGTTTATCTTTTTTAATTTGTGGGTAAAACATGTCCAGTTGTTATTCTTTGTTAATTCATTACTTACAGAATACTTACAATATGTGGGTGTTTAAAGTTAAGTACACCACAAGAAATTCTATAGATGTAAACAAATTGAGTATTTAAAAAGTTACAGAATGTTGTTCTACAGATTGTTATATGTATGTGTTTTTTTCTTGTTACCAATATGTTCATGATGTATAAATCTTGTGCTCCATATTCAGGAACTAGGGGTGGCATTAAAATCCATCTTTTACAAGGAGAATAACTGTCTTCTAGGATATGGTTTGTCCATTCCGTATATTGGCTTCATCGTTGGTGACTTCATTCAGTTCCTTTAACGGTAAAGGCAAATAATAACTTATAGAGAAAACAATTTTGCAAATGCAACATTATGTTTATGTATATTTGCTATTCCTCTCAATTATTTTAAAGACGATTTCAGAATTCGTCAACAAGAAATAGCATTTAAAAACTGTTATATGTTTTTATTCCCAACTACTTTATATATATGGTCCCTTGAAAGCCAGAAGGTGCTATCATCATAGTATGTGCAAAGAATCCTGATAGCACAGTCTGGCTGTCTCGATATATAAGAGCTAGAACATAACATACCAGTGAATAATAAATACCATATGAACATGTATATTTAATATTGACAACAGTTATAACCAAATGCATTTTTCGACAGTACTTTGACGACGTACTGCCTTTAACACACGTTCTTGCTACTATCATCAACAAGGTGTATATGGTCACCGTATAGTGATGCAATACATATACATTACTTTTATAATGAATGGATGGGCAACGCATGCTTGTGAACAAAAAGACATAGTGCAGGGCAAGAACATGTTAATTTCTCCTGGTTGGCATCATTATATGACAATAATTTTAGTTATACGGAACACAGTGGATATCGCTACTAAATATTCTTAAAACATATTTTCCTGAAAATCTGCCCTCGACAAGTGAAAAAGTGTCCATGTCTTTTATTGATGAAGTGAATTTTCAGATATATATTCAGATTTCTCTTCCATTTTGGCTATAATTCGTAAGATAAAAGCTCATTTAAGATGCTGTGGTCTTATCATATATGTGTTTTGGGTGAGAAAATACGTTTGAAACTATAAACTTTATATTGAAACTTAAGATTTAAATGCGAAGTATGCATATCATTCAATACAGGTACTTGTTTTTGACCGAGATCTTCACCATGCTAGCAATATTTTGCTAAAATTGAACGTTTATGTGTGGCTTAAATCATATTTTGTTCCGTGCAACTTGTGGTTTTATCATAATGTATATGAATTGTTAAATAATTGAATTGAAATACACATATATTGTGCCTGGTTAACGACTTTTTCCACGAAGTGTAATGCGCATTCCAATTTTATTGGAATTTTATTTTTTGTGACCAACACTTGTTTCAATGTGTAATATAGTGTTCTGTGATACTGGGTTCAGTTCATGTACCTATTTCTATACGTCAGAGGTAAACACACAACTGCAGTTAAATTCTTAGTTTTCGTCATATTCATAGTAATGTATTCATATACATTATAACAGTTTACAGTATCAAGTCTAGATCAAAATCAGATAGAATCCTAATAGAATCAAATATGATGATTAACGGATAAAGCCCTGAAAATATACACTATAAAACATATAGAAAATCATAAAGTAAGAACATTCAAATATCTGAAAGAGTTGTTCATCTTTGCATATATAACAATAAGAGAATGAGTCTGGTGGGCCACTTAAATAACTCTTTACACATATAGTATCACTTTATTATATAACTGGAAACGAATATTTGACATTTATTTATTTACTAATACATCAATGTGAATATAAAAATGTTTCTATTGAAAATCACACAAAAGGCGAAGGTTGTTATATTCCAGTATTGACAATGAATTTCCTTTTTTGTTTTAAAGAAATTGACCCATTGAGGCCCTTTTCATTGACATAGTCCCTTTAAGTATCGATGTAATATACAGTGTTACTTTATTTCCATCTTATGCTTATATGCAGTGACTGGGAAATCCATGCTAAATGCGATATTTGTGCTTTAAATTGAGAAAAATCGCATAGAAATGTTCATCGATGCGATTTTACGTCACACTGAAATTTTTGAGTACGAATCGAAAAACACTGCCGGCAGCCGTACAATACACATTGCTCGGTCTCAAGTTTTCAGTTGTTTCACTATGCGGTGAGATTTTATACATAAAATTAATTTGGCAGTGACAGTAAAAAATCAATGTCAACAGACCTTCATTACACCTAGATTTGGAAGCGTGATTATTTTTCTCGATATAAACAGTTAGACGTTCACAAAATGTAATTGTTGTCAATCCCATAAAAATCGGAGGAAATCCCATATACATGTTGAAGAAAAATACCATAGATTGTTTGCGTGAGATGAATTTATGTCACAGAGAAAAATAATTTCCCAGTCACTGCTTATATTTTCAGATTAATTCATACAATGTTGGGTGCAGGATGAATCGTACAAATACAAAGCTTATATTTCCTTATGATCATAGGGTTATAGTGTAAAGATAGATGGTTCAGTATATTAAAGTACTGAACAGAAGTTTATGAAGGAGAATATTGCTCTGAACAAAATGAATCATTGGGGTTGTCTACGCTCGGACTGGAATAAGAATTTAATGATGGAAACACGTAGTTTTATGATATATTAAAAACAAAATTAAACCCATAAAAGACAATAATTTAATAATAATTATTATTATGCAGCGGAAATATTTAAAGGACTAATGTGGACATGCACATAAGGTATTATTTACAGTAAAGGCAATAAACAAAAAAAAAACTGTATTGACTGTAAAGAATACACAATAAAAGAGAATCACCCTGGGGAAAACATAGAAAAAAGACTCTGTCTTGTTCATGGTTTTGGGAGATGGGATATAGCAATGGTGGGGGAGGGGAATTTTGTCCGGCAGTGGTTGGAGTGTTTTTTGATACATTGGGACCAGGGGGGTGCAGAGGTTTATAATGATTTCTATAGATAAGGACACACAAAATATGTAGTTTAATCAATTTACAAATTTAAATGTTGGGAAAAAACTTCTATAAAAGAGCGATATGTGAATAGGTGCAAGATACTGGATAAAACAAATTAAAGTGTAGATAAAACTACATGTAAGTGACCAACATGTAAAATATCAATCTTAAATAATGACATCTTGTTCTATATTGACAATTTGATAAAAATTGTTGTCATAATAATAAGAATCTTACTTCCCATAAGGGTTAAACAATATTACTAAATAACATTTTAATTAAGATCTGTGTTGCTATCTTCCTATGCGTTGAGCCCAGCACTGCTCATATGCGTGTACATAGAGGGGAGAAGGGGGAATAAAAGAATAACAGAAAGAGATGAGGGAATTCCTGCAGCTTGAGAGCAATATTAATTGTGCACAATGATGATGACACTTTAATAATGAAATGATTAAAAGGTTACAATTATTTGACAGTTTGCCTTCAGACACAGACATATAAATTTAAATTATCAATACAGATGTGTACAGTACAGGAGCAAAAAAAAAATAGAATAATTCAGAAGTAGCATTGAATTAATAATTTGCTTTGCCTTATGACACAGGAAGGTAGAATTAAATTGATATAATTAAATCAATAAAAGTACAAAACTATTTATTATTGACCGAGCCAGTAGTATACAATTTAAACACTAACTGGGTTTAACCCTATGAATGCTCTACTGAGCAATGTCTATTTTTAGAGCAATGTTCTAGATTAAATACATGTTGGTTTCGGAAAAGTAGTCTCCCGTCTTGGAATGATAGTGATAATTTACAGATGGATGAAGAATTTGAATTGACAGGAGTTACCTTCCCGACATTAGGTTAAATACAACTAATTACCTATATATATGGACTAGTAATGTATGAAATAGGTAGATCAGTATATTACTGAAAAAAGAGTATGTTAAGGGAAATATTGCTAAGATACTAGGAATAAGTTAGGCACTTTACTGTGAAAAGCTAAACAGTGGAATAAAGAAATGTTTTAATAATTTAATATTCCGTAGCTATATGTGAACAGTTATGTATGCATATATCAATGTTTTTTCCCTAGGGCAGGTGGCGGGCATATACGGGACTTTAGACTAAACGCGATTCCCGACCGGCGGGGATTTGACATTCCGAATGATTCAGTCATGATAGGTCATTATATAGAGTTGTAATAGCAAAAGTGTTCTCGGTTGGCTACAGGACCCTAATTTAAAGTTAAATTTTATATGTGATCCGGCAATCTACCAGATAGGCTGCCAGAGATTTGAATACTGGCAATGTGCTATTGCCAGTAGTATTTAGGATGTTATTTAGAGTAAAGTCAAGCTTTATGTTTGAAAAAGTGGATTTCATATGTTCTGTCTGTGTAGATAACTGGGGTTTGAACAATATATGCAGCAATAGCTACTTATACATTCCGGCTTCTTTTCTCATCCTATTTCAAGTTCAACCTGAAGTTTCGTTTTCTGTACACTTTGATCTTTGACCAATTTATAACGTAATGTAACACATTCTGTACTTTAATTTATAATTACAAACCGCTTATTATTAGCTCGACTATATGAAGAACAGGTGAGTTTCCTACTACCCTGGCGTCACCGTCCGCGTCTGAATTTGGTTTAAGTTTTTATTCAAATGTCTTGTAACTTCAAAACTACACAAGTTATTCACGTAAAATTTGGAATATACATATATATTTGTCATCAACTCCAGAATCAGGGGCAATATTCCCCATAACTCTGTTTTGTATTGTGACAGAGTTATGCACCTTTTTCACTTAGATTTGTTGGTTAAGTGTTTTGTTTTGCTTTGTTCTGGAAAGCTTAGGTAATGGTACTCTTCCTCCGATATTCTACAATGTTTACTGAAGACACAATGTTGCATTGCAACAGAGCAAGTGTAATTCAATCATTGATTTGAGTGGGTGTAGACTACGGGCAGCCAGTGTCTCCTAGATAGGAGACATAGGGTGTTTGCTGTACTAGTCTCCCTTGGATGGTATAGGGGATAAAATGGAATATTGACATGCATACAAAATGTACAAGGGCAGGTGTGGTCTCCCTTGTACTATAAACGAGTTGTTTTAAGTAAAAGCAGGTAAATTAAACCTTTTAGGGTTATTTCCCTTTAACTGCAAATTTAGTAGTAAATTTAATATTATCCCTAATTTCAGGGAAAACAAGGTATTTTAGGGTAAAAATGATGTTATTTACCCAATTTAACTAATTGCACGTTAAATAAACGTGCAGATGGAATAAATAGGTCAAAATACTGCCAAAATGTTAATTTAATTTCAATATATATGCAAAAAAAGTACAAATTGGGGTAACACAACAGGCTGCCCATAGAGAATTAAATTTTGTCAGTGATCTGACAGTCCAAGAGATAGGTGGTAAGGGCTCTGTAATAGAGACCCCTGTTTGGCCCACCAGGGTTCAAAATAGTGTTTAAGTTAAAAGAGACAGCATTTTCAGTAAAATGCTGTTTAAACGTGGCTCTTGGACTGTCAAACTGGGGACATTCCAGCAGCAGATGACCAGCAGTGAAGGGTTTCCCGCACTGGATGCAATTGGAATCAAGTCCCAATACATACTTGCCGAATATACCCGGCAAGAGTGTTGCACCCATTCCTAGGCGTGTTATGCACTTATCCAGTACAATACTGGTGGAATAGACATCTGTAGCCGATTGTATAAAACTGGATAACTTTAGCCTATCCAAAAGATATCCAGAGGTTAAGTTTATCCATTTTTGGATAAGATATCAAAGTGGTTATCCTCTTGTATAAAACTTCAAAATGATTTGGCTAATATATCCATTTTGGTTAAAGTTAGCCTAACCAAAACAACCCACAATGCATTTTTCATCTGGTTCCGGTCAATAGCGATTTCGCGGAGAGTGTCACAGACGACAGTGGACAATGGCCGAACAATTAAAACGAAAGAAGCGGTCGATTAATTTTGCTAACGAAGAAAAGGGGATTATAAGGGAAGGGTGCTGAAATTCAACCATATAATTAGCAAAAAATTCACAAGCAACGCCACGCCTATTACACAAAAATTACAGGACGAGGCGTGGGAAAAAATAACAGATAAAGTGAATGCCACTGGCCGAGCGTGTCGCTCAGTCAGTGAGGTGAAAGGTATGTTATTCAACGGTCTTAAACAATATTTTTTACTAGCATCTACCAAATATACATATGATAAATTAATTATTGACGCATATATACAGCACATATTGAAAACATGTTATGCGGAACACTGAAAAATTTATTATTTAGGTGGCGTAATTTATAGCATATATTTCATTATTGCAGCACAATTCCGTTAATTAATAAAAGCGACATACAAGCATTAAATATTTTAAGGTGTGATATAACTATGTTTAAGGTGTGATATAAAATCAGATACCTTCATTTTGGTCAGACATGTCTAACTCGCGTTGCATTGTAGAGGAAGGATCAATTGGAATAAAAATCAAAATCGGACTCTATTCAAATGTTTTACTGCATATATTCTTTTCTTGATAATTAATATTCAGAGAAGTACAGGAAAATGGTCGGCGATGCGAGAGGACTTGTAGCGGTGGACAGGAAAAATGCCCGGACGACAGGTGGTGGGCAGCCAATGCCAAGCCAGGACCCCATTACACCCTCCACCATAAATATACTGAGGGACGCTCCTTCCTTCAGTGGAATACCAGGAGCATCGGCATCAGAAACCGCTATTGGTATGACACTTAGTGCACGATAGTACATCATTTTTGTATAGATTGAAATCATAATACTTAATTTTCTATCATGCCTTATTTATGCAACACAACATATTAAATACATCGAAACATAAATTGAAACAACCATACTACACTTGGAATTATATTGTGTTTCAAATTTTTGAAAATGTCCTTACCTTTAAGTCGACGAAGTATATTCCATTTTAATCCACATAAATTCCCCTTCCAATATTTTAATCCATATTTCGTTTTCATTAGATGCAGAAAGCAGCTCAAAACTTAAAGGAAACGATTTTGTCCTGCTACAATACGATGGCAATTATATCCATTGTATATAACTTTCCCGTTAAACAAACATAATTAAAATCCACGATGTCATGCTTTGCGACCTCACTGGCACTGACCAACTGTTACATGTGTATATGCATTATGTGTTCTCGGTCGTATTTTCACCGGAAGAGTTCATTTATTTCATAGGTATATTGGAAATAAACTCAGCACACTGTTTGACTTTCCTATACTAGAATTAATTGATATTGTAATTTTATAACTCTAGTTGTTTGTAATTTCATTAAACTATATGCTGTATTATTAATAAATAATCATTTTTCAAATTAGTCATTACACGTATCTGTTTGTCACACCGGCAATTCAAAAATGGGCAGTGATCATTTTGTCAGTACCATTGAGGCTACCTTTGGGGAATGAAATATTGGTTAATTATGTAATATACATATCTTTAATTTAAGTATGTATCATTTTATTTAATTACTTCTATGTATTTTAAAACTAGCTTTCCTGAATTTTGCCGAGGACATTACGGGATGTGGATTGAAAACGTATGAAACATGTACTAGTATGTTTTGATATTTAGTAATTTAATGTACAATTGTACCTCAGTTATATGCCAATGATGGTGAGAGCACAATATTATTTTGATGTGACAAGTAATGCACACAACACAATTGGTAATTAATAATGGATATGTATTATATAGCATTAGGCATACATACATTTTGATCATATAAATCACATAACAATAGATTAGGCATTAAAACAAAATACATGTGTGTTGTAAATTCTGTCCATGCTTATAACATTCCACAATAACAAATACTATAGTTTTATTATGATATTATGTCATGAGGATATATTATGTTTTCAGATGCATCTGAAGACAGCATGTGTGACAAAGGTAACACTTTTATCAACTTAATAGCTAGTAAATAATTAGTTAATAGTAAATTAAAATAAATACAATCATATGGCATAACATGGCATGTTTGCTTAAAATAAGCTAAACATGTATATGCATCATGTATGTTGAATCAATTATTATTTTAATTATTAAATTATGTTACTGACTCATTACAAAAAATGTCACACTTTTGACTTATATAACTTTATTCAATCATTTCAGATCTAAGTTCTCCTGCAAAAACCATCACAGTTCTAACACAGAGCAGCAAAAAAAAAAAAAAGAACATGATGGTATACCTTCTAACACCAGAAGGTATACACAACTTAATACATGTATCAATAATTAAAGACTTTATATAATTTAATTGTGTTTTCTTTAGCAATCTTAATAATGTTATAATAAACATAGAATATTTTAAAAGTCAAAAATACAACTAATTTCCATAATTGAGTTGTAACACAAATATATAAATAATATAGAAATATAACATTTCTGACATCAGTTGCTTCTTAAATTTATTTAACAATAATGTTAAGCTGGATATGTATAAGATATTATATATCTATGTTATTAATTTTAATTAAACTGTTTCAAATGTAGCAAAAAAAGGAGACCCTGAAGCTTCTACAAATGGAATATTATGCTGGAGCCCTTGAAGTCCAGCGAGAGCAGCTTGAGTTGATGCAGACTCAAAGAGATTTTTTTTCTCAAGCAACTGTCATGTTGGAACTTGCTAAGGACAAACTTTAGGTTACATGTTATTAATGTGCTTAATAACATGTTGAATTTAAAATTGTTTGTATTTTAAGAACATAAAACAAAAGCAGTACATTCATGAACATAATTCAATGTTGTTCATAAGTTAAACATTTGTTATTCTGTCTTACTTTTATATAAATTACAATCACATGTGTCTATAAGCAAATTATCTGCTAGATATTTTTTTCTCTTGACCAAACAAATTTTAATACTTTTTATACTTAATACGTAAAACATTTTTTCCAGTCTTCACTGTGCACGTTATCTGTACACTCTATTTAGTAGGCTGTATGCTTTCACCTGCAAAAAGGTGTTTGATAATTTTATTTTCAAGCATTGACTCTAAAGAAATGTATGTAAGTTGAGTATATACCAGTAATACTGTTCATGTATATTATTAAGCGGAGGTGTTTAAGTCTGTAAACTATACTCACTATTATGTTTAATTCACAAATATATTCTGAAATTAATAAATATTTATTAATACAGTAACGTCATGTGGTTACATTTATTTATCTGTGTATATTTAATTGTATATAATTTATAACATTATGCATATCAGCGTTTTATTTCAGATTTAACAAGATACGTGTTTTTAACATGACAGTTAAGTGATTAATGCTCTCTTACACTGTTTTAATATTGATTTTTTAAGCTAATTACTTCAAAGTGTTATGAGATAACTTTGCCATTGACTTTATAAAGCTTAAAAATTGTAAATGATATTGCATCTATTCAGTCAATTATTTTCAGTTTTGAATTGATTAAATGGACACATTTCCATTATGATACTTTTGCCAAAATGACTGCTTTTACAACACTTATCTAATACTGCAATGTCTTCTTTCAAATATGTTTTACTTTATAAATTACCATGAATACAAATACGGGTATAAATGTGATGTAATAAAGATTAATTAGTGATGCCGAAGATAAGTTTTGAATTAAATCCTATCTTTCCAGATTTTAATTGAATGTTGTGACATCAGTCCTTTAACAGTGTTAAGTCTTTGTGTACAGGTATATATAGTATTGAGCTAAAGTTGCCGTATTATTTATCATTGTTTTGAAAATGAGTGCATTGATAACAACTTTCAAAAATGATCACAAGAACATAACAAAATGAACTTCAAACCTGAAATATTTCCTTGTTATCATATCCCTGACTGCCTGGCCATCAGGGTTACCATCCATCTTAACTCCATCTGTGGTTGAGGGTCTTCCTCTTCTGGAAATTCATCCCGCTCTCCAAATGCAGTAGCCAGATTGTACAATACTGCACAGGCGACAATGACTGTTGACACCTTCCCTGCTATATATATATTAATATATTGATATAAATATTAAAAATATAGCCATCATGTCTCGATGTTAATTATTTCCATATTATTTAGTGGTTCAGCATTGTTTTACATTATAGGTGTGATCTTAAACATATAATACATCCTTCTAGCACTATAAAACAGCTTACTGTTTAGGGCCTTTAAAAATAACACAGATAAAGCAAAATGTAAATACTAAAAAGAACTGTCTGTACTGTACAAAATGAAATATATAACAAATAAATCACCTTGGGGAGCACATAAGAGGAAAATTTGTCTCGCTCATGAGTTTTAAGAGGGAATAGCACTGATGGAGGATGGACATTTTGTCGGCAGTGGTTGAATGGTATTTTGGTATGGACACATGAGATAGGTAGTTTAATCAAATCACCCCCCACGCACACACACTGCTGCCCCTCTGGGCTGGTTAATGCAGTACGTGGAATATATTTTGAAATTCAACATATTTTTACAAATATTAAACTACAAATGAATATATTATGCTTAGAAAGCTTAATCAAAAACATTAGACTAAAAAACAAAACTTGGATTTTGCAAATTTTTTAGAAAATTTAAACAAACAGGTCATGTTTTTCCACCTGCTCCTTTTTTGTAGCACCAAGTACCTTTTTAGATCTTATATCTCTCATTCATATTGTCAAAATAATAAGAATCTGTCTATTAATATGTGTTAAAACATATTTTGTACACATTAAAAGATTGATAACTGGGTCATACCCATTGCATATAAAATTTGTAATAAAAATGGGGCTTATTAAGGGTTGACAAAATTAGTGCAAAAAAGCATACATGCTAAATTGCTTAAAATAAAAATACTTAATCAATCAGATTGGTAAAGGTTTAGGTAGGGCTCTGCTAGCAACAGAAACTACATTATTAAACAACATTTGATTTAAGATATATGTTGCTTGCTATTATGCCCAGCCTAGCTCCATTATGCATGTACACATAAGGAAGAGGGAAGTAAAAGAAAGAGATTGGGGGAATTTCATGCAGGGGGAATTTCCTGCAGCTTGAGTACAATTACTGGCACAACGAGCATGGCATTTCATAAGAACAATGTTTCAAAGGTAGCATTATTTATCAAGTTGCATTAAGACAGACATGAAAGTTTAAATTATTAAAATAGACTGTGCACAGTACAAGTGCACAGAATGATATAATAATTCAGAAAAAGCGTTGAATTAATAAATTTGCATTGTCTTTTTATACAGGCAGATATATTTAAATTGTCACTAAAAGTATTGATTAGTGACACAGCCAGTAATATACTATTGTAAAAAATGTCTAGGTTAAACCCTCCAAATGCTCTACTGATCAATGTATATTTTTAGAAAAAATGTTCCACATTAAATACAACTAGGTTTGTGAAGAGTAGTCTCCCATCATGGGATTACAGTGATGATTTTCAAATAGATGAAGAATTAGTTTTGGCCAGTGTTACCTCCATGTCATTTGGTTAAATATAACTAATTTCCCTTTTGATATGGGATTGTTATCTATAAAATATGTAGATATATAAAGTAATGTACTGAAAAAAATGTAAATTAATATCGAGAATCTTCATATGTTCAAATATACATTTAACAGTTTATGTGTGACATTTAGATGCACTATTTCCTAATGACTATGAAGAACATGAAACCTCCTTTTCAAGACTCCAAATGTCCTTTCGATTAGATTTCTTGTAGATGCGTGCGCATCATTGTACCGCTGTTGCTGTGGGGTAGCTGATATAAATAATTCAAAGCATATTTTGTATTTATAAAACATAATTATATAAATTAAATAAATATATACAGATAGCACATGCATTTTAATTGAGTATTGTTTCATTTGATAATTTATTTTTTAAAGACAGAATATAATAAACAAATTAGATATAAAATGTAAACATTGGTCATTGGATGAACTATTTTTTAAATGGGAAAAGTACAAACCAGGATGGAGGTAAGGTGTCATGAGGAATTTTCTACATGGATAGGCACTATCACCCAGCAAAATACCATCTTCCAAATCTGTGAATTTAATAATCATACTTAAATTTCATAATAAGATCTAATTTAAAAATCTTCATTATATATATGCTTACTCTAATTTAAAATGTACATGATATATGTTCTAACTCTAATTTAAAATGTACATTATATATTGTCTAACTATATATATCATAGCAATGAAAACATACATAACAGTATAGATGTCAACACTTTAACCTGGTGATGTGTCTCCAAATAGTCAGACAACCCAGATGATCTGAAGACATGGGCATCATGGGTGCTTCCAGGCCAGGTGGCGTTTATGCTGGTGATTATCCCTAAAAATATAATTACATATTTAATGATACCCTACATTATGCTAACTCATACAAATAAAATAACATAGACCTATTTTAAAAATAATGTTAATGACAATAAGTTATTACAATGGTTATTATACACAGTATAACAATGCTTTCAAATTCACCCACTGTGTGCCTCAGTTAAACAATAGATCGGACTATAAGTACACAATGAAACGGATTATAGATTTCATGGAATTGTTACGTCATCTACACTTAACACAGTTGAGTTTTGGGCCCAAAATATGCAGTTTATATTGGAATGTGAGAGAGGAAGGACGTGCTGTGTTTACAGAAAATTATTTACAATACCAGATCAATAATAAGTGTTACTGTATGTGTTGATCTGGTTTGTAAAGCGGCATACTAGTAATTAATGTAAGTTAATTGATTTATAATATTAAGGAATAATTGGAACTAAAAGGTAAGAAATCTTTATTTCTCATCATACCTCGATGGTCACAGGTGGCTTGCACATTAACACTGTGATAGAGCTTGCGATTTATGTATTGATCTTCGTGGTCATGGGGTGCAATAATTCGAACATGCGTTCCATCAATCGCAGCAATGATTGAAGGAAATCCTGCGACTTTATAGAAATTGTGTTTGATAACTGATTTCTGTCTGTCCGTCGTCGGAAATTTAATGACTCTGTCTTTCAGGTCGAATAGTTCATCCGTCACTCTAGTAACAACCCTTGAAACAGTGGCTGTGTCAACCCCAAATGTATCCCCTATTAACTGTAGAAAGTTCCAGAAGCAAAAATCGCAATGTAATTAGAATTTGTTGCCTCGGTGTCAATGGTTGATTCCGTTTTGTTCGTTGCTCCAGTCGATGTCCAATCAGCCTTTCTATACGGTCAATGTTGTCCGGTGTAAATCTAAATCGTCGCCTTATTTCTTCAGGGTCGTTCTCTTCCGTCAGTCTGTCAATCCGTCGAAATTGTCTAGGTCGTCTAGCGTTAGGAATGTCAATGTCCGCCATATCGTCATTGTGTTCCAACTTGGATAAAGATAACCGAAGTCAAAGAGCTTGGTTAAATCTTATCCAAAAGTTAACCGAAACGTGCACCTGTTCGGCTATCTATTTTTTTATACAATCGCTAACCAAAAGAGATAACCAAACCAAGGAGTTAACCAAAAGTTATCCAGTGGATAAGAGGTATCCAGTTTATACAATTGGCTACTGGGCGCCTGAGAACCTTCGAGGATCTATCAAATGTATGGCCATACGCAGATACAATGGGTGTCAGCTTGTGCCACTCCCCAAGTACAAATGCTCTGGCCAGTGAGTAGACCTCCGATGGTGCTAGTGGTACTCCCACATCCACCACCAGTCTATTGAGGCCCCCCTTTGCCTCCCTGTCCGCCATATCATTACCGGCAATGTCGACATGTGCTGGACACCAAGCTAAAGTGGCATTTAAAGACTTTTCTAGGCACTGTGAATGTAGAGCCAAAATTTCTTGTAAAAGATCAGGCCTAGATCTGCTATTCCCTAATTTCAAAGACTCAAGAGATGATAATTAGTCGGAGAGAATAGCAGTTTTAGCTGGTTTATTAACCAAGATCCAGCACAAAGAGTACTTAATTGCCAAAAGATCGGCCGAATAGATCGATAAATAGTTGCTGAGCCTATGTACTATTTTGATGTCTTTAGAAGGAATAACAAATGCGGAGGCTACTTTTTCAGAGTTAGGGTCTTTTGAGCCGTCCGTGTAAATTTTTAGATGCTCAGCAAACTTTGTGTTAATAAAAAATTCCGTTTCTGTCCTCACGAGGTGCGGAGGGTCAGCTTTCGTTAGCTTGTTAGATAATGAAGTGTCGACACTGACCGGATGAAGGTTCCAGGAGGGCGTCAGAGATTGCCTCAAATCTGCCATTGAGACCTTATCGAGGCCGGCACTCCTCAGCAGGTGCTTGGTGCTAGCACCAAATGGGCACTGAACATAAATTGCCCAGCATCTTGGATTTGATGTGGGTGCCAGCCCCGATAAGCTTATTTACTGGGTTTGAGCCGCGCCTGGTCTGGGCCCTGGCCCAGTACTGAATGGTCTGCTGCTGTCGGCGCATCTTGAGGGGCAGGATCCCTGCCTCCTCCTCGAGCATGCTAATTGGAGTACAGAGCAGGACTCTCAGGGCTATTATAAGGGCCTTATTCTGGATGGTGTCAAGGATCCTAAGGGCGTTTGGCGTGGCACAGTTATAGATTTCGGCGCCATAATCTATTTTTGGACGTATGAGGGACTTATGGAGAAGCAAGAGGCTGTTTTTATCTGACCCATAACCTGTGCCTCTTAGCATTCTCATTAAATTTAGGTCCCTCTCGCACCTTTCTGCCAAATATTTAAAGTGGTGAGCGAAGGTATGTCTCTTATCTAACCACATTCCTAAGAATTTCACCACTTTTTCGAAAACAATTTTGGTGCCGTCCAAACTGTGATGACATTGGTTGCAAACAGTACGCCTATAGTTTTAGCCTGTGAAATTTTAAACCCCCATTCGGTGGTCCATTTCCAATTGGAGTCCAGCCCTGCTTGCGCCTTCTTTTGCAGGGTTGACAGGTTGGACCCCGTTAACCATGTGTCAGAGTCAACTGCAAATTGAGATATGACCATGCCGGTTTTCATGCCGGCAGGTCATTTACGATGATGGAGAACAACAGGGGGGAGATAACAGACCCTCGTTGAGTTATGGCCTCATCAGAGAGATCTCCATCCACCTTGACCTGTATCTTTCGACCTTCCAGAAAATATATTATATAATGGAAACAGTTTCCCGTGATACCATAATCTGCTAGCTTTTTAAGTATTCCAAAGTTCCAGGTTAAATCGAAGACAGCGGTCAAATCTAAAAATATTGCAAATACTGATTTCCTTCGATTTTTGGCAAAAATAATGTCATGTTGAAGACGTGATAGCTGATCTATAGTGGAACGCCCTTTCCTGAAGCCAGACTAGAAAGGGTTCAAAATATGTTTTGACTCCAATAAGTGTTCTAATCTGTTTTGAACCATTACTTCTAGTAATTTGCCTGCATGGGATATTAAACTTATTGGACGATAAGAATTTGGATCGTTTTGGTCCTTATTTGGTTTTAGGTTTGGTATCACGGTAGCCTGCTTCCATTCCTGTGGTATGGTCCCCGCGCTGTAAACCATATTAAAGAATTTTAGCCAGACGTTTAGTGCAATGTCTGGCATATGTTTAAACAGTGCATAGCTTATTGAGTCGGGGTCCTTCCTGGTGCCAATTGCTTTTTTAAGTTCCGAAAGTGTGAATGGAATGTTTAATGGAGTACTATTATCCCCAGGCTCGTTCAAAATGTGTTTGTTATGTGACTCAAACTGTTTTTGGTTGTCCAAAGTTTCTGAGGGTAAATTTGAGTCACTAGAAATAAAAGCATAGTGCTTAACTAAAAATTGAGCCTTGTCTCTGGGGTTAGTTGCAATTTCGCCTTGATGTTTAAGGAGCGGTACAAGTTTTCTTGAAATTCCTTTCAGTCTGTGATTTTTTTGCCAAACGTCCCTAGTGTTATTTTTATTTACTACTGTTGTTTCACAGAACTGTTTCCAATTTTCTTTTTTAGCTGCCAAAATAACCTGCTTTGCTTATTTTCAAGAGACCTATAGTTTTGAATAGTGTGCTCGGCAGGGTTTTTCCTTAGTTGTTTTAGTGTTTTTTCCTTTCCTGTACCGCTTTAGCACATTCGGGACTCCACCAGGGTACCGACTTCTTTGTTTTATGCTTACCAGAGGAGACAGGGATGCTAAGCCCAGCCATGGTAGAGTAGCCACTGTCAAATTATGACAAAACTGTTGAACGTCCAGGGAGTGGACATCTGCAAGGGAGAGGTCTGAGCACAACTTCCCAAACCGGTCCCAATCAGCTTCCATGAGAAAAAAAAAGATCTCATGGGAGGTGTGGGGGCCGGCCTCCTGCGTAGCAGTGTCACACAGGGTGACCAATTGCGGGAAGTGGCAGACCCCAAGTTATCATTGATAGTTTCACTTATAGAAGTAATGGCCATGTAGGGTTTGAAACAAGTGGGCCATTCATATTATATATGGAATGTGGTTCTCGGTTTTTTAAAATAGCTATGTTAATGAATCGGTAAAATGTCAATTAGTAAATCAAAACCCGATTGTCGGCACAATTTTAATTGGCTAATTGTTGTCAGTTAGTTAAGTTTGCAAACAATTAGTTAATCAAGGATCGTTTGTCGGGTCATTTTGAACTGGCTAATTGTTGTGCGATAACTAGCCTTTAATCGGCGTTTTAATGTTTTGAGCATAATTGAACTGCATGGGAACGAATGTCCAGGATAATTATATACAAATGACCGTCGTCTCATATTAATCAAAGTCCCGAGGGTAAACAACTCCAATCGTTCATATTAATTATTATATAGGAACGAATGTCCGGGGTGACAAAATAATGTATGAAGGAATGTCCGGGCTATCAAGATATTGTAGGAACGAGTGTCCGGGGTGTCATAATCATGTAGGAACCAATGTCCGCCTATATTAAAAATAGCGTGGGAACCAATGTCCGTAGGAACCGATGTCCGGATACCTTTTTATTTACCAAGTTATGTCTTTTTGTTTGGAGAGGGTGTTAAACAGATAGTGTTTTTGTTTTATAAAGCGATCGATGTCATCAAATCTGATGATAATATCTTCGGTACCTAGCAGCTGTTCGAGGAATCTTCTGACTCTTCCGCATCCCGCAAATGCTTCCTGTGATGTCGCCACCAATCAACAAATAATAATTAAATAAAAGCGCACACAGCCCATATCAATTACTTAGCGAACACTTTGACTGGGGTCTGCCATTAGGTTATTACCGAGTTTGAGATGCGAAACGTATTGACACGAGATAAACAAACATTGCGTGTGAACATACAGGTAGGGATTGAAAATTCACTTCGACATATCCGATAATTCGAGTTAAAAACTTCGAGGTGAACGAACATATTTTGTATTAAATAAGTAGACGGAAAATCGGGAATTTGTCTCTACTTCGACTTAACCGGATATTCGGCTTAACCGAGTTTGAGATAACGAGGTTGAGCTGTATTGTTTAAACACAGTTTCATTCCGATGACCCAACATTCAAAGAAACGCCTGTTAAAGGGACCTGTTCACAGACTGCCAAATTGACAATTTTACAACTTGTTGACACATATTCCCAATAGAAGAATGGTGTATATAAAGTAGCGAACTAATACCACGGACATAGAAATATACTCTAAATACCGTTTCGTTCATGTGTAATTATCAGGTGAAAATGATAACATTATAAAGCGTATGTAACGCTAAACGATGGAATAATTTGAAATGTTTCTGTTGTTTTCGTTCAAATTAATAAAAACACGTGAATCACTTATATCAAGTAGAACTTTAAGAGAATATAAATATAGAAATAAGAATGGCCTAGTTCTTAAGGCGTTCGCCTTTTGATCCGGATTTCTCAGGTTCGAAACCCGGTAGGAGCAACTTTTTTATTGTCTTTGTTTAAGATTTTCTTGAACTATGACACATGAGCTCTTCATAAAGTGAAATACGTCTACGAGAAGATAGTGCGAAAATTAAACAAATGCACACATTATTATGTTTTGATCATCTTCATTTCTAGTATAGCCGCAGATGATGTTATTCTTTATCGTTCGTTTTCCATTTCCATAACAGCGCACGTTATGTGACATAGTTACGTGAATAATACTATTTTACTATATAGCACACAGAGAGCGCAGTCCGTATTCCCCAACATATGAGTTTATTCAACACAGTGTGGACATTTACAATATATGAAATAATAATTCAAAAAAATAATTGATCCAGTCGATGATCGAACGAAATTTAATATGCACTTGAAAATTTTAGAGCGAATACCAATGTATTATTTAAATTTAGGAGATAGCCATCACATTAGCTTGAGTCATACCTTGTGTTCAATTGAAATAAAACAAACTTGCAAAGACGTGTAAGATATCCGAAATCTACGTTGTTTCGTACTTTTGACCTATGATTTACAAGCGCGAGAACGCGAGAACACGACACGAAGTATCGATATAACGATGCGAATTGCGATATTACGAGGAGAGATCGCGAAATTAATATCGCGATCTGGCATCGTAATCTCGCGCCCTCGCATTATGTTTTCGCTCTTGTTCATCCAAAGGCTGAGAATGCGAAAACACGATGCGAGGTTGCGAAATTAATATCGGGATCTCGCATCTGCCGAAATTACTTGTCTGCGCAAATGCAACCGTAATTTCGCAACCTCGCATCGAAAACGCGAGATCGCGATAGTAATTTCGCAACCTCGCCTCGAGAACGCGAAAACACGATGCGACGGCGCGAGATTGCGATGCGAGCTCGCTATTTTAATTTCGCGATCTCGCATCGTAATCTTGCAATTTCGCGTCGTGATTTTGCTACATCGTATCGTGTTCTCGCGTTTTCGCGCTTGTAATTCAAAGGTCGAACGTGTGAAACAACGATTGGCCTTAACGGAACACCGTAGAAATCCATTAGTTATTAGTCAGCTACATGTATTTTCGACAGGATTGCCAATGTATTCGTATAAGTCAATTAAACACAGGCTGCCTATTGCGTTTTGTGGACAGAAATAATATGTTTTATTGACATTCACGGATTTATATTTTTGCACAGACACCTCATTAGCGCCATCCGTCATCTATCGACCTATTAAGTTACACTTATAGACTTGACGGCGTTATTACCTTCACAATGGATGTTATATTTTTTGTTATCGTAGGTAATAGCGGCAGCAAGAAACGCAGATTAATCGCAATCAATACCTATCGTGCATGTTAAAGGGACATATCGACCGTATTTCGCATACATTTATATATATATTACAAGACAATATATGTTTTGATTTGTTAAGAACAATTATAAACAACGATCAAAATAATTGTAAGCAAAATGTTTTACTATGATTCAAACTCACGCCTTAATATCTGCGTTCTTCAATGAGAACTTTCCCACGTTGTTGTGTACCTACGCTTCACGATACCTCATGTACATTTTATTTTTATCGATTTTACTACTAAGTACTACAAATTTTCGCGCGCCCGCTACAGTGTCTCCGGTGACAACTGTTTATATAAAAAATAATATATACTTGTCAAATGTTTATAAAAAGAAAGCCATTGTATTTATCAATGCTTCAATATTAAGTGTATGCATATGAACTTTATTTAGCAAATGTTATTGTCGATCTACCGCCGATACGCCCCTTTAGCATTTTGTTCAAGACATAGTGTATATCAAGTATATATATATATATATATGTAATATGTAAAAATACTCATCAGGAATTGTACTCTGCGCAATTGTTTTATCAAATATCTTATTGTGTATTATATTATGTAATCTTTAATGCACACATCTTAGTATAGCGCATTTCCGTCACTTAATAATTGTCTCATTTATAGTGCAATAGGAAATCAATTTTTCGTTGATCTAGTCCTTTTAAATGGACTTACCGGTATTAATAATTGTTATTATTTCAAAGTTTGTCTTCAAAAACTAAAAGCGTCTGGATCAGCAAACCCAAATGTTATATGTCAAGAAAAGCATAAAATGGAAGAAAAATATGCCTCCAATGGGACTCGAACCCACGTACTCCAGATCAATAGCCTGACACGCTGACCACACGGCCAATGGGGGTTGTATGCTCAGACACGCATTATGTCGATTTGTTATTTTTGCCATGTCACCTAAAAAGGATAAACTGCTGCAAGACAGACGGTTGGTTGTCATTTGACAAATGTACATTATACACAGTTAGACTTTAGGCGGCCCCCATAAATTTCGAGCTATATACCCGTGTACTCGATATTCAAAAATCATACTTACGAGGCTGCTTACCTAGGACGAATATCGCGCTATAGTGTTTTGTAATGGATGTCTGCAATAAACGTATGTGTACAAAAAACTATACATTCGCCCTATAAACATACACTCACTGCCATCGCCGGAGACCGGGGATTAATCGCAAGGTTTTGAGACCGCCGGACAAGGCTGTGCGATGATCTTGCTGCATTGTCACCGCACCATCTCCGCACGCAAGCCTCAGGGCCTATGCATTAATGCTGCACGGACTTCGGACGATTTTCATGAGAAGTTTGCGGAGACCGCAGGACCGCAGCCGCACTGAAATCCCACAAGTTCCGTAAAACCATAGTGCGGCATCCGTGCGGTCTCCGTACGGAATTGCCCTCGCTTGCTACCGAAAGACAGTATAAAGAATCGCACCGAGATCGTATTCAATGTGAACACAGACGCCTTAGCTCGTAGCCATCTACGATGCCTAACAAATCGTACGGACAGACGTAGACGAATGTATCGTACGGCGACCGGGACTACTGTACTCCTGACATGACGTGCGTCTTTTGCACCGTCGCCGTATTGTTATCGCACGATTGTTCACTATTTATACTGCTGCCGCACAGTCGCCATAAGGTTACCACGCGGTCATCGCAAGTGTTCGAATGATTCCCGCAAGAGATGAATAGTGTATTTCCAGCAACAAAAATACTGGTATTTTCGTATCCTGAAAGTGTTATTATCTTTAACAAATTTTGAATTGACATGTAGATCAGAAAGACAATATATTGTAGTTTGTTTTTATGTTGTTTATTGTTCATAGAAGATACTAGTATTTTATTCAAACATACAGGAAACAAACAAACAGGTTACTTATAAAATGAAATGATGATACAAAATGTAATCAAAAAATATCAGATAGTGCCTACTTTACATGTGGACTAAGATGCGTCTAAGGCGCCCGTAAACTCCCCGTAACTCCTGTCCGTGAGGAAGCCGTGCGCTTTCCGTACGATATCGAAGGATTGACTGGCGTCGTAGCCTCAACTATTTAGCATGACTGGAAATTATACTTTCATTTTCAATCGTAAGCTCGCAACCCGTAAACATATCGTAGATGGCACTGTACCATCTCCGCAAGGGTATCGTGCGGTGGACGACTTTTTGTGGACAATGTCCCCAAAAATACATCGAGGTATCGTAATATCGTGCGGCATCTGTACGGCTCATGCACAGGTATCGTAAGTTTGCCGCAAGATTCCCTTACGTTACACGTGAAATTGCACGGATATTTCGCGATTATCGCGCGGCACCCTAAGGCTATAATATGGCTTGGTTGTATTGTCACCGCACCTTCTCCTCACTGAAGCCGCGCGGCCTCTGCACGGATTACGCACAGCTCCGTACGATTTCCGTGATAAGTTAGAAGTAATACTGCCGGACAGCAGCACGGAAATCCTACGATTTGTGCGCCCCCTGTGCGGTCTCCGTACGGATTTGCCCTCACCTGCTTCCGAAAGGCAGTACAAAAATCGCACGAAGATCGTATACAATGTGAACAAAGACGCCGTAGCTCGCAGCAACCTATGATGCCTTAAATTCAAACAGAAAATCGTAGACGAATTTATCGTACGGCGCCCAGGGCAAATGTAAACCAGGCATATACAAAGCACGTGGTCACAGAGCGGTCGTATTACGATCATCGCGCTTGCAACATATAAGACAGTTATAGGGTTGCACGGCTTTCGCAATGCGTTGCGATGCAGAAAAGAACCGGACGACGGACGAATTAAGTTTGATCGTTTTATGCATGCAATGTATGTATTAATCCGCACATTCATCCCTAAAGAACACAAGACAGTCGTCAACCTGTCCGGCGCACACAATTCTATAAACGCTCTTTATCTGCTCTGGCTTGTTTTAAATCATAACACTTTTTCTTTGTATTGGATAATTGTGTTGTGCTTGTAAGAATACAGTCATAATCAAATTCGTCACAATATTGTTCAAATTTCTGATTACATAATTTATATTTCGTATATGTATTATTAACCATTTGAAAGATATGAGTACATAATCGTTCATTAATAAATACAAAAAATACCATACTTAATGTAATGCGTGAATTGAGGCAAAACCCATCGACGTACCTGCAAAACAATAACTTCTTAACAGATACGCGTAGCCCTTACTTATTGGCAAAATGCCTCCAATTTTTGTGTCTTCAGTAGTTTACACACTGACCCATTAGCTCATATAGAAAAATTCAATTCTTAATCATATTTATTCACCAATACAAAGTAAACGAAGGTGAAGAATAATATAATAAATGACATTTGAAAACATAAAAGACCGAGCAAGAATCATGAAATGTTGTATCATTCTGAACCGGTAAGAGCTTCAGCTCAGTTTGGATATTGCACCCTCTCTGTATGTCAAGAAATGCAATCTTCGAGGGTCGGACTGGTTCCGATATACGCGGTCAGCTAAAGTGCGTCTCCACGAAATTGTACGACGCGGTCATACCGCCTGTAGAGATCGCAAGCAAATTTGAAATCGGCCGGATAATATTTGCTGGTAAGAGATCTTTTTCGATCAGAAACTGCACATTATGTGTTTAATATTTCATCCACACGTGAACGTAAATACAACTTATTTTCATTATAAAACTCTAGAGGTACGAGAAGATGTTTTCCATATACATAATGTATTATACATGTAACATGTTGAAAGGTCAAGAATAGCGTTTTCAATGTCGGGTCATACGTAATTAAGATCTACTAGTACTTTTTTTTTATACTTCAGAACGGATTAAGTATTCCTTAAGCATACATATATTTGTTCGCTTTCTGAGAGCAAACAAACAAGAATAGAATTGTTATATGCATACAACTGTTATTGGCTAGAGATGATGGCATTATGTTTGGTGGTTTGTTAAATGCAAAACATAAGATGACATAAATTTGACAGAGAAACATATAATGTTAATGTTTTATTTATTTTTATAAAATAATCATTTACAAGTACATTGTAATCAAAATAAATCTAAATGTCTTGCCGACCTTTTACATTTTTGCAAAGGTTTAGTGAATGTCATACAATGTATTTAAATTAACAACTTGGAAATTATTGCTGTAGTGCGATTCACACGAGGCACAGTCGTTCTCATGTACAGCGAGTAACAGTGCGTGTCCTGAGAGTGGGACAGATGGAGGCACGCGCGGACACATTTCAAGCGTCCCTACACTAGAGGTCGGACGTCACTCGAAATGCTCGGGACCGGGTGCGACGCATAACACCAAATGTGGCAGATGTGCGTGTCCCGATGAAGGTCTTGAAAGTCAGACCGGTCTGTATACTGTTTGCGACGTTATAAACAACTAACGCAACAAAATCTAATGTAATCATAATTGGTATTATTTAAGCAGGCACATTGTTGCGATCCGGAAAGTTGGACCGCTGCAGTCATCCACAGACACATAGGCTTTCCTCACCATACTGGTCTGAAATCGCCCAGCCTCCAAGAAGCATGAAGAGACTATATAAGCGCATTTCACCATTTGCATGGCGCATTCGCTCTCACGGGCTAACGGTGCTGATCTCGAATGTGGCACAAATGCAGGAACGCGAAGACGCGCTGAAGAGGTCCGATGTGGGCCAGTCGCCTAGGAACTTGAAGCTATGTATACTATGCTAGTATAAGCGATATATTATTTATGCATAAATGTTCGGGGTTTCCCGCTGGATATCTTGATGACATGTCGGCATTCCCGGTACATCCGCGAAAAAACAATCGGCTCACCGCCAAGAGATCGTTCCAATCCGTCCCCACGAAATCGGCCTCACCTCCTCAAAATTGGCCGCATCGCCCGCACCCACCTCCCAGAAATCGGCTCAAACGCTTGACCCCACTTCTCATATATCGACCGCAACGCACAACCCCACCCGCCTGAAATCGGCTGCAACGCTCAACCCCACCTGCCTGAAATCGGCCGCAACCTCGACCCCATCTGCCTAAAATCGGCCGCAACGCTCGACCTCACTTTATTAATCCTACTAAAATCGGCCGCAACGCTCGAATCCACCTGCCCGAAATCGGCCGCAATGCTCGACCCCTTCTGCCTGAAATCGGCCGCAACGCTCGACCTCACTTTATTAATCCTTCTAAAATCGCAATTTCTGGCGTTTTCTTTATTTAATTAAATCCTTTGGTGGCAGTGTACATCACAATACTAGGTTGCAGTTTTATGGAATTAATTTCCCATACATGTAATTCAGAATCGTTTCAGAGCCTTTTTTCGCCTGGAAATAATATACAGCTAGTTGTTACAAAACCCTTACTATTTCATCAATTGTTTTCGTGTCACGGTACCGAACTCAAGCAATATTGGCGATATTGGCGATTAGCTGTGTTAGCGGTCCGGTTAGCGTTCTCGGTAGAGCACTCGCCATGCAAGCGAGAGGTTCCGGGTTCGAGTCCCGGACTGTCTGCACACTGTCACCACCGCGACATTCGGATGCGAAAAAAATATTATCAGTTAAACTACATGCCGAAATTTAAATCCGAAAACAATCACCTTTGTTACTAGTATTAAATATTTGAATACGCGTTTCTAAATGGGCATGAACCACGGCCATGAATCCTTGTGTAAAAAGCGGGTTTTGCAAAAGCTTCCGAAGCTTATTCGCCATTCACAAAGTCGCGTTTACTGGTCACGCGCTCAATTACAAATTGTATTTATTTGAACAAAACGACCTTCGACGACGTCAAATTGTGTTTTAAGATAGGGTTCTATATCACATTATTCGTTTCAATATTTTTATTGGCAATTTTTGAAATGGATTACCGATAGGGAATTACCCGATAAAATTTAATGGTAAATATAATAAAACACGTTTGTAAAATGCCTTTTCGCTCGTCCTGGGGAGGGCTAGTAATTATTGTCAAAGTTGTAAATAAGGTATAAACTCCGCCTTAAAAAATCCAGGCATTTGTGCAGCATACATACGCTCAAAAGCAGTTCGACGGTCAACGCACCATCTCGGCGCAGACTCTGCACGGAATCCGCACGTACTCCATACGATTTCCATTCGGAGTCTGCGGATGCCGCACAGCAAATGTAGTAAATTGCAAGATATCCGTATAATCTCCGCGCAACCTCTGTGCGGATTTTTCTCTGCCAGCCGCCATAGATTCCGTTCTGTTTCCGTCGGCAATTGAAACAAATACGCCGTATACTAGTATAGCCATCTACGATGTCCTATACTAGCATGGAAAATTATTGATAAAGTGATGGCAAGTCTCTCGTGGTAAATATAAACTTGGGATACGTTATCAGTAGTTGTTTTTTTTACTCGCGCCCATTTATTATCATGTGCCTCTGTCTTTTTTTTCAATCAGGTTATAAATGCAGTTGTCCCAATAGATGCTCATTGTTGATTTCCGCTGGAATGTTAAGTAACGCAGGTTAGCGTAAGTTGTGTGCGATAGATAGACAAATACTATAAGACTTCAACATAAATTATTTAATGAACATTCAAACGTTATGCGATGGTTTAAAACATGTTTTAATCAGGATTTTAATTGCAGCATATAGCGAATTGTTGTTTTCGACTGATAGTATCAATGTGTTTAGTTCGATCAAACATTGTTTTTGAATAAAATAATATAGTAGAAGTAGTTGTTGTATTTGTAGCACTTGTAGTTGTGGTGGTGGTGGAAGTGGTGGAGGAAGTAAACTTGTATGCTTAATTGTTCGAAACTGACAATAAATAATGTATATGTATATGCTTTACAATGCGCGGTTCCCGAGGTTCAGAACGGTACGGGAACACAGGGACACATCCAGCGGTACTTCACGATCGTCCACTGTCAATGAGCTACACGCGTCTATACTATATGTTTTTGATATATGCACTTAAGCTGACTCGATGGTAGGACCACTGATGTCATCCGCGACCACTCATACACTCATCACAAAAATGGTCTGACGTCGCTCAGCCATATAGGGAAGCGCTGTAACGCTAATTATGCGTTACAAATGCACAGTCTTGCGCATTTACGCATCAATTCCTATATGCGATGCGAGTCGCAAGTCGCCGCTTAAAAGCAATCATTATTTACATGTGTTAAAAATCGCCGCATAAACGCGTTTGCTCACGTTTTTGTGGCGGCAGGCGTATGAGGCCATACAAAGTGAATGTGTGCACGCCATGTCTAACAATGGCACGTGTACTCCCACAGATAAAGGGTTTGACACACATGACACGCAAGAGTCTGACGTCGGTCCGTAAAGCGGCTGCAACGTAATGTTATCACTGTGCCGGTCCATATGTACATTGTATACACATTATGATAGGACCTACACTATTCACGCCGTTAAACAGCTTACGTGTGAGTTTTATACGAGGGTTGACAAGGTATACAGTTTACCATGAGCTATAATTCGTTAGTAGACAACGTATTCATTTTACGTAAGCTGTTTACGTTGGATACATACATGTAATTTTGAAATAGGTCGTTCGTCTTTAACATTGAATATAACTGTCATGACCAGTGACTAGTATTATACATAACTGAGATAAGTATTATTCACCTGCTACAGAAGCAGAACGGAAAACAGCATCAATAGCAGCACCAACAACATCCTCAGCAGCTGCAGCAGCAGTAGTATTAGTTGTAGCTGTAGTTGTATTTGTAGTAAATAAAAAAAATGAATTGGCGCAACGGCCCCAAAAATGCGTACAGGTCAGAATTGTGTTAATGCCCTAAATATGTATAACTAAGTCAAGTGACCCCATAGAAATATGAACCCAATTACGTCGTTATAATTCAAAACAAGTTAATCCCCGGTTATAGCATTTCGACTTACCCGCTTGTAACGCCCCACACATACCATGCACGCACGAGTGGTATAAACTGAAAAAAATAATTTTAATACAGGCCAGACGACGACGGATTTTCACGACAAATCGTTCATGGGAAAGTGGTGTCCCCATTTGGATGTGTTTCGTCATGTGTCCTCACTCTACACCGTATGCATGTGTGCGTGTGTGTGTGTGTGTGTGCGTTCGTGAACACCCACATTTCGCTACACGACCTAGTTCACACACGTTTAAGTCACTACATTTTTAAAAGTCACTACATACACTCATGTAGTGAATTTTTATTTTATTGAAAGCAAATTAATTTCTGATGTTTTACCATAAAAACGTAAAATTCAAGAAAAAGTGATTTTCAGGTTTACATCGGACTTTTTCCACACTCGGTTTATGATAAATTTCGTCGCGTTACACACTTTACTACTGCTGCAACTCGCGCATGCGTGATCTATAGATCTACGTCATTTCAACAAATCAAGATGGCACGATCGAGAGGAAAAGTAAGTAGGCACCTATTTCCCGTTTTATAATGGGCGTTTAACATTTTTATACACAACTATTATTTGAACATGATAGCCAAGTTTATTATATACAGCGTCTATCAAATGTTGTTGGATGCTGTGCGCTTCAAAGTTGGAGTCTGAGACAACACTCGTCTGTCGAACTCGGCAAGTTGTCAGTTGACTCAATGACTTTGAAGGCAAATGATTAGAGCTGGCATCAACAAATAGAAAGTATTAAATCTAAGGCATGGTCACGTTTCAAAATTATGAAACGGCTTTGCTATCGCCTCGATCGAATGTCACTTAAATTTATATACTTCTTCATTTGGCCAATCTTAGAATATGCTGACGTTGTATGGGACAATTGTACGATGTATGAAAAAAATGACTTAGACAAAATCCAAACTGAGGCTGCCCGAATGGTATCTGGTTGTACCAGTTTAGTTTCCTCAACGTTATTATATAATGAAGTCTGTTGGGAAACCCTCAGCACACGAAGGTCAAAACACAAACTCATTATGTTCTTTAAAATTGTCAAAGGTCTATGTCCCTAGTATCTGTCTCAGTTGCCACCACAATCAGTAGGTGAGCGATTCTCAAGATCCTTACGAAATTCCTCCCAGCTAGCTGGCACTCTGACTAGGACTTCTTTATATCAAAATGCCTTTCTGCCCTCTACAATTCAGGCCTGGAACTCTCTTCCTGAGGAAGCCAGGCTTGTTGATAACTTATCTGATTTTAAAAAGTTCCTTGACCTCGATAAACCTCGTGGCAATTCTCTGTTCTATTACGGTAAACGCAGACAACAAATATTGCACACACGCTTGAGAACGGACTGTGGCTCTCTAAATAAGCATCTTTATGAAAGAAACCTAGTTCCATCGCCACTTTGTCGATGTGGCCAAATAGAAAACACCTACCACGTTTATACTTGTTTGCCCACTGTAAAAAACATTAAGACTTAAGCTAACAACAATTGTTGGAGAATATATAAATGTATCACTGCGCACACTTCTGTATCGGGATGATAATGTTTCTCAAAGTGATAATTATGCTGTTTTTGATGCAGTCCATAATTTCATTGACGCTTCAGGCAGATTTGCATAAGTATAACTCTCGGTTCCATACATATATTCTCTTTCATGCTTTGACTTCCAGTTCGAATCCCTGTTAATACTTAAACACTATGCTTAACACATATTTCCAAGGTTATTTAACATTATCATTATTTGTTATTGTATATTTTATATGGAAAGACCGTCACAATATATGTAACTGTACTATTGAGGAAAGGAACCCTACTACCTTAGCTATCGTTCCAATCCTACAAACTTATGTTGTGCATTTCTCTATGCAATCCTTATTCAAAATAAATATGTTTAAACCAAGGCACGATGTCTGTTCGATATAAGCAATGCCAGAAAATATAGAATCTGTGTTGTTTTTATCAGAATAATAAAGTTTAAGGTAGAATAAAACTGCTGTAAAATGCATATACTATCATATTTGAAATTCTAAAGCATGGCTACATTTATACGATCGATAAAAATTTCCCCACCGCAGTGTAAAATACTCGACTGGTTAGCAGGTATTTGTCGGACAGTAGTAAAATCCGGACTTTTTTAAATATTCGCATTTCGTAACCGCTTTTCTTATTTTAACAACGTAATGAAATAAACGCTTATATTTTCTTCGAAAAAAGTGAGTTAACTTTTTTGTAAACCCCCCAAATGTTTATGTTGATAGTCTGATACGCATGCAACTGTCGTCTGGGGAAGTAAATGACGTGCGCATGCGCGATAAAATCCCAATTTGGGGCCCAAACAGGGTTTGTGATAGTTTTGGCTGTCTGCTCATTATAGCAGACAAACTCTGGCAGAACATTATTTGACCCGTTACGACGTTAAGGACGTGCATAGTAGCTACATAGAAACGTAGCGTCTAATAAACTCTTTAAAACGTCATGCTTCCGTATTTGTTTCAACGCCTTACTTATACTCTATAGTAATTATTTAATCATTGATAAAGTGGTTTTATTTTGATATAAATTACGCATCTGATTGTTTATTTGTTTTCTTAGATCTATATATATTAAATAAAGTTATAAAGCATTTCTCCGTATATTTCACTGTTAAAAAAAACGTCCGGAAAATACTACTGTCAATGTGAAAAAGACCTTGTTTTATGTACCCCTTTCAGGGCCTCTATTGTTGCGCATCCGCTCAAGTGAAACTTATTTTGTTTATATACACAAACGGATAATCAACCAAGGATGCTACACGCGAATTTTCATCGTTGAGTTTGTTCATGAATTAAAACTGTCCCAAAATAAATGCATATTTCGTCCGACAAATACTCGCTCACCAGTATTGTGGAAAATCTTTGCAGGCTTATAGTAAGTAAATCGAAACTAGGAATGGATTATTCAGAACCCATTAATACCATTCCTGCTTTTGACCTCTTGATTAATTACAGTTATATTGCAAATTTATATTTTAGGTTGTTATAAAACATTAATTACTCAAAAACACAACATCACATAAACTCATTTTTCCCTAGTAGTATTACTAGTAAGTCTTTCATTTGTCTTTCGAGTTTTTATAATCTTTTTATCTCCTCTTAAATTCTTTAACACTCGTCCTGACATGCGGCTGTCTACTCTATTCGGTATTGACTTTTGACAGTATAAAGTTGAAGTTGAAGTTAATGATTTATTTTGCCTCAAATAGTAAATTAAATTCAGGGTTTTCCATGACGCACACATCTTGTGTCATTGTCGCATTTTTCATGAAATGATCCTAAAAAAAATCCCTTTGCCTCCATGTGGATGCAATTTCCAATTTCTGAAGAAATGCATCATATTTCAAAGCATTGAATTGACCCATATATTTGGGTTCTAATTCATACTTAGAAGTTTGGTTTGACATGATTTTGACTTCCGAAAATCTACATCCAAAATTTATGTTATATAAACGTTTTTCACACCTACTGACTATAATTACACAAAGAGTAGCTCTATATTGATACAGATGCAAAGCTGTCAAAATTAGAATGACAGATAGACACTGAATGTCCATGAATGTTTGGTTCATATGTTTTCTGTTTGCTTATTGTTGAACTTAAATGAAAATAAAATATGTAATGTTGTTATCCTTTAAACATTGTTTTCATGATAATTATAACTTCCATTTTTTAAAAGTAAATATAATGTCATTTCTGTCAGAAAATGCATGTAGTGAAACTGAAAGTGAAAATAGAAAAGCTCTCAATTAAGAGAAAATATTATTCAGTGAGTAAATGTGAGTGAATTTTATTTTTTTTAACTGATTCAGATAACTCACGGTTTTTCTGCACTTTGTTTGATGCTAGAATTGTTTAAGGTGAAAATCTGAAAGGACAGTTAAGTATTAATTACACCAGTCACTATATTTAGCAATGTGTATCACTATTAAATGTAGTTTGATGAAAACCCCCCAAAGTTTTCACATGTCCCCCCACAATTACAAGCATGGGGGTCATTGTGACCCCCAATATTTCGATTTCAAGGAAAACCATGAAATTATGCACAAACCATTGTTTGATGAAAATTGCTCTGAATCAACTACATGTTTACAAAAATTCCTCTATCTTAGTCAAGTTTTGTCTGATTTTGGTCATTTTTTTATCAAAATAAAGCTTACACTCTGGGATGAGGGGTTTAATGTTAAAATATGGGGAAAATACATACTTTTAAAGAAGAGGAATGGGGCAAAATTTCGGCCCCAAATTCAGTCAAATGAGAGACCCAAATAAATCACAGTCGTTCTCTAGCTATTTACTTGTATGTAACCAAAACATTCTCTTGAGTTTACCAATTGGGATACATTGACAGTATCTCTGTTGATTTACTTTTAGAATTGTCTGTGTTTATTCAGCTTACCCAGGAAAAGTGTGATACGGTTAACTGACCGCCGTGTTGCACTACTTTGTCTTTAACACTAAACATCTGAAGATATTTTGTTTTTAATTTTTTAGTTAATTCTATGTAGAAAATAAATTAAAAATAAAAGACCCTCGCGGAGTTGTGAATGAATACTCTTAATATCCAAATATTGGCCTTGAATCACAATTCTGCCCTTGAAAAGTCCTTGAATTTGTGAGCAAAACTTGAGTATGAACCATGTACAGTACATAGTGTGCTGATATCAGAATTTGTGCATTCCACTTGTCAGAAAAGAAGGGAAGCACACTGTCTGTATCTTAAATTTACCATTAGTATTCCAAACGTTGTTGTGTGTCTTATTTTATGGTCAGTGTCGTCGGAATTTTTGAGAATTAGACAATGCAATGTTAGAATTTATTAGATGAAATATGGTGTATATAAAGTAATAATTTATATGAATCCTGTTAAATTTTAGGTCCAGAAATGATGATTTAGCAATGTATTCAAGAGTGAAAATGGCTGTAAGTATGAAGTACAGTGTAGTTTGATCCCCTGAATTTTAATAATTATTTGGAATATGCCAACAAGTGTGTTAAAGTGTTTATATACACATTTCCTACAGTAATTTTTGGTGTGCCTCTTTCTTCTCCAAGGGGAGTATAGACACTATGTTTCAGTTGATTCATTTTTGCACTAATTCAAATACCCACAACGATTTTTTCCCTTATTAAGACGGGTCCGGTTAACGGACCCGTTCCCAATGACCCACAGACTCGTTCCCAAAATGCCCCGGACCCTTCCCAATTTAAAAAAAAAAGAAAAAACCCAATAAAAGCTAATTAAAATGGTAAATATTTTGTTTATTTCTCTCTATATTTTCCAAACCGTTCTGAAATGACGCTATGTCATTCTGACTGGTTACTACTTGTTATCGATCTTAATACGGAGTCGTATACACAGTTTAATGCGAACGCAAAACCAGTCTGAAATTGTTCACACTTGTTATAATTGAAAACAACAACATAATTGCATCGATTATCGTAACAATCAAATGTTTAAATCCCTAAAATGAGTCACAATAGCAAATCTTATAGAAAGCAATTTATAAAGTCGGATTGGAAGGCAAGTAAATCACTAACGGAATGCGGCTTTTAGCCTGTCACGGTGTCAGAACCGTCTTTAACAGACGTACTCTTAAACGGTAACTGGCCAAACTTGTACCCAGGTTAACTCGTACTGAATTAACTAAATCATGACGAACCAAATCAGGATTTGCTAGATCATGGGGCTCTGTCATGTAGCAGCATCATTGAAGGTCAAAGTGAACATGACTTTTTTTATATATTTGAATGTTTTTTGTTTATATTGACATCTTCAATTTGTTTTATTAGTTTTGATCCATTTAAATAGGTTTAAACAATTGAAAAGTGAATGTTTATGCTTTTAACAAAATTATTTTACTGATTGTGCTTTCACGAATCGATATTACCCAATTTGGTGATTTTACGACGCGCAAATTCCCAATTATATGGTACCGGACCCGTTCCCAATGGGCCAAAAAAATCGCTGCCCCAGTGGTTAAAATTTCAAAATTATTCTCATTAAAACAGAGAAATATACAATGCAGTTCTTAATCAGAACTAGATACATGTTTTTATAGGAAGATATACATAGCTCGCCTAAGGTTAGGCTATTATGGTCAGTCATTGTCGGTCGTTGAGTCGTCTGTCCATCGTCTCAGGGCCGGGCTGGCTAGCTCAGTTGGTAGAGCGCTGGACTGTCAACCCGAGGATCATGGGTTTGATCCCCAGCCCAGCCACATAACTTGTGTGGTGATTGGTCATGAAATAATTTCTATGGCCATTCTTCCCTACCTCTGATTAAAGTAGGGCAGTTGTCAGTATATTTGTCAAAAAAATAATAATACAATTTATCAAACATTTGCTGGTGATGATTACAGTTGCAATACATTTAAGATAAACCTAGCCTTGAATTTTGTACAAAACTTTGAACCGTATTTCTAATGCCCCGTCGAAATTAGAAACTGCCGCCGGATGGCACCTAACATACATTATTTGTGGTTGTTCGTCATTTTTATAAAAAAATAAAACTTGTGTGTTAATTGCAAAACCAGATTCATTGCTTCTTTTATTTGTAGTATTGATGCAACAACCAGCACAATGTTGTGTCGGTATATTAACGATGCTAAAGTCGGCACTGCACAGAACAACGCTCAAATGAAACTAATTGTTTTGGACAACATTTCAAGAGACATCTCCATTGGAGAAGAAATACGGTTCGACTATGGAGTTGAAAATCTGCCATTGAGAGAGGTGTGTGTATTTCAAAAGCACTTCAATACCATGTTTTGGGAGACCAAATGTGTTATATATCATAGAAATAATAAATTTACGCCATCGTTTGCTGGCAAATAACCCACAGACAGAAGTCTGGATGCATAGGAATTAAACCATGCATTTAAACAAATGTTTATGTGTTATTCCACAACAAACTATGGCGTTACGCTGCGTACATTTAAGAAAAATGTCAAGCTTATGTCGTCTGCTTCTGCGTCAGCGTCTGCGTTCGTTAAGTTTTTCGGTTACGTTTTAAGTAATTCGTTTGATTTTCCACTTTCACCTGATTCTGTGTAGGTCGAATATCCCTGACTAACAGACACATTCTCATGCTTGACATCTGTTTTGGAATCCAGACATGCACTTCCCTTTACACAGACAGCATCCTATTCATCCGAACGTAACACTATAGATTTAAGATTATTCTTTGAGACCTTTTCCTCACTTGCAGAATTTTGTCCACATTTGTGGTCACCAAAGTTTTGTCTCTTGATTATGTGCACTTTGGATCTTGTTACCCTCATGTTAATATTTTGTACATGTGCTGGGGTCTTCAAGTGTTTTAGCAAGCTCCACTTATTTGCATAAGTATGGTTACAAATCCCACAATTGCGTTCGCTACTACTCTGCTTTGCTTTCATCTTCATTGGTTTTCATAAATATTTGAGTGCCAAACAATAAAAACATTCATATATTCAAGAGTTGTTCTTTATTTGGCTTCAGGTTCTGATATATAATGTCTCTCTTTACTGAAGTCAAAACCTTGGATAATGGATCTTTAGATTGGGATACACTTCTTGGTAAAGTTGACCAGCCCGAATACTGAACCTCTGTATAGTCGGGAAACTTAATCTTATCTACTAAATCACAAAGCAGGTGTTTCATTCACCCAAGTACCGGCTGCATAACTTTCATGTGACTCTGCCACTGTTCATTATACCCCCACTACCAGTAGGTAGGAGGGGAGCTACATAGGAATCACTTTGTCCCGTAAGTATGTCTGTCTGTCGTTAAACTTGTCCGGCCTGTAACTTCCCCATGCATCGAAGGATTTCGAAATAACTTTGCACAAATGTTCACCTATATTAGACAACGTGTCGCGCGCAAGAACCACATGGCTACCTTCAAGGTTAAAGTCAAACTTTGTGATCGAAGGTCCAAATTCAGCACTTTATTGTCAAAATAGGGCTTGTCCACTCTATTACTTGACCATGCATGAAAGAATTTCGAAATAACTTGGCACACATGTTCACCTGTATGAGACGGCGTGTAGCGCGCAAAAACCGCATTTCTACCTTTAAGGTCAAGGTCATACCTTGAGGTGAAGTCAAAATACAGCACTTGATTGTCAAAATAGGGCTTGTCCGTTCTATAACTTGACCATGCATTGAGGGATTTCGAAATAACTTGGTACAAATGTTCACCTATATGAGACGGTGTGTCGCGCGCAAGAACCACTACCTTCAAGGTAAAGGTCAAACTTTGAGGTCAAAGGTCAACATTCTGCACTTTATTGTCAAAATAGGCCTTGTCCGCTCTATAACTTGGCCATGCATGAAAGAATTTCGACAAAACTTGGCACAAATGTTCACCTATATGAGACAGCGTGTCGCGCGAAATGGCCATACCTTGAGGTGAAAGGTCAAAATACAGCACTATTGTCAAAATAGGACTTGTTTTGACAGGCCCTTTCCAATGACCTGTAAATGGAGTTTTGTTGGAAACAAAAATTATGTAGGTGTTTTTTATGCTTTTCATTATACCCCCACAAACGAACTTTTTGGGGGGTATATAGGAGGAGTGAGCTTGTCGGTCCGTCAATCTGTTGGTTTTTGTGGTTTCCGGATGATAACTAGAGAACGCCTTGACATATTCAAATAATTTTGGTACACATGTGTAACATCATAATGTACATGCCAATTTCAACTTGGGTTACAAACCACTGAATTTTGACTCAGTTATACCCCCTTTTTGAATTTAAATCAATAATAACATGGTTTCAGCACGATAAATCCAGAAAGGCTTGACATATTCAAATAATTTTAGGCACACATATGTCATGTCATACAATACAATTCAAGTTCGAATTAAGTTACAAACCATTTAATTTTAACTATGATATGCCCCCTTTTTTGTCTTAAATTCCATAAAAACACAGTTTCCTGATAATAATTCAAGATAGGCTTTACAGTTTCAAACAATTTCATGTACATATGTAAAACATTATAAAATACAGGTCAAGTGTGACTCCAGGTTACAAACCACTAAATGTTGACAGAGCATTGGTCCCTTTTGGACTTAAATTCCCTAAAAACAGTGTTCCCGGACAATAACTTATGAAAGGATTCACAAATTTGAATTAATTTAGGTAGTTTCGTGTAACATTATAAAATATAGGTCAAGATTGACTTTGGTTACAAACCACCAACTGTTGACAGAGTTATGGCTCGTTTGACTTGAATCACTAGAAACACAGTTTCCAGACATTATCTCATGAAAGACTTCACATTAAATTAATTAAATTATTTTAAGTAAATAAGTGTAACTACATGAAATAAAGCATTATCTTTGGGTGCATTTCCTTCAAATGGACTGTGGGGGTATAGTCGTCACTCTTGTGACAATTCTAGTTCATCGTCAAATCATGTACACGTCACTCTATTTTTCCACGAAAAAACCCATAGATTCGTTAGCAACAGCTGTTCTAGATAAAATTTAAAGACATTTTGCTTTTTAGGGTTATATTGATAAAGCCACCAAATCAGAAGTCAATGGTAATAAGATTTTAAATTTTGACTATTTCTTTTGTGATTTTCATTTTGTTTTTTGTTTATTTTGTGCCTTACTGGAAAATGTTTGATGTTTATGCAGGGATTTTTTTTCATTTCATGTTTTATGTGTTTGTTTATCAACAAAATCATTATAAAATTCAGGAAATGAAACACGCTGTATGTATTAGTTTTCATGAAGAAACACAAACATTTTGTCGTTGTGAAACACTTTTAGTTTACACAGTCAGCCCCCAGTGAAAGGGGAAAAACTTTTTAAGGAAATGTTTCTGTGCAAAATGCCACCATTATGCCAATGTTTCTGAGGCCTCTAATGGTCCCTTAGATGTTGAAAAACAATCCCTGAAAAACATTGTTCGGGTATAACAATAGTCACAAGCTATTAAAAGCTCACCATCACACAAGTGCTTTGAGGAGTCTCCTACCTATTGATGGGATTTAGACCTCTGTCTGTCTGTACTTTCAGAATGAATAAGAATATTGTACTTTCAGAATAAATTAAAATATTGTATGTCTTAGTTATCGGGTGGACAAAAATTGTGGTTGCATGATAATGATTACAAACACTTAATGCGTAATATAAAATAAATGTTTGTTTCAGGTAACATGCCCAAAATAATTAGGGTAGGTAGGTCGGGATTTTTTCTTTTTTTCTTTTTGTAAATGGTCAACTTGTAGATTTTAAAACTGAATAAGTAGATGCTATCAAAACAAAACACTTATTTATCCAAAAACACATTTAATGAATTAAACAGGTAAATAAACCAAAAATCAATCGGACAAACCCAATAAAATGTTCTAGGGTCGGGGCATTTTTTTAGAGTAGGTCGGGTATAACTGAAACAAACATATTGTTTTACGCCTAAGGTAAAAACAAATCAAGGAAAACTTGTTCTTTTGCTACTAGTCTTTACTTAAGAAAAACTTCCAAAGCCTCACTGTACACAGATTACATTTAAAAACCTATGCTGCAACTACATTTTTTACGAAGTGAAGTTAAGTATATACTATATATTAACTATATATAACATTTGCAATAATTTATTGGAAAAACATGAAATAATGCCGATTTATTGTAATGTTAGTTGTTGTTGCTTCTAGGGAAAGATCCCTGCAGCAGGGGGCAACCAACAAGGTGCATTGTGCAGCACCCTACTATTTTGCTCTGGATCTTTCCCTATGCTACAGAAAGTCTTAATATAATGATTTTATGTCAGCAGTTTATTTTTCAGTAACTTTTGGATGGTGGATTACTTGAGAACCCTCATCTTGTGAATGAGAAAAAAAACCAAAAACTTACTGAACCAGTATGACCATTTTAATGATAGTTGCAAGGCCACATTTAGAGGCAAAGCGGTATCGGGGAGCATCCATTGTTTCTACCGATATTCTTGTTTTGTAATTGATGTTGTTGTTTTTGTTTTTAGATGATTCTGATGACAATCCATTTGACTTATCTGAAAGTGAATCAGAATGCGACATTCAAGGTACTTCACTGTTTTGCACTGTAAAACACGAAACTTGGTGCTCTGTGGACATAATTATATATATTTTCGAACTCGGCCGAGATATCATTAGAACAAATGTTCTGAGAAAGTTGTATGAAGATTGGGCAAAAAATGTGACTTCTAGAGTGTTCACAAGGTTTCACAATAGCCATATAAGGAAAACTGCCCCACCACCTGGCGGCCATGTTTTTCAACAGACCGCAACCATTTTCGAACTCAGTCGACATATCGTTAGAACACATGTTCTGCTTAAGTTTCATGAAGATTGGGCAAAAAATGTGACTTCTAGAGTGTTCACAAGGTTTCACTATAGCCATACAAGGAAAACTGCCCCACCCCCTGGCAGCCATGTTTTTCAACAGACCGGAACTATTTTCGACCTCAGCTGAGATATCATTAGAACAAATGTTCTAAGCAAGTTTCATGATGATTGGGCTAAAAATGTGACTTCTAGAGTGTTCGCAAGGTTTCACCATAGCCATATAAGGAAAACTGCCCCACACCCTGGCAGACTGCCTTTCTCGAGAGTTTACAAGCTTTTTCTTCAATTTGATCTAGTGACCTAGTTTTTGAATCCACGTGACCCAGTTTCGAACTCGGCCGATATATCATTCGGACAAATGTTCTGACCAAGTTTATTGAAGATTGGGCAATAAGTGTTGCCTCTAGAGTGTTCACAAGGTAAATGTTGACGACGGACGACGCACAACAGACAAAAGGCGATCACAAAAGCTCACCATGAGCACGTTGTGCTCAGGTGAGCTAAAAACATAAAAAAAATTGAACAGATAGGGTGATTACTCGGCAATTAAATGGCAAATTGTGCAAAATTCACAATATTAGCAATATGTGAGCAAAACAAATCTACAAATATTCAACAATCAATGAATGTGGTATGGAAATAAATGTTCAGAAGTGAACCTTTTAATTTGGTCATCCATCCGATTTCTGCAGTTTTATTGCCACGCTGGTAAAAAATGTTAGAAATTTAAGAGACAGGCCTAAACTTTATATAGAAACAAGAGGGCAAAATAACCCTGGGTCGCTCACCAACTTAATGAATCATAATGAAACATTACTGTCGAATAATTTCAAAATCAAGATATAATACTAGATGCCAGTCGGCAACATGTCGAGCCTGTTGCCAATAATGCCATTCATTTTGTAATTATTTAAAAATGAGTCTGACCTTGACCTTTGAGCTCGGAACACAGGCATTACGCGCAACATGTCCTCTCAACAGGGTGATGCATGTTATTTTAAAATAGCCGTTTGAATGATGAAGTTACAGTCTGCAAAAGCTGTATCATGCCCATATTTTGAGCATTGACCTTTTAAGTATTACCTTGACCTTTGAGCTAGGGATACAGGTCTTGCGAGTGACACGCTAGCTCCACATTGTGAACATTTTGTGTCAAGTTATTGTAAAATTGCCTGATGAATGACGAAGTTACTGTCTGGACAAGCTGCATCATGCCCATATTTAACCTTTGACCTCTAAGTGTGACCTTGACATTTGAGCTAGGGACACAGGTCTTGCACGCGACATGCCATCTCCACATGCTGTACATTTGTGGTAAGTTATTTTAAAACTGCCTGATAAATTATAAAGTTACAGTCCAAACCAGCTGTATTATGCCCAAATTTGACATTTGACCTCTAAGTGTGACCTTGACCTTTGAGCCAGTGACATGGGTCTTACACGCGACACACCGTCTCCACATGGTGAACATTTGTGGCAAGTTATTTTTAAAATGCCTGATGAATGATGAAGTTAAAATCCGGACAAGCTGTATTATGCCCAAATTTGATATTTGACCCCTAAGTGTGACCTTGACCTTTGAGATAGGGACACGGGTCTAACACGCGACACGCCGTCTCTACATGGTGAACATTTGTGGCAAGTCATTTTACAATTGCATGATGAATGATGAAGTTACAGTCCGGACAAGCTGTATTATGCTCAAATTTGACCTTTGACCTCTAAGTGTGACCTTGACCTAGGGAGACGGGTCTTACACGCGACACGCCGTCTCCACCTGGTGAACATTTGTGGTAAGCTATTTTTAAATTGCATGATGAATGATGAAGTTACAGTCCGGAAAATCTGTATTATGCCCAAATTTGACTTCTGACCTCTAAGTGTGACCTTGACCTTTGAGCTAGGGACACAGGTCTTACACGCACACGCCGTCAACTCATGGTGAACATTTGTAGTAAGTTATTTAAAATTGCATGATGAATGATGAAGTTACAGTCCGGACAAGCTCTGACGGACTAACGCACACACTCACGGACTAATGCACGCCTGCACATACACTCAAAAATTGTGACAGCTATATCGAGCTTACCGCAAGCGGGCTCGACAATAAATTGAAGAAAATTGGTAGAGGGTCATTTCTGTGAAGTTTGTTTCCAAATGATTATGAAATGAGTGGTTTTTGACAATTTTTTTTTTTTTTTAAGTTTTAAATATAAGCATACAAGAAAACAAGGCCCTGCCCTCAACATTTCAAAATAATTTGAGGTGTTTTGATAGAGAACAAATGAACATTTCTGTGTAATCATTTCAAAATCTAACAAGTGGTTACTGACAATCATATTTTTTTTAATATAGCAATTAAGAAAATACCCCACACCCTGGCAGCCATGTTTTTTAGTGAATCAAAATAATATGAATTATTTTGGGAGAGGGCCACCCAAGAAACATTTCTGTGAAATTATTTTGAAATTCAACCAGTGGTTAGAGACAATAAGATTTCAATATATAGCCTTATAAGCACCAAACCCTGGCAGCCATGTTTATTAACGAATCAAAATTATTTCAAGTATTTTGGTAGCGACCATACAAAGAACATTTATACCAAGTTTGGTTGATTTCCACCAAGTGGTTTCAGAGTAGAAGTAGAGTAATTGATGACGACGGACAACCACTGACCACAAAACCTCACCCTTATGAACTGTGAACCTAATCATATGCTTGTTTTCCAGAGATAATATTGTGTATCCTCGTTCGGATTTGCACGATAGTTCTGTTCTGTAGTAGTTTTGTTGCGTTCCTTAAAACTTGCCCAGGGGGCAAACACTTATCATTTATGTATCTTTTAAACAAGTCTTTGAACACTTGTTTTTCTGTCGTGCTCCATCTTTTTTTATGTTTTGGAACTGGACGACGATAATTGTCATCGGAAGATTCATCACTCTCGCTTCCTCTGCCAATTTCCTTACATTGTTTATCTCCCTGGCTCCTTTTTCTTTTGAAGATTGGATTATCAGTGTCGTCAGTTCCATCACTCTCCCTGTCTGCCTCAAGCAACTCTTCGTCTTTTCAATTAAATCCAAATAATAATAAACAAAATACTAAACACAGCATAGCACAAATTTTGAAATCGCAAATTATTCTCACTTTGCTGACAGCTTTTTGAGCAAAAACAGACAACTGTTGAAGTATAAGGTACATTTATTACAACTCTGCACTACATTTTTTCCTATTTTGTGGTACATACCAAGAAAGATTATTCTTTCAAAAGTCTATAATCCTACAATTTTTTTTAAATGGAACTATTTTATGACATGTTACAACATCTGCTACCTGTGAAATGACTTGTTTTCAAAGATTAATCAATATAAAAGATTATGATGTTTGTTTGCTCAAATAAAATGCTGAACTGAATTGAAATAATTATATTATACCTGTCTCCACGTACGATAACTTCCTTTTCTTTCGTACTGGGTGGCTGTACCCAGTGGCTGAAATTCAACAAGAAAATAAAATTAGGCAATATTTAATATCATGATACAGACAATTAAGGACTAAAAGGACAGAGAACTACTAACAAACAAGGTTTTGTCAATATTGCAAGCGCTATAAGAGTCCCCTACTGGTGAAAGCCACTATCAATAAGATCATATTTCACTGTACTATTGGAGTTATTACAGATTTTTTTTTGCTAAGTTACCATCACCTGTGACCTGAACTTTGACCTCGGAAGAAAAATAAAAGTTGTGCACAATCCACATAGTGCTTTTTATATGAATACAAGTGTCATGCAGACGGACAACATATGCTAAATTTAACCAATATAAAGAATAACAAACCACCATTTTTAGAGACAGGTCACATTGGAATTGTTCAAAACTTTTTATGCCTTTATACCATGAATAAACAAGAAACATGGAAATTCCAACGCTAAATTTGTGTTTCAGTGATAGAGCAGAAACTGTATGTCTATTTTTCATTTTTCTATTTATTGTAACTGTGGCCCTGACCTTGATTCCGACCACCCCATATGCCATCCCAAATGAGGTCTTGATATAAGGTATCTATGTATGAAGTTTCGTTAAAATAGGTCAATTTGTTCTCGAGTTATTGAGCGGCAGCCATTTTTCTATTTTTAGTAACTGTGACCTTGACCCCACCCACACCAAAGTTGAAGTTGGTGGATTCAACTTGGTGCTGGTCAGCCCATTTGAATTAATGTCAAGTCCTAATAGCCCATTTGAATTAATTTGGAGTCCTAATTAGGTCAAGGTCAAAGCGAGGTTGGGTACTATGGGCAGATTGGGAATTGTCATAAGAAACAACATTGTAAATATCCAAGTGTTGTAGTAAGTGGATGCTTCTAGACGGAACATTAAAATCTAGTTAACCAAGAAATAGCTCTTTTGAATTATTCTTAGCTCTTTTGAATTATTATAAGTCCAAATTAAGTCAAGGACAAAGTGAGGTTGGATGATATGTGTGGATTGGGGATGGTCATACGCAACAACTGTGTAAGAATCCAAGTGTTGTAGCAAGCGGTGTTTGTGCTAGATGAAACGGTAAAATCTGTTTAACCTGTCACGGACGAATGGTTTGCATTAAACTAAGTAAAAAAAAGGTCAAGGTCAAAATGAGGTTGGATGGTATGGGTTGATTGGGGATGGTCACATGCAACAACTGTGTAAGTATCCAAGTGTTGTAGCAAGCGGTGTTTGTGCTAGATGAAACGGTAAAATCTAGTTACACCAAGAAATAACCCATTTGAATTATTCTAAGTCCAAATTATGTCAAGGTCAAAGTTAATCTAGTTACACCAAGAAATAACCCATTTGAATTATTCTAAGTCCAAATTATGTCAAGGTCAAAGTGAGGTTTGGTAATATGGGTGGACAGGGAATGGTCATAAGCAACAAATGTGAAAGTATCAAAGAGTTCTAGCAAGCGCTGTATGTGCTAGATGAAACGGTTTAATTTACTTAACCTGTCAAGGCGGACAGACGGAACGACCGAAGGACGATCACGATATGCCTCCCGCATCAAGATGCCGGGTGCATAAAAAATCACCTGGAGCATTAAAATAGATTTTCAACTAACTTTGATTTTGTACTTGCTGGTGCCATTCATCAGTGATTTCATCATCCATCGAATCTTCCTCTCCAATATCAGAAAGAACATCAACTTGGTTTACATCACCTTGATCAAAAGCTACAGAATCTGAAAAGAAAAGAAAGAGAATAATTTCATGCTATGCGGTGAATGAGTGTAGAATACCAGTGAATGGCAACCCGATCATTTCACTGTAGTTTATGTCTTCCTCTTTGTAAAAGAAGTTTCCCATAAAGTCTCATTGAAATCTGGCCAGTAGTTTCAGAGAAATAGCTCGGACAAGAATTTATGAATTATATACTAATTTCAGAAATTTTCAAAGACCCATAACTCTTAGATACAAATCATTGAAGCAGAACGTGCTGGTAGTATGCACACCTCCTCTTGGTAATGAAGCTTTCCATAAAGTTTTGTTGAATTCCAGCAAGTAGTTGCTGAGAAATCGCTCGGACAAGCAAGTCATGAATTGTGCATTATATACTAATTTCAGAAATCTTCAAAGTCGGATAACTCTGACAAGAATCATTGAAGCGGATCGTCCTGGTAGTATGCACACCTCCTCTTGGTAATGACGCTTCCCACAAAGTTTCGTTGAATACCAGACAGTCGTTGCTGAGAAATAGTCTGGACAAGAAAGTGTGAAGGAAGGACGGACAAAGCGGCAACTATATGCTACCCTGAAAATTTTGTGGGGAGCATAACAATTAACCAAATAAGCTAATAAACATAAATTTCTATTTAAAATAGATAAAAGTGAAGAATTAACATTGCTTTTATAAATGCACATTGAAAAAGCTAGTTTTTTAATCACCAAATAAATCTCGTCTGTACAAACGGAAACATCATCACCTAAACATTGGTTTAGGTTACACAACACTTACAAACAATGCAAAAACTCTTAATATTGTTGAGTTTTGTGATTCCTTTGTCATTTTTATGTTTTTCTGTTTGCTTTCATGTTAAATTGTCACCTTTATCTGCTTGTTTTGAACTAGAAATGTGTTCATAGGACACGGATGCCCCCGCTAAATGTCACAGCATACAGAAATGAGTGTTGTGTGACAGACATTATGTGAACAACTAGACATTTGTTTTCGGAACATTTATGTCTCCCCCACATTACCGGACATGATTTGACCTTTGAACTCCATGTGTGACCTTGAACATAGGAGGCTGGTTCTTGCGCGCGACACATCTTCTGATGTTGATTAGTAACTGTGCCAAGTTATTTCAGAATTGTCCAAGGGATTTTGAAGTTATGGCCCGGACACGAAATATGCACAAATGTTCACTATAAATAAAACATTTGAACTTCAAGTGTGACCTTGACCTTGAACCCGGGTACCTGAAACTTGCTCGCGACACATCGTCTAAAGATGGTGAACATTTGTGCCAAATTAAACTCAATTCTCTCTATGCATAAAGAGGTTCTATTCCGGAAACGATTTGACATTTCAACTCCATGTATGACCTTGACCTTGAACATAGGAGGCTGGTTCTTGCGCGCGAGACCTCATCTGATTTTGGTTACTAACTGCGCCAAGTTATTTCAGAATTGTCCAAGGGACTTTGAAGTTATGGCCGGGACACGAAATATGCACAAAAGTTCACTATATATAAAACATTTGAACTTCAAGTGTGACCTTGACCTTGAATCCGGGGACCTGAAACTTGCTCGCGACACATCGTCTTAAGATGGTGAACATTTGTTCCAAATTAAACTCAATTCTCTCTATGCATAAAGAAGTTCTATTCCGGACACGATTTGACATTTGAACTCCAAGTTTGACCTTGACCTTGAACATAGGAGGCTGGTTCTTGCGAGCAACACATCGTCTGATGTTGGTTAGTAACTGTGCCACGTTATTTTAGAATTGTCCAAGGGACTTTGAAGTTATGGCCCTGACACGAAATATGGACAGACCAACCAACTAACCAACCAACCAACAAACAGCAGCTCATCAATATGTCTCCCACCACTATGTGGAGCAGACATAATAAATACAGCAATTAGTAAAAATTATGACTAAGGTAAATACAAGGTATGTACCTTTGTAACTGTTGTTACAGATCATGCCTATTACCTAATTGTGACGTTGACCTTTAAGCGAGCGACATAGTTGATGCATGCGACACGTCGTCTTGATATGATGATCATTTGTGACAATTTATTTCGGAATCCCATCATGCACGATAAAGAAATAGGCAGGACACGAACATCTACTTTCATTATATCCATATATAAGGAATATGCACAAACTTCAAGTGCCCACTGTGACCTTGACCTTTGAGCGAACGACATGATTCTTGCGCGCGACAGGTCATCTTGATATGATGATCATTTGTGCCAATTTATTTTGAAATCCCATCATGCACAATAAAAGTTATGGGCCGGACACGAACATGTACTTTCACTATATCCATATAAGGAATATGTACAAACTTCAAGTGTCAACTATGACCTTGACCTTTAAGCGAGCGACATGGTTTCTGCATGCGACACGTCGTCTTGATATGATAATCATTTGTGCCAAGTTATTTCGAAATCCCATCATGCACAATAAAGTTATGGGCCGGACACGAACATCTACTTTCACTGTATCCATATAAGGAATATGCACCAACTTCAAGTGTCCACTGTGACCTTGACCTTTAAGCGAGCGACATGGTTGTTGCACGGGAAACATTGTCTTGATATGATGATCATTTGTGCCAATTTATTTCGAAATCCCATCATGCACGACAAATGTATGAGCCGGACACGAAAATTCCCACAAATACATACAAAAACACACACACACACACGCACAAACACGGACAGGGTAAGCACTATATGCCCTTCCGCCATTATCATGGCGGGGGCATAAAAAAGGATTGTACATACCTACTTTCAATCTATAATTATCTGTTCAATTGTTTATGTATAATATCAATATATTACCATCAATCTGTATTTCATCAAGAGATTTCCCTCGATATTTGGCAACTGCTCCGTTTTCTGTTAGCAACAGAAGTTTGGAAACCTTCCCTATCTCAACAGCTGCTTCCTGCAGCCTGTAGTAGTCCCGGTGGGTCTTCACTGTATGGGCAAGGTGACTTGACAACCACTCAATTTCTCCTTCATTAAGATCAAGCACCTGAAAACAATTAAATAGGAAATGTAAAGTATTTGGAAAAAAAATAACAATGTGCTAATCTGTGTATGCTAGTAAGTCAGATTATGAATATGAGTGCTGTTCAAATTTTAATCTCAACAAGGCTTTGTCAGTGTTGTAAGCAAAACAGGAGTCACCTACCGGTGAAAACGCCTATTTATTTTTTAACGCTTAACCTCTCATACAAAGAATGTTGTGCATATACCTCACATTGCTATATATGTGTATAAATATAAACAAAAACAGTGCCATTGTCACAAAGATACGCCCGTCAATAAAGTTATTTTCAGGTAAAGACTGGACAAAGTCTCAATTGATTTCTCTTATTTTACCTTTGACCTTGAATTGTGACCTTGACCTTCGACCTAGTGACTTGGTTTTTGCGTGCGCCACTCCATCTCTGTAGGCTTGTAACTTCTGCCAAGTTATTTGAAAATCCTAGTTATGCTAAAGACTATGTTTTGACCTTTGACCTTGAATTGTGACCTTGACGTAGGGGCCTGGGTCTTATGCGCGACACTCCGTCAAACATTGCCTGTTACTTCTGCCAAGGTATTTCAAAATCCATCCATGCTGGACAAAGTTACGCTCAGGACAAAGTTAGCCACTTACGGGTTGGTTTCTTATATTTGACATATGACCTTGAACTGTTACCTTTACCTTGGACCTAGGGACCTGGTTCTTCCGCGCGACACTCTGTCTCACCATGCTTGTCACTTCTGCCAAGTTATTTGAAAATCCATCCATGCGGGACAAAGTTATACTGTGGACAAAGTGTTGACCTTTCACCTTGAACTGCGACCTTGACCTTGGACCCAGGGACCAGGCTCCTGTGTGTGACATGCCATCGCACAATGTTTGTCACTTCTGCCAAGTTATTTGAAAATCCATCCATGCTGGACAAAGTTATGCCCCGGACAATTTGTTCGGAGTTGATTTCTATATCTGACCTTGAACTGTGACCTTGACCTTGGATCTAGGGACCTGGTTCTTGCGCCTGATACTCCGTCTCATCATGCTGATCACTTTTGCCAAGTTATTTGAAAATCTATCCATGCTGGACTAAGTTATGCTCCGGACAAAGTGTTAAGGACTGATTTCCTAAATTTGCCCTTGAATTGTGACCTTAAGCTTGGACCTAGGGACCTGGTTCTTGCGCGCGACACTCCGTCTCATCATGCTCATCACTTCCGCCAAGTAATTTGAAAATCCATCCATGCTGGACAAAGATATGCTCCGGACAAATAAATTCCACCGCCCGCCCGCCCGCTTGGGTGTTCCCATAAAAAAAAAAAATCCATCAATGCTGGACAAAGTTATGCTCAAGACAAAGTGCTTAGGATGAATTTCTTATATTGGAGCTTTGACCTTGAATTGTGACCTTGACCTTGGACCTAGGGGCCTGGGTCTTGCGCGCAACACTCCGGCCCATCATGCTTATCATTTCTGCCAAGTTATTTCAAAACCCATCCATGCTGGACAAAGTTTTGCTCCGGACAAAGTGTTAAGGACTGATTTCCTAAATTTGACCTTTGACCTTGAATTGTGACCTTGACCTTGGACCTAGGCACCTGGTTCTTGCGCGTGACACTCCGTCTCATCATGCTGATCACCTTTGCCACGTTACTTGAAAATCCATCCATGCTGGACTAAGTTATGCTCCGGACAAAGTGTTAAGGACTGATTTCCTAAATTTGACCTATGACCTTGAATTGTGACCTTAACCTTGGACCTGGGTCTTGCACGCGACACTTTGTACCATCATGCTTATCACGTCTGCCAAGTAATTTGAAAATCCATCAATGCTGAACAAAGTTATGCTCCAGACAAAGTACTTAGGATGAATTTCTTTTATTGGACCTTTGACCATGAATTGTGACCTTGACCTTTGACCTAGGAGCCTGGGTCTTGCGCGGGACACTCTGGCCCATCATGCTTATCACTTTTGCCACGTTATATGAAAATCCATCCATGCTCGACAAAGTTATGCTAGGGAAAGTGTTCAGAACAGATTGGCAGAATTCGATATTGGCCTTGAATTGTGACTTTGACCTTGGACCTAGGGACCTGGTTCTTGAAAATCCATCCATGCTGGACAAAGTTATGCTCCGGACAAATTGTTCAGCACTGATTTCCTAAATTTGACCTTGGACCTTGAATTGTGACCTTGACCTTGGGACCTGGTTCTTGCGCGCGACACTCCATCTCATCATACTCATCACTTCTGCCAAGTTATTTGAAAATCCCCTCATGGTGGACAAAGTTATGCTCTGGACAAATATATCCTGCCGCACGCCCGCCCACTCGGGTGTTCCCATAATACGGCTGTTTTTTCAAACGGGCGTATAAAAATTAAGTTCAATAGGATTTGCATAATACTATCACCACTCTTCATCTGTATACCAAGTTTCATGATCATGTCCTCTGTACTTTTCGATCTATTTCATTTTTTTTGCTGACGGACCAACAGACGGAGGGATGGACAGACGGACGAAGGCAAACCTATACCCCAATCTGTATAACAAGTTTAATTAGCATATCTTATGTACTTTTCAAGTTATGGCAGGATCCAGTATTACAGACGGACCGACGGGACAGAGGGAGGGCAAACCTATAGTCCCCTTTGGACAGTGAAACACATTTAGGGTACTAATAGCCATATTTGGCATTAGGACCTGGTCAGAATATCCGCTGAGGGCAGTAGAAAAATAATTATTCAAAATAACTATAACAGGAAAATGAAAGATTGTGCCCAAAATCGTGTACAGAGATTCTATACCATCATGCTTGCAATTTCTTTTTTGTTAATTTATAATGCATGTGTAACAATTACCTGGCTTACTGTTGCAATGTACTTCCTCAATGAAACTGAATTGATCAGCTCAGGTTTTTGACAACCTGCCTTGTTGGCTACTCTGTTCAAAACTTGCCAAGAGTCTAAATGTCCATTCTCTTGATTGGCAAAAATATACTTGTTTGTTTCCTTTATGCCGCACGTAAGTCGAGTTTGGTTCAGCAGTTCAATGGCGCCCACCATTTCTGTAGTGAGTAAGGTAGCCACCTTTTTGTCCATTTTCCCTTGGGACTGCACCATATCGATTCTGAAAACCGTACAAGTCAAACTCGAACAATCACAGACAGTGATAAATACCTCCACATACCGCGTTGACACAATTGAAGAGCTAAAACAATCAGTGCTGTATTTTGACTTTTGATCTCCAAGTATGACCTTCAAGGTAGGAATGTGGTTCTTGTGCACAACAAACTGTCTCATATAGGTTAACATTTGTGTCATTACAAAATCCTTGAATGCATGGTGAAGTTATAGAGTTATTTCAGAATTGTCAATTGTTATTTGCTAAGTTATTTCAGAATTGTCCATGGGACTTTGAAGTTATGGCCAAGACACGAAATATGGACAGACCAACCAACTAACTAACTAACTAACTAACTAACTAACCAACCAACAAACAGCAGCTCATCAATATGTCTCCCCCACTATAGTTGGGCGACATAATTAACAAGCATTTATTTATACATGTACTTGTTTGTGTATTAAAACGTGAAATAAACTTCACTTAATGTAACACATTTATTATACCTTTTAACATGCTTCATAAAGAAACCTGTTTATCCGACAACCTGTCTTATCTGACTTCTTTTTTCGGAACCACTGAGTGTCGTTATTGACAGGTTTATCTATATACCACTTATTTTGATTGCCATGCCAACCAGCAATTTCCTTATATGGCTTTAATTCAAATGAATAAGATAAAGGCCAACCCAATCCCCATTCTTGTCAAATTTGGTTAATTTCCACCAAATGGTTGCAGAGGAAATATTTACGCACAAGACAATAATGGACAGCCACTGACCATAAAAGCTCACACTTCAAGCTCTTATAAGATAAAAACATACCTATTAAACATGTTCCTCTCCAATGGTGACAAGCTGTCGAATATTTCTTTGTTAGCTGTTTCTTTCCAGTCAGGCCTAGATGAGAAGGCTGAGATCAGAAGTTTTGCAGCTTCCGAACTTCTACGTTTATTAAATAAAAGTATTCGCGAAAGAGTCACCTCAGCTAACTCTCTCCATGTTTCATAACTTGGTGACTGCATATGTTCAGTAAGCTTTTTCATTGTGCTAACTAAATATTGCTTTAACATTTTTAGATCTTCAGTCAATGGAAGAATTTCTCCTTTGTTGAACTTATTTGTTCGCAAGGTGGCAAGTGCTACAGATGACACAGAATCTTTAAATTCACTTTTCATTAATTTGAGGAATGTTTCTGACTCCCTCTGTCCAATGTCATCATCATTCCGAAGGCACAACCCAAATTTGATATCAGCTGCTTTAACCAAGTTGTGTCCCAACCTCAGAGCTAAACCCGGCTTTTCAAATCTTCTGACATTTTCATCATTTTCGTGCATAACAGCAATTATGTGTATGGCCGCTATTATATTATCATTGTTCTTACCATTTATAAGATCAGTTAAGGTGTTGTTTTCATTTTTTCTCCGATTTACTTCTATTTTGAGTCTGGCCAGCTGTCGTGCACGTTGAGAGATATCATTTTTTCGTCTTGTTCTCAGTTTGTTCAGTAAAATGTTAGCCATTTTCAGTATCAAATCATCGTTTTCAATTTCTTCACTTATCTTATCTTTCCTTGTGTTAAGCTTTTCAAGGATATCGTTAGATGGAGTTGTATCAGGAAGTATTGCTGCTTTCAGCATTAACTTGGCCTCAGCCTGGACATTTGCATTTCTAGAGCTTGACTGTTTCTTCGAATTCAATTCACAGTTTCTTGAGTGTCTCCACAGTTCCTTACTTTGGTAAAAACCGTAACAATTAACGCAGGGCAAAAAATTCCCTGGTTTTGCAGAACACTTTTGTCTTCTCACTGGTATAATGTCGCCTCCACCTTGAATGACTTTCACATTATGCTTAAAGTTGCCGAGATTTCTAAGTCTTTGAATGAGCTTTTTGCGATTTTCACCCTTTGCACTCAAAATTTGCCCAACTTCTAGTTTATCACTGTGTACATGCTGCCAATGTTCTATTATTCGATGTGTGAGCAGCTTGCCGCAGAAGACACAGGCGAGTTTTTTTATCGTATATCCTCCCTTCACTCCCTGCAAGACATAACACTTTTATCATTAACTTGTAGCTTAAAGTACCTTTCAGAAATAAAAACTAGATGCCCCCATTACACATGTTTAAACACGTCACCAACACTCCATGTCATCATACATCATGGACATATTTGACCTTACACCTCTAAGTGCGACCTTGACCTTTGATCTAGGAACACAGGTGTTGCGCGTTACACGCCGTGGAGTGTCTTCACATGGTGATCATTTGTGGCAAATTATTTTAAAATTGCCTGATAAATGATGAATTTACAGTCTGGACAAGCAGTATTATGATCATATTTGACCTCTCAGTGTGAATTTGACCTTTGAGCCAGGGACACAGGTGTTACGCGCGACACATAGTCTCCACATAGTGATCATTTGTGGCAAGTTATTTTAAAATTACCTGATAAATGATGAAGTTAGAGTCCGGAGAAGCTGTATTATGGCCATATTTAAACTTTAACCTCTAAGTGGGACCTTCACCTTTGAGCTAGGGACACATGTGTTGCGCCCAACATGCCATCTCCACATGGTAATCATTTCTGGCATGGTATTTTACAATAATATATGATAAATGATTAAATTACAGTCTGGAAAAGCAGTATTATGATCATATTTGACCTTTGACCTCTAAGTGACCGTTGTTGCGTGTGACACACCGTCTCCACACGGTGATCATTTAAGGCAAGATATTTTAAAATTGGCTGATAAATGATTAAGTTAAAAGTCCGGACAAGCTGTATTATGGCCATATATTACCTTTGACCTGTCAGTGTGACCTTGACCTTTGAGCTAGGGACACAGGTGTTGCGAGCAACATGCCGTCTCCCCACAGCGATCATTTGTGGCAAGTTATTTTAAAATTGGCTGATAAAAGATGAAGTTACAGTCCGGACGGACGGAGAAGTGAATTAGTTTCAAAATGCCCCCACGAAATCTCTATAACTACTGATTTTACTGATAATGCGTTAGTTCTCCCCTTAAAAAAATCACCCAAAACATTTAAATGAAATGTTTATTTGAACCATAATGCTTTTGTTTGTGTGGTGTATTCATCTCATCTGACTATACACTTTAAAATGTTATTTCTAGAAAGTTGTATTTATTGAAATCAACTGTCAACCAGGTTGTGGCAACTGCACAGAAATTCTACAGAGAATTTGTTGTCAAATGTGTCCCGTGACTGCACGGCATTTATGCCTTTTTTCTTGAACAACTGTCTTCGCAATTACCACATAGAAATTAAGTGCTTAATCAATGACACATCCAGCAGGCAACCAACAGTGACTGATTAAAAGCCAGTAAATATTGCGCCAAGCTTTAACGCATCAAAATGATACAATAAATTTAGTACAAACAAGGAACATATATGCAAAATGATTTTGAAAACAATCAAGTCATCAGTTTATGATATTTCACCCAAGGAATTTTTCTGTGTAAATGATTTTGAACAGGTTTTTTGACAAAAGATATTTAAAGTTGTTCTTTGTTTGTCTATTTTGAAGGCTTTTGCTTTCCATGGCAAACAAGTCTCCATAAATTGCACACAATTAAAGAAATCTGATAAAGGATCATCCCACAAATATTCATTTCATTTGAAGATGTCATTTGAAGTAATTGTTTAAGATAAACAACTGACGCGAACGCCGTAAGGTGACTGACAACACTAAGTCTACCTAGAGCACAGATCAGCTAAAAATACACAGAATTTCATGCTAATGGCTTTTTTCTAAACTACCGTAAAAACTCACATATAAGCCGCACATCTTTTCATCCAAAATGTTAATCATTTTTGTGTGCGTCTTATACACGAACATAAGCAAAAAATCAGTTTTTCTATCAGAAATATCATCCGTGGTATTTTGGCGTCCATTTTCAATATAAACTTGATTGAAGATTGAAAACACCAAACCATTTGCAATCACTTTCCTTGTTAAATCACTGCTTAATCAGATAGAAATTATGGTGTCATCAGGGTTAATTGAATAGCCAATTATCAGCTGTCCTATAATAACCCACTCGATAATCTCCAAGGATACGTATAGTGTTGCTGATTTTGACAGGCATGCTTCATTGGTCGCCTTTGTTATCATTGCACAATTGAATTTATCAATTCAGCATCTGCTGAATGTCACATGACTACCAGATGTAATCTGCGAGTCAAGTACAGTGCGTACCAGACTGTTCTGGAATGTGTTACGTCTAAAGTGAGGGATTCTCTGTTTATAAAACAGCGTCTGCTTTGTTTGCAAAGTACTAAAATATGATAAAATACATCGAAAAAAAATAATTGGCATTAAAATTTCATATTACTTTCATATATGCATAAACATAAAATAAAATTAATTTTGTTAAATTCATTTCTTTTAAATGTGCTTTACTCCATGTTAGCTGTTTATTTATTTTCAAATGTGTAAAACATGTGTGTGATTATCAGAAGAGAATTATTTTTAAATTGCACCATGAAATTGAAAACAAACAACTGTGAACATAATTAAAGGTGGTGACACTGACCAAAACTTCTCAACACCTCAATACTGCAAAAGCACATTTAGTGTAATGTATCCGCATAGCGATTTTCACAACAAAAATATGTTTAGCGTCTATAAAAAATGGATGCCAAATTGACGATTTTGATGTGTTAGGAAGTGTTTAGAAGCTGTAAAACTGCATAATTTTTTTCCCATCAATTATGGTCTGAATTTGGTTGCGTCTTATACGCGGTGGCGCCCTATACGCAAGTTTATGCGGTAGACTGTAGAGGTTATCAAACTTACAATCAGGCAACGCATGTCATGTAGACTGTAAATACCTGTACTGTATGACAAGATTTGGCCTTAAATAGTTTTAGAGAAGACCTAATATGAAGGCTAAATTTTGAATTAAAGGCTATTAAATAATTGTATAATTGTGAAACAATTTGCAGTTGCCTGTTGATATGTTTCAAATAATAAAGATTGATATGCTCACCTTTCCCATCGCCTCTTGCATCATCTCTAGCAGACTCCTGGGGTACTGTGTTCCCAGCCTGATCATCTTTGGCTTCTTTTAATTGTTTGTATTTTTGCTAAAAAGTTAAAACATGTTTAAGTAGTATAATGAGTAAATAAGAGGTAAAACGTTTAATAAAGAAGGCCAAAATGGTCCTTAATTGTTCACCTGGTTCAATGTGTAACAAGAGTGCCATTGTTACAAAGATAATTGCGTCAATAAAGCCTTTTTTGAGGTAAAGATTGGACAAAGTCTCAAAGAATTGGTTTCTTATATTTAACATTTGACGTTGACCTTCAACCTAGGGACTAGGGTTCTGGCATGCAACACTTCAGTCTCACCATGCTTGTCACATCTGCCAAGTTATTTTAAAATCCATCAATGCTGGAAAACGTTATGCTCTGGAAAAGTGTTAGGGTTGATTTCTTATATTTGATCTTTGACCTTGAATTGCGACCTTGACATTGAACCAAATGCGCTCTCCTGAGTACTGGCAAAGACAAAGGCCTAACTTTGGCGACATAAATGAAAACTAAAGAAACTGAATAATACACATGTAGGCACAGAAGGGGTTAGGATTGGTTTATGCACTGGTTATTTTTTCAAATGAAAAAGTGGCAAAGACTCTGGGGTTCCAGGTCCAATCTAGTCCATTATTAAACATCGCTAAAATTGTATGGTCATACATAAACTGCAAGTTTGGTCAAGATTAAATGAAAGGTGAAGTCTCTTTCGGGTCCCAAAGCCCAATTGTTGACACATTACAGATGACACAGGACAGTTCCAACTTTCCGCTCAGATGAGCTCAAAATTAAGAAGACTTCTTGGAAGTAAATTAACTGGACTTCTTCAAACCGTGACTTTACAGGTTCAGAGTGAGGATCTTACATTTAGCTTTAGTTCAGCTGAAACAATTGTAACAGGAGGGCCATGATGGACAAAAGTGCTCACCTGCGAACGGGCAATGACAGAGACAAGGACTGCTCTGACGTATGAATTGGTAGGTGCATTTACAGTCGAAACTCTAGGGAACAGGGCTGAACAATCAATGATATGTTTACTATGCCCAAGCACATTGGTTCATACTACCTTTACAATCACATATTGTTAAAACATCCCGCTGATTTCCATGTACAACATTTTGTTCCTATTTTTTTTTAAGAACAATAATTAACACAGTTGCAAGTGATAGCAATAAAGACACCTGTCAGTTTTACTCAGTGTTTTTTTTCACCTTTGAGGGAAAGGTGGAGGAGCCCTTCAGATGGGGAATTTTATGGTAAAAGGGGATTTTCTTTTAGGAAAGCATAATTACATTTTTATATTCTACGTTGTTATAAAATAATAATGAATTGATTTGCCACAAATGATAACTAAGATTATGCACAAACTTTGTTTGATGAAAGTTGTTTACAAAAATAAGGAATAGTCAACCAAACAGATCATCATACTAGTACTGGATGTATTTACCATTTAATTGCATGTTAATGTGTTATACATGATGTTTATCTTACTTAATAACTTAAATACCAACACATTTACAGGTTTCTGAAATACTATTTTACTGAAAACCCTAGAAAAAAAAGATAAACAATCCATTTTCTGATTTTTTTTTTTCATAAACAAAGACCAACTAGACCTTTGTCACAGGAGTGGCAACGGGCCCCAAATTATTTTGAATGTGGTTGTGGTTATTAGATTGGGGTATGTTGTTTTCCGGGCGGGCGGGGGTTTCCGCTCTCTAACCGAAAACAAATTGATATACACACCCCGTATGCAATTTCAAGTGAGGTCTCGACATAAGGTATCTATGTATGAAGTTTCATTACAATACTGTGGAATCACTTGAATTTGCGGGGTACAAATTTCGCGCATTTTCAATCGCGGACATGGTCGCGCCGTCTTAAATTCACGCAGTCAATTTTGAAAAAAAAAGAGTTGTGTTTTACATTAAAAAATGCTTCGATTGATCGATGTAAGGCCCAATGTAATGTCCTGGCAGATCGCCTGTGGAAGGCCCTATTAGGACTGCTTGTTTGTTGCAATAAACACGTGTACCGGTCGGTACTGGATTAGGCTCTAAATTGGCAGGGGTCCACTTCTGGATAATAGGTGCCGTATAATTAGACATAGACCATATATAATTTATATAACGCCAGGTCTAACTGACACCTTTTTTTCCATATATAATTTATATAACGCCAGGTCTAACTGACAACATTTTTTTATTGAATACCGACTGAAATATACGCTCCACATCGGGCATGCTAATGCTTTAATCAATATGTCAACTTGCGAAAACAAACTGTCAACTCTACTAACTGCACATTAACTGTTTTATACCAAATTTAAATGTTCGTAGATTGCACTGCCAATACTAGTATATGTTTCAGAGCTTGCATTCATTAATTCAAATGTAGCAACTTTTTTTTTTCAACTAAACAGATTATAAAATAAATGCCTAACGTTATGCGCTACGAAATTTTTATACAAAAGATCTCAATGTTCTCTGCGCTACAAAGTTTTCATATTGAAATGAAAACGCCCAAGCTTTCCATGAGGATGACGTGAAATTGTACATGTCAACATTTTTTTTCGCGCGCTTTACTAGCAGAACATAGGATTAACACGAAAGGCACGAAAGCATGTGCATTTTAATTGTTAAAAGAAATTTTGTTTATGTCACATAAACAGTTCAATTCGGATAAGCATTTCCGATTTTGAATTTATTATATGCACTTTGAAATTAATTACAAAGAATATTTTTGTGTTTTTAAATACAAATATAATACTAGTATTTTATATATGGATATTATATATTATGGATGTTAACAACAAGGATATTTTATGAACGATTAACTCTGTGCATGGGCATATGGATGAACGTGTACTCTGCGGAGATGATCACTAATTGATTAATTGGTAAATATTCGCGGTGGTCATAAATTCGCGCAATGGCGGGAGCGCGAAAAGCGCGAAAATTAGACCTCCGCGAAAATTAGTGATCCCACAGTAGCTCAATTTATTCTTTAGTTATTGAGCAGAAACGTTTGGTCTGGATATAAGTATCAATTTCTAGCAACAGGACCTTGACTGTGACCCCACCCACCCCCTATACAATCCCAAGTGAAGTCTTGATATAAGGTATCTATGTATGAAGTTTCATTACAATAGCTCAATTAATTCTCGAATAATTGAGCAGAAACCATTTTTCAATTTTTTACAACGGTGACCTTGACGGTGACCCCATGCAACCCCTATGCAAACCCTAGCCAGGTCTCAATATAACGTATCAATGTACGAAGTTTCATAAAATATCTCAATTTGTTCTAGAATAAGAGAGCGGAAACCAATAGTTGACGCCACCCGAAAATGAAAATTAACAAAGGGCAATAACTCCAGATTTATGAAGTACAGAGTAATGGTTCTTATTCACTGCAATGAGATCTATCCACCTATGAACTTTTAAGTTATTAGCTTAAACACTTTTGAAGTTATGAAAGAACAAAAGTGCCATTGTCACAAAGATAAGCCCATCAATAAAGTCTTTTTTTCAGGTAAAGATTGGACAAAGTGTCAATCAATTTGTTATATTTGAACTTTGACCTTGAATTGTGACCTTTGTCCTAGGGACCTGGTTCTTGCGTGTGCCACTCCGTCTCACTATGCTTCAAACTTCGGCCAAGTTATGTGAAAATCCTATTTATGCTGAAGACTATGTTTTGACCTTTGACCTTGTATTGTGACCTTGACCTGGGTCTTGCGCGTAACACTACGACAAACAATGCCTGTCACTTCTGCAATGTTATTTGAAAATCCATGCAAGCTGGACAAAGTTACGCTCAGGACAAAGTGTTAGGGGTTGATTTCTAATATTCACCTTTGACCTTGAACTGTGACCTTGACCTTGGACTTTGTTCTTGCATGTGACACTCCTTCTCACCATGCTTGTCACTTCTGCCAAGTTATTTGAAAAACCATTCATGCTGGACAAAGTTAAGCTCTGGAATATGTGTTGAGCTTGAACTGTGACCTTGACCTTGGACCTAGGGACCTGGTTCTTGTGAGTAACACTCGGTCTTATCATGCTGATCACTTCTGCCAAGTTATTTGAAAATCCATCCATGCTGGACAAAGTTATGCTCCAGACAAAGTGTTAAGGATTGATTTCCTAAATTTGACCTTCAATTGTAACCTTGACACTGGACCTAGGGACCTGGTTCTTTCGCGCGACACTCCGTCTCATCATGCTCATCACTTCCACCAAGTTATTTGAAAATCCATCCATGCTGGACAAAGTTATGCTCCGGACAAATATATCATGCCGCCCGCCCGCTCGCTCGGGTGTTCCCAAAATGCGGCTCTTTTTATACGCGCGTATAAAAACATGAAAACATGAAAATAGTGGACGGATGAACGGACAGACAGATTACTACAGGGCACCCGCAAAAATTTGTGAGGCCCTAGCAACTCGTTTGTAAGGTTTGTAGTGCAATCTGGGCAATTATTTGATTTATTAAGAGATCTTATGGTCATACACTATCTGTGCAAGTTTGATCAAGATTAAATGAAAAACAAGGCTTTGACAGTATTGCAGTCCCCTACCAGTGAAAATCCCTATCAAATAAAGATTGTGCATTACCTTCATATTGCCTTTTATCTGAATACGTGTAATGTTTCATAATCAAATCCAATGTCTTTGTCACAGCAGTATTATGATTTGTTTTGTTTTTTAACATTCAGCAGACGTTTGACGAAAAAATGTTGCGCATAAACCTCACATTGCTCTTCATGTGTATACCAAGTTTCGTGATTATATGTTATGTACTTTTCGAGTTATTGCAGTATTTAGTGTAATTCTATTTTTAGTAACAGTCACCTGACATTTGACCTCTGGAGAATTTAAGTGTCATGCTGCTCATGCATAATCCTGTCATCACATTTAATATTTATACCAAGTTTCGTGATCACATCTTATGTAATTTTCGAGTAATTTCAGTTTTTGCGGATGGACAGAAAGATGGACGGATGAACAGAGGAAGGGATTGACAGACAGACAAATGGAAAACCTATTGCCCAATGTGTATACCAAGTTTCATGATCATATCTTATGTACTTTTTGAGTTACTACAATATTAAGTTTTGTTCTATTTTAGTAACAGTGACCTGACCTTTGACCTCTGGTGAAAAACGAAAGGTCGTGCATAATCCTCACATTGTCCTTTATAAGTATACTAAGTTTCGTCCAAGTACCTTCAGTACTTTTTGAGAAATCGCAGGATCCAGTTTTGTGGACGGACGGACAGACAGGACGGATGGAGGGCAAACCTGTAGTCCCCTCCGGTGAAACCGGTAGGGGACTAATAGAGTTTCTATATTGCACAAAGTCCATTTCTTGCAAGTTTCCTCATTAAAAAAGAGGAATTTACTGTGTTTCAGGTTTTTTCTGGCCAATCATCGCACCCAGCCGAGATCCTTTGGTCATACATAAACTGTGCAAGTTTCATCAACACTGAGTGTAAAGGCAATTTTCTATCGGGAATGAAAACCAATTGTGGACAAATTATTGTTTAACAAACAAGGGGCAATAACTCTGGTCTTTGTAGTCCGATCTGACCCATATATTCGACTTCATCTGAGACCTCATGGTCATATATAAACTTTGCAATTTTAATCAAGATTAGACAAAAAATAAAGTCTTTATCTTCCACATGGTCCACCTTTGCCTTTTTTCTTGCAAATAAGGGGCAATATTTCTTATGTTTGTACTCCATTCTGGACCATTTTTGGAAAATTCTGACTTTGTTTGGTCAAGATCAGATGAAAAATAAAGCTTTTATCACATGCTATACCTTGTTTGCCATGTAATACAACCATTACCAATATTTTTATCTTAAGCATGTGTAATATAGCTTTTTGAGCATTTTGATTGGCTACTTATTGTTTGACTGACCAAACGCATAACGTTATTTTACTGAAATGACGTTGCAACTTCATATGAAGTCATGCAATGCAAACAACTTTTAGGATTTATCATTATGTTTACGTAAATATTAATTTTCTTTGCTAGTTTAAAAGCATGTGATAAACAAGACACTGGGGATGGTCATAATTAAGTGTGGTAGCAAGCTCTGCTAGACAAAATGGTAAAATCTTGTTAACCAGAAAATAACCCAACCAAAAAAATAGCCCATTTGAATTAGTCTAAGTTCAAATTAGCTAAAGGTTAAAGTGAGGTGATGTGGGTATATAGGGAATGGTGCTAATAACAACTGTAAGTATAAAAAAGTTGTAACAACTGTTGTTGGACTAGATGATACGGTAAAACTACTTAACCTGTCACGAAGACGGTTTGAATTATTGAAGTCCAAATTAAGTCAAAGTGAGGTAGGGTGATATGGGTTGATGGGGAATGGTCATAAGCAACATCTGTGATAGTATCAAAGAGTTGTAGCAAGGGAGGTTGTTGGTGCTAGAGGAAACAGTAAAATCTTCTTAACCTGTCACAGACAGACGGTTTGAATTATTTTAAGTCCAAATTAGGTCAAAGTGAGGTTGGGTGATATGGGTGGATAGGGAATGGTCAAAAGCAACAACTGTATAAGTATAAAAGAGTTGCAGCATGCGGTATTGGTGCTAGACAAGATGCCTGTGGGCAACATGTCGAGCCCGTTGTCCAGAATGCCATTCATTTCGTAATTATTTATAAATGAGTGTGACCTTGACCTTTGAGCTTGGGACACAGGCATTACGCGCAACATGCCCTCTCAACAGGATGAGTCATGTTATTTTAAAATTGCCGTTTGAATGATGAAGTTAGTCTGCACAAGCTGTATCATGCCCATATTTTCAGCATTGACCTTTAAGTATGACCTTGACCTTTGAGCTAGGGACACAGACCTTGCACGCAACACGTCGTTACCAAATGATGAACATTTGTGGCAAGTTATTTTAAAATTGCCTGATTAATGATTAATTTACAGTCTGCACAAGATGTATGATGCTCATATTTGAGCATTGACCATTGAGCTAGCGATACAGGTCTTGCGCGCGACACGCTGGCACCACGTTGTGAACATTTTTTGGTTATTAGTTATATAAGTTATTGTAAAATTGCCTGATGAATGAAGAAGTTATTGTCCGGACAAGCTGCATCATGCCCATATTTGAACTTGACCTCTAAGTTTTACCTTGACCTTTGAGCTAGGGACACAGGTCTTGCAAGCAAAATGCCATCTCCACATGCTGTACATTTGTGGTAAGTTATTTTAAAATTGCCTGATGAATGATGAGTTACAGTCCAAACCTGTATTATGCCCAAATTTGAACTTTGACCTCAAAGTGTGACCTTGACCTTTGATCCAGTGACATGGGTCTTACACGCGACACGCCGTCTCCAAAAGATGAACATGTGTGGCAAGTTATTTTAAAATTGCCTGAGGAATGATGAAGTTACAGTCTGGACAAGCTGTATTATGCCCAAATATGACCTTTGACCCCTAAGTGTGACCTTGACCTTTGAGCTAGGGACATGGGTCATATACGCGACACGCCGTCTCTACTTGGTGAACATTTGTAGCAAGTCCAAATGAAATGACAACTCATGTCAGATCCTAAATATATGTTGAAATGTCGATTTTGCAGTGTTTTCTCATTAAACGGGCATATCAACGGCTAATACGGTATTCAATATTTAAAAATAAAATTATCTTTTAAGAAGTATTTATTAAATGATTGCTTAACAAATAGGTTTCGTTTTTATAAACGATCAGTAAAATATTTATTTTTATAATAATAAAAAATTGTCCACGGGACACTAATTGCTGGCACGGGAAAATAAGAAGTAGTATTAAAATCGGTATGAATGAAATGTACATGAAGTACCGCTAAACGCATGCGCACTACTGATTACAGTGATGTAGCATGGGGAACTTTTCATTGAAGTGAGCGGATTCTGGAGGCGTGGGTCGAATCCTACTGGGACCGGGTATCTAAACATATTTTTCGCTCTGTTTATATTTTTTTCGTAACGATTCCATCAGTTAATATTGCTTGTAGATAAATATATTCGTGAATATAGCAAAATGCAATTTTTTAATACATATCTTTATTTAGGAAAAATACCGTCGATAAAAAGGGGCAATGACTCTAGTATTCCTTGTCCAATCTGGCCCATTATTGAAAAGGTCCAAGATGTTAATGTCATACACAAACTGAGCAAGTTTGGTAAAGATTGCATGAAAAGTGAATCCCCCCCTTCCGGTCATCTTTTTCAACGGACCTGAACCATTTTTGAACTTGGCCTAGATATCATTAGAACAAGTGTTCTGAGCAAGTTTCATGATGATTGGGCAAACAATGTGACTTCACAAGGTTTCACTATAGCCATATAAGGAAAACTGCCCCAATCCCTGCCGGCGATGTTTTTCAACGGACTTGAACCATTTTTGAACTCGGCCTAGATATCATTAGAACAAATGTTCTGAGCAAGTTTCATGATGATTGGGCAAAAAATGAAATGTGACTTCACAAGGTTTCACTATAGCCGTATAAGGAAAACTGTCCCATACCTGTCGGCCATGTTTTTCAACGGACCGGAACCATTTTCAAACTCGGTCGAGATATTTTTGGGACAAATGTTCTCACTAAGTTTCATGAAGATTTAGCAAAATATGTGACTTCTAGAGCGTTAACAAGATGTTTCTTCAATTTGACCTAGTGACCTACTTTTTGACCCCACATGACCCAGATTCGAACCCAGCCGAGATATCATTGGGATAAATGTTCTGACCAAGTTTCATAAAGATTTCGCAAAAAATGTGACTTCTGAGAGTGTTAACAAGCTTTTTCTTCAATTTGACCTAGTGACCTACTTTTTGAACCAACACGACCCAGATTCGAACTGGGCCGAAATATCATTAGGACAAATGTTCTGAAGAAGTTTCATGAAGAGTGGGCAAGAAATGTGACCTCTAGAGTGTTAACGAGGTAAATGTTGACTACGCTTGACGGACAAAAGGCGATCACAAAAGCTCAGCTAAAATTACCTTTAATCTTTCATATTTCTTTTGTAGGACATTCATCTGTTCATTCCATCCTAGAAACAGAAACATAAAAAAAATCAAACAAAAATGCCACAAATTGGTATGGGGCTTTCACCAGAGTATAAGAAGCCAAAAGGCTAACATATAGTCACAATGTTTGCTGATCTGAATAATTACCAATAAGATTATGACAGCATTGAGGTAAAAACAGTGTTTCCAAAACCCCAAAATCAACTAGAGCTATCACTGACTGTGATTAATACCCCCCACATACCGCTTTGACACAGACCTAGAGCCTTGACAATCAGTGCTGCATTTTGACTTTTGATCTCCAAGTATGACCTTCAAGGAAGCGATGCGGTTCTTGTGCGCGAAAAACAGTCTCATATAGTTTAACCTTTGTGCCATGTTATTTCAAAATCCTTCAATGCATGGTAAAGTTATAGAGCGGACAAGCCTTATTTCTAAAAAAACACAACTGCTGTAGTCTGACCTTTGACCTGTAAGTATGACCTTGACCTTGAAGGTAGCCATATGATTCTTGTGCTCGACACACCGACTCATACAGGTGAACATTTGTGCCAAGTTAATTTAAAATTCTTCAATGCATGGTCAAGTTATAGAGTGGACAAGCCCGATTTTGACAACAGTATTTTGACCTTTGACTTCAAGGTATGACCTTGAACTTGAAGGTAGCCATGTGGTTCTTGCGCTCGACACACCGTATCATGTAGGTTAACATTTGTACCAAGTTATTTTGAATTTCTTCAATGCATGTAGTTATAGAGCAGACAAGCCCTATATTGACAAAGTGCTGTATTTTGACCTTTGACCTTGACCTTGAAGGTAGCCATGTGGTTCTTGCACGCGACACACGGTCTCATACAGGTGAACAACTGTGCAACGTTATTGTGCAAATAATCGGTAGGCGCTTATTAAAATGTATATAACAAGTCAATGTTGATGAGCGCTTGATTTTCCTATAAAATCTGCACGTACGACTGGTTTGTTATTTAAATTACAGCATATTGTTCGGTATAATAAAATAAATATCATAGGCATCTTAGGCCTCGGTTGACATCACTCTCCTCTGGGTGCAATATTCATTATACCCCTCAACTGCATATGATATTTATATAATATATATCTGCCCACTATGTCTTAACAAAGAAGGTATATTGTTACAGTTGCGTAGAAATTGTGGAACTACACTGAGTCAGGGATATGTGTGGCAAATATACAAATATAGAATGAACATACTGCAGACATATAAAATTATATATATCTGCCAACTATGTCTTAACAAGTACATTGTTACAGTTGGGTAGAAATTGTGAATCTACAATGGGTCAGGGATAATGATTGGCAAATGTTAGAAAACATGTTTTTTTGTTTTTTTGGATTTTTCGCCATATTCAACAGTATTTACCAGTACAAACTGACAACTGCTTTACTTGAATCAGTGGTAGGGGGAGAATGGTCGTAGAAATTATTTCATGACCAATGTCCACACAAGTTATGTGGCAGGGTTGGGAATCGAACCCGCGATCCTCGGATTTGTAGTCCAGCGCTCTACCAACTGAGCTAGCCGGCCCGGCAACATATAGATCAAACTCTATGTGCAGATATACACATATGCCTACTAAAATTAAATCATACATCAGCTTATAAGAAACATTCAGGCCAAGAAAATCGTGGTATACTACTAAAATGTGTCACATGCAATGAGAAAAGCAGGGAGCAATTGTATATTTCAAAAGTATAAAAGGGTCATTGAGCACATTTTAAAAGTACATTCCTGAAACCCAAAGTTATACCATATCTAAAACGTGAATATCCCAGACATGTATTTGCTAGACTGTATCTGTTATTCAAAGAGTACAAGAAAGAGCACTTTACCTTCATGAGGGTTGTTCTCTTGATTTTGATCAGAGTCGACTCCTCCAGATCCCTCTATGGTGTTTGGCGACTTCTCCTCCTCTTCTTCATTGTCCAAGACTGCTGCTGGGGTTTCTTAAATGAAGGTCAATAATAAGTTTTCAACATTGATTCCAGCCCCTATCAGTGGCTTCTAAAACTGTGTCAGAAACTATTCACTGTACTAGTCAGGTCAATGTATGGCAAATATATCCCCCAAACTCATACATCAAACATACTGGGCAGACATATAAAATTATATATAAATCTGCCCTGCACTATGTCTTAAAAAATGTATATTATTAAAGTTGGGTAGAAATTGTGGAACTACACTGGGTCAGGGATATGTGTGGCAAATATCATACAACATATAGATCAAACATAATGGGCAGATATATACGTATCTGCCTACTAAAAATAAACCATACATCAGCTTATAAAAAACAAATAGGCCAAGAAAACCGTGCGACGCTACTTATATGTGTCATATTGTGAAGTGATGTGAAGCCACAAGTGCATTTTGGGATATGTTTCTATTTAAAGATATGATGTAATTGACGTCCAATCAGGACGCTGGTATTCCCATTGAACATGCGTAAATCATGTACTGCATCGGGTAAAGGTCATCTTTTAAAATTAGTGACCAATCTATTAGTTGAAATTAAAACCAAAATGGATCAAACCATTTTCTGAAAATAGGGTGCACGTAATTTTTTTGAAAATAACCATTCTGCATTAGTTCATTAAAAATTATGTGTTCACTAATTATTCTCATAGTCACGCGCAAACCACCTATGCTTAATTTCACCGACTTTGTGGGGGCATAAAAATGAAGCAACAGTCCGGACAAGCTGTATTATGTCCCTATATTTGATCTCTGACCAGTAAGTGTGACCTTGACCTTTAAACTATGGAGAATGATGTAGCTGGAAACATGCTGTCTCGACATTGTGATTATTTATATTATTGTTAAAATGTCGTATAAATGATGAAGTTACATTCCTGACAAGCTTTTTAATGCCCATATTTGACCTTTGACCTGTTTTACGTTTGCGCTACAGTAGACACACGGTTCACGCAACATGCCATCTCCACATGGTGATCATTTGTGGCAAGTTATTTTAAAATTGTCTGATAAATAATGAAGTTACAGTCTGGACAAGCTGTATTATGCCCATATTTGACCTTTAACCTGTAAGTGTGACCTTGACCTTTGAGCTAGGGACACAGGGTTCATGCGACATGCCGTCTCCTCATTGTGATCATTTGTGGCAATTTATTTTAAAATTACCTGATAAATAATGAAGTTACTGTCTGAACAAGCTGCAACATGACCATCTATGTCCTTTGACCAGTAAGTGTGACCTTGACCTTTGAGCTTGGGACACGGCTCTTACACGTGACACGACGTCTCTAACATGGTGAACATTTGTGGTAAGTTATTTTAAAATTGCATGATGAATGATGAAGTTACAGTATGGACAAGCTGTATTCTGCCCAAATTTGACCTTTGACCTCTAAGTGTGACCTTGACCTTTGAGCTAGGGAGACAGGTCTTACACAAGACACGCCGTCTCTACATGGTGAACATTTGTGGTAGGTTATTTTAAAATTGCATGATGAATTATGAAGTTACAGTCCGGACAAGCTCGGACGGACGCACGCACGCACATACACTCAACCATTGTGACAGCTATATAGAGCTTACCGCAAGCGGGCTCGACAAAAACATTCATGAAATTTAAATGAAGAAGAAAACAATCAATTAATGTAACCTATGCATCTCCAAACATGTTAACTCAAGAAGAACTTCTTGTGGAGCAGCATTCTTGACTATGATGTAATTCGTTCTTGAACTGAAATAAATAATTATCACATTTGTCAGTGACATGTATATACGAGGGGTGATAAACAAGAAGGCCATTATTGCCCTGGGTCGCTCACCTGTGTCCAACAAGAACTGCCACTGTTGTGGCGCAAATACCCCCCGAATGCCACTAGGTCAAAGGAAATTGATACAAGTAACATGTAGACAAGAAAGGCTTACAGACCTGATAGGCTAATTTCAGTATATTAAATTAATCATGGTTACAAATGTAATAGCATATTCAGAGATATAGCCAAATAAAGAAAACTGTCACGCCCCCTGGCGGCCATGTATTTTACTGAATAACAAGAAACGTGGCCATGCCACAAAACCAGGTTTTCAATGTTTTACTAATTAATTTACTTTAATTAACTGTGCAATCCCAAGCTAGGTCTGCATGTAAGCTACCTACACACAACATTTCAGCGCAATACCTCCATCCAAGTTATTGAGCGGAAACAGTTTTTCCATTTTTACTAACAATGACCTTGACCTTGACCCGACTGGCCCCAAATGCAATCCCAAGCTAGGTCTGCATGTAAGCTACCTACGCACAAAATTTCACCCCAATACCTCCATCGTAACTCAACTTATTGAGAAGAAACAGTTTTTCTATTTTAAGTAAAAGTGACCTTGACGCGACTGGCCTCAAATGCAATCCCAAGCTAGGTCTGCATGTAAGCTACCTACACACACAATTTCAGCGCAATACCTACATCCAAACTAAAGTTATTGAGCGGAAACCGTTTTTCTATTTTTAGTAACAGTGACCTTGTCCTTGAACCGACTGGCCGCAAATGCAATCCCAAGATAGGTCTCCATGTAAGCTATCTACACACAAAATTTCAGCACAATACCTCCATCCTAACTCAAGTTATTGAGCAGAAACCATTTTTCTACTTTTAGTAACAGTGACCTTGACCCGACTGGCTTCAAATGCAATCACAAGCTAGGTCTGCATGTAAGCTACCTACACACAAAGTTTCAGCACAATACCTCCATCCAAACTCAAGTTATTGAGCGGAAACAGTTTTTCTATTTTAAGTAACAGTGACCTTGACCCGACTGGCCCCAAATGCAATCCCAAGCTAGGGCTGCATGTAAGCTACCTACACACAAAATTTCAGCACAATACCTCCATCCTAACTCAAGTTATTGAGCGGAAACCGTTTATATATTTTTAGTAAGAGTGACCTTGACCTTGATCCAACTGGCCCCAAATGCAATCCCAAGCTAAGTCTGCATGTAAGCTACCTATGCACAAAATTTCAGCGCAATACCTCCATCCAAACTCAAGTTATTTAGCGGAAACAGTTTTTCTATTTTTAGTAACAGTGACGTTGACCTTGAACCGACTGACCCCAAAAGCAATCTCAAGCTAGGTCTGCATGTAAGCTACTTACACATAAAATTTCACCACAATACGTCCATCCTAACACAAGTTATTGAGCGGAAACCAAGCCATTTTGCAGCAAAACTACTAGCTTTACAGATGATATATTGTATCTATTGTTCCATGGAATAGTAGAAAAAATGTTATCTGTTTAAATAATGCTATTTTAGATAAAAGGACAAGCCCTCATCAAACTTTCGATAATTGTCTCATTTTTAGCTTCAAGGAGCATGTGCCACCAGGTACCAAAATTAGCTTCTAGGTACCAGTTTCGACTGCCCACCATGGTTTAAGACAAAAATTTGCAGTAACCCATGTAATTGTCTTGCTTTGAACATAATTCAAGACAGTACCTTCCAATGGCTAGTACAGTTGAGTGCATGTTAAAAGCTCCAACTTCTTCGTGATCTCTGCTCATTACAATCACAGAGCCCCAAAAATGACCACCTAAAAGTAATAAAACAACAACAAGATTACTACCATATTTTCTAATTAGAGCTATCACTAAAGGTGATTAATACCCCCACATTCCGTTTTGACACAGAGTACCTGACCTTTGACAGTGTACTTGACCTTTGACCTTAAAGGGTCAGCATAGGTCATGTGTGTGACACATCCTCTGGTCATGGAAAATAACAATCTTAAATTTTGTTAAATTCCCCTTCAATGCATTATGCAGTTAATGAGTGGAAAATAATACCAGTGTTTAACCTGGAATCGAGACCTTAACCTTTGACAAACATGCATAGGTCAATTACGCAACACATCGTCATGTGAAGTTATATTACAATCCTTCAAGGCAATTAGAAGCTATAGAGCGGAAACAAAATTTATATTATTTGACCTTTGACCTTAAATTGTGACCCTGACCTTTGAAGAACTTGCATAGGCCATGTATGCAGCACACCATCTGGGAACAATTATCTGAAGAAATATTAAAATCCTTCTTGGCATTCGGAAGTTATAGAGCGAACACCAAGTACAACCATTTGACCTTTGCCCTTAAATTGTGACCTTGACCTTTGATGAACATGCATGGGTAATGTACCCAACACCTGGTCATGGGGAATTATCATGTGAAGTTTTATTAAAATCCTTTTAGGCATTACAAAGCTATAAAGCTGCAAAAATACAAGTATTAAACCTGTATTTGACCTCTGACCTTAACTTGTGACCTTGACCTTTGAAGGACAGGCATAAGCCATGTACACAACACATCATCTGGTCAGTCATGGTTAACAAATATCTGAACTTATATTAATATCATTCCAGGCATTAACAAGCAGTATTTTGATAATAAAGTGCTCTATTTTGACCTTGGACCTCAAAGTATGACTTTGACCTTTAAGGAAGCCATACAGTTGTTGCGTGCTGCACACCGTCTCTAACAGGTTAACATTTGTACCAAGTTATTTGGAAATTCATCAAAGCATGGGGAAGTTAGAGAAGTTAGTTATTTTTAAGACTCTAGAACAGTAAAACTGGATAGGCGGCGATTCAGATTACAATTGCATTAATTGAGACTGATTTTTTGCTGTTATTATTTAGTCACATTAAAAAAACTACAACAGGAATATATTATTTTAGTAACCGTAATCGACCATGTATTACGAGCAGCTTTTTGCCCTAAAATTTGACTATCAGTCATTTTCAGCCATGTTTTTTTTTGAAAATTTTAGTTATATTATCGTTTTATTTATTTCATATTAAACTCAATTATTTTTCTAAACAGAGCAATTTCTAACTACCTTGCAACCATATTTCCAATTTAAACAAACAATAAAATCGTTAAAATCTGCAAGCCGTTAGCAGCCCATAGCAACGGTGTCGGTGAGAACAAAGGGAGTTGTAGCTGAAGCGTGTAACACGATCATCACGTGGCTGTTGAAAAAGGTGTCAATCAATACTATTTGATCTGAACAATGCAAGCACTGTGTTAGAGCATTTATGAACAAGGCTTTGATAGTATTGCAAGCAATACAGGAGTCCCCTACCGGTGAAAACCCCAATCAAATAAAGATTGTGCATTACCTTCATATTGCCCTTTATCTGTACACGTGTAATGTTTTGATAATCGAATCCAATGTCCATTTGTCACAGCAGTATTAAGATTTTTTTTTTTTAAATTCACCAGACGTTTGACCTCTGGTAAAAAAATGTTGTGCATAAACCTCACATTGCTCTTCATGTGTATACCAAGTTTCATGATTATATCTTACGTACTTTTCGAGTTATTGCAGTATTTAGTGTAATTCTATTTTTAGTAACAATCACCTGACATTTGACCTCTGGAGAAATTAAGGGTTATGCATAATCCTGTCATCACTTTTAATATTTATACAAGGTTTCGTTATCATATCTTATGTACTTTTCGAGTTATTTCAGTTTTTGCGGATGGACAGACAGACGGACAGATGAAGGGACTGAGACAGACAAATGGCAAACCAATAGCCCAATGTGTATACCAAGTTTCATGATCATATCTTATGTACTTTTTGAGTTATTACAATATTAAGTTTTGTTCTATTTTTAGTAATAGTGACCTGATCTTTGACCTCTGGTGAAAAACAAAAGGTCGTGCATAATCCTTTATAAGTATACCAAGTTTCATCCAAGTATCTTCAGTACTTTTTGAGAAATCGCAGGATCCAGTTTTGCGGACGGACGGACTGACGGACGGACTGACGGAAGGACAGATGGAATGACAGATGGGACGGACGGAGTGCAAACCTATAGTCCCCTCCGGTGAAACCGGTAGGGGACTAATTAGCGTTGTAGGTGAAATTTCAAGGCTGTGAAAAATATCAGACAGTTGTTTGATAAATTGGAGATTTAAATAGGCATGATGAAATACATACATGTACTGGAATTAAAATGGACATTATGTTACAGCATAAAACTTTGTGAATATTAACATTAAATTTGGATAAATAAGTTAGGCACAAAACATAATTAGGTATGCCTATAAATTTGAAATTTACATTGCATACGTTTTTATTAGTAAATTAGTACAATATTCCTGAACAACAAAAACAAACAACTTGGACAAATTTTGGTAAAATCACATAAACTGACAGTCATAAACGGTAGCTGCAAATTGTTTTAAGTTTTTTTTTCCTCCAAATTTGCTTCAAAAATCGGTTGCGCGTTATACATGGGTGCGCATAATACATGGTCAATTACGGGGTATGTATTAAATTAATGAAATAAATAAGTTTGGATAGTGTAAAATTTAATTACGAAAGGGGCGAGTAAATCACGTTTATTTTTATGGTCGATAATACGCATTGACGCGCGTGTAAGTTACTTGTGCGTGGAAGCATGCCTGTTGTGCCGATTGGTCATTCATACTGTCATTTCATAGCGAAGGCAAACTGCGTGTTTCAATTGGCTAAAATCGATGTTAATGTGCTACACGGTGATTGATTGCGGCTTAGGAATAACTGTATATTTGTCATAATTTTTCGACGAAGTGACTCTCCCTTTGATCATTAGTACACCGGCTTGAGTGGGTGTACCGGTTTCTAGAGTTAAAAAGGCCATTGTGACCCAAGAGATTAGCTTTCACAGCAGTAATTGTTAGTCTGCTGCAGTCATCATAGCTGATTAATTGATAAAATACGCGTGCGTCCCGGCGATGTATATAAGCGCAACACTATTTTTAGGCGCCCCAGGGTATGTTCAAGTAAGAATTCAAGCGCCCAGGGGCCAGGGTGCTAAAACGGCCTGGATTAAGGCCCTGGTTGTACTATTTTTCTAATTACAATTGTCTCACATGACTAATGGATATACACCCACAATACGACCTTGTCAAAAAACTATGGCATCCATTCAAAATAAATTGGCACAAAAGAGAATGCCTCAATATTTTAAGTGGGTTCTAAGGTTTCTTTAAAGCCCCTGTCCACCAAAAAAATAATTCAATGCATGCTAAAATAGCATCAGTTCTAATAAAAGAAAATGACATTTATTTGACTGAAAACTATTTCATTTGTAAGAAATACATGTAATTATGTGTATGCTCGAAAGCGCCTGGTGCGAATGGAATATATACTTTACTGTACGCTTGGTACGAACGTAGTGTACTTTCTCGATTTACTCCAGAGGCATCACACGCTATCGCGTGTATAGAAACTATACGAGTAATAATAATCAAATCGTTATTCTTTGACCGATTTCAATGTGTTTTTTTTGTATTTTGGTTGGTAAGATGTCCATTAGAAACGATTTCTGCAAAGTTTAATTTTTTTTAAGGATTTGTGGACTGGGGCTTTAATAAACAAAGATTTACAAACTTAAATTAGGGTTTATCTTCCTTTACAGTTCATATTATCATAATGCATCTTAAAATTAAAAAAGTACATTTCTGGAACCCACAGCTATACCATATCTAAAACTTGAATATCCCAGACATGTATTTGCTTGACTGTATCTGTTATACAAAGAGTATAAGAAAGAGCACTTTACCTTCATGTGTGTTATTGTTCTCTTGATTTTGCTGTGTGTTATTGTTCTCTTGATTTTGATCAGAGTCGACTCCTCCAGATCCCTCTATGGTGTTTGGAGACTCCTCATCCTCTTCTTCATTGTCCAAGACTGCTGCTGGGGTTTCTTAAATGAAGGTCAATAATAAGTTTTCAACATTGATTCCAGCCCCTATCAGAGGCTTCTAAAACTGTGTCAGAAACTATTCACTGTACTAGTCAGGTCAATGTATGGCAAATATATCACCCAAACTCATACATCAAACATACTGGGCAGAAATATAAAATTATATATATATCTGCCCACTATGTCTTAACAAAGAAGGTATATTATTATAGTTGGGTAAAAATTGTGTAACTTCACTGGGTCAGGGATATGTGTAGCAAATATCATACAACATATAGAATGAACATACTGGGCAGACATATAAAATTATATATATCTGCCCACTATGTCTTAACAAGTACATTGTTACAGTTGTGTAGAAATTGTGAATCTACAATGGGTCAGGGGTGTGTTTGGCAAATGTAAGACAACATGTTTTTTAGTTTCCTTGGATATTTCGCCGTATTCAACAGTATTTCAGTCATATAACGGCGGTCAGTAAACCTACTCACACTTTTCTAGGTAAGCTGATTTACCAGTACAAAGTGCACATACTTGTGCCAGTAACTGACAACTGCTTTACTTGAATCAGAGGTAGGGGGAGAATGGTCGTAGAAATTATTTCATGACCAATGCCCACACAAGTTATGTGTCTGGGCTGGGAATCGAACCAGCAATCCTCGGATTTGTAGTCCATCGCTCTACCAACTGAGCTAGCCGGTCCGGCAACATATATATCAAACTCTATGTGCAGATATGTATATGTGCAGATATACATATCTGCCTACTAAAATTAAATCATACATCAGCTTATAAGAATCATTCAGGCCAAGAAAATCATGGTATACTACTAAAATGTGTCACATGCAACGAGAAAAGCAGGGAGCAATTGTATATTTCAAAAGTATAACAGGGTCATTGAGCAAATTTTAAAAGTACATTTCTGGAACCCAAAGCTATACCATATCTAAAACTTGAATATCCCAGACATGATGTGCTTGACTGTATCTGTTATACAAAAAGTATAAGAAAGAGCTCTTTACCTTCATGTGTAGTATTGTTCTCTTGATTTTGATCAGAGTCGACTCCTCCAGATCCCTCTATGGTGTTTGGCGACTCCTCCTCCTCTTCTTTATTGTCCAAGACTGCTGCTGGGGTTTCTTAAATGAAGGTCAATAATAAGTTTTCAACATTGATTCCAGCCCCTATCAGAGGCTTCTAAAACTGTGTCAGAAACTATTCACTGTACTAGTCAGGTCAATGTATGGCAAATATGTTTCCCAAACTTATACATCAAACATACTGGGCAGACATATAAAATTATATGTATCTGACAACTATGTCTTAACAAAGAAGGTATATTGTCGGTCAGAGACATGTTTGGCAAAATATCACACAACATATAGAACTAGTGCTACCACTGAAGATGAATTATACCCCCACATACCGCTTTGATACAGATGCTTTGACCTTTGATCTCCAAGTATGACCTTGTGCGCGACACACCGTCTAATATAGGTTTACATATGTGCCATGTTATTTCAGATCCTTCAATGCATGGGGAAGTCATAGAGCGAACAAGCCTTATTTTTGACAAAAAGTGCTGTAATTTGACCTTTGACCTCTAGGTATGACCTTGACTGTAGCCATATGGTTCTTGCATGTGACACACCATCTAATATAGGTTAACTTTTTTGCTAAGTTATTTCGAAATTATTCACTGCATGGGGAAGTTAGAGAGCGGACAAGACCTATTTTGACAATAAAGTGCTGTATTTTGACATTTTACCTCTAAGTCTGAGCTTGACCTTAAAGGTAGCCCTGTGGTTCATGCACGACAAACCGTCTCATATAGGTTAACGTTTGTGTCAAGTTATTTTGAAATCCTTCAATGCATGGTGAAGTTTTAGAGCAGATAAGCCCTTTTTCAACAAAAAACTGCTATAGTTTAACCTTTGACATGTAAACATGATCTTGACCTTGAAAGAAGACATATGGTTCTTGCATGCGACACACCGTCTGATATAGGTAAACATTAATTGTGTGCATAGTTATTTAGAAATACTTCAATGCATGCGGAAGTAAGAGAGCGTGCATGCCCTATTTTAACAATAACGGCTGTATGACCTTGACAGTAGCCCTGTGGTTCTTGACCACAACATGCCATCTCAGATAGGTATGTCCTTGACTTTGAAAGTAGCCATGTGGTTCTTGCGCGTGTTGACGCAAGCGGTGTTGCTGCTAGACGAAACGGTAAAATCTAGTTAACCAAGAAATAGCCCATTTGAATTAGACTAAGCCAAAATTATGTCAAGGTCAAAGTTAGGTTGGCTTATATAGACTAATAGGGAATGGTCATAAGCAACAACTGTGAGAGTATCAAAGAGATGTAGCAAGCGCTGTTGGTGCTAGACGAAATAGTAAAATCTACTTAACCTGTCACGGACGGACCGAAGGACGGAAAGACGGACAGGAGGATCACTATATGCCTACAGCATCAAGATGCAGGAGGCATAAAAACCTTGACGACAAACTTAAAACCATCAGATTGGAACATCTGAACATAAGTGCATATCTTCTTGGTATGGATGCTAAATAATATTATAAAGTTTCATTGAATTTGGGTTATCAGTTCCCAAGATCTAACATGGAAACAAAATATCTGACTGGCGGACGGTTGGGCAAGGGACAATCACATGATGGGTAAAATTCATTAAACCCAGCAACTTAATGGCAGTTAATTGGACTGAGAGTCATAGCAGTGGCTATTAAAATCAAATTAAGAAAACATGCTAAGCGTTTGCTAAATGTTTACAATATTGCGGCCTTGGAAATTTGTTTTTGTGTTTACAGCAAATAAACAACATAAATAGTGTTGTTGTTTTTTCAAAACATAACTATATACTCCCACATGGTGCCTCCACATAGTATGTTTTCTTTGTATCATGCTTTCTCTATATTCAGTTTGCTTTGGATGTCTGATCCCAAAATCATTTTCCAAAATGTTCGATTTATCTTTTGCCCAGACCCTTTCCAAACCTCAGCTCTATTTACCAACAAAACATAAAGGTAAAACACTAGGGTTGGATATCAAATACATGTAATGAGTATAATTAATGTCTAAAGTGTACTACTTGTGTCTAATAACAAAACATGTTCCTTCCTGTATTTCCTTATTATGTGTATTAACTCTTTCATGAAGATTGATATAAGGCAACTATTTTCATTATCTTTTTTTTTGGAAGCTGTTGTTTCTTTTAATATTTTAAATTTGTACGCAACAGTTACAAACAAGAGGGCCAAAATGGTCCAAGGTTGCCTACCTTTGTTAAAGCTGGATTTCTCCTATTTGATAGTACTCTGGCCTTTATTCTAGAACAAGTTCATCACTGACAAAGTATGTTTAATTTGTCTAGTCAATATATCTTATAGACATTAAGAAATTTAACCTAAAGTTTAACTCCGCCCAAATCCTTGATTTTTAGTTTCAAGTCAGAACCTGTTACAGTCACCAGTATTGTGAAATTGGACCAATCTAAGTTGAAACAAAAAACATGGAAATTCCATAAAACCCCAAATTTTCTAACAAAAAGTGTAAGTCAGCACAATAAATGTTATCTATTTTTAGTAATGGTGACCTTGTACTAAACCCCACCCACCCCATCTACAATCCCTAGCGAGGTCACAATATAAGCTATCTATGTAAGAAGTTTTATTAATATATCTCAATTTGTTATAAAGTTATTGAACTGAAAGCATTTTTCCATTTTAAGTAACAGTTATCTTGATCACCAATAATCCCAAACAAGGTCTTGGTATAAGGTATAATACATGTGAAGTTTCATCACAATATCACAATACATTTTCAAGTCATTGAGCAGAAACTGTTTTGCTATTTTTAGTAAAAGTGACCTTATTCCACCCACTCCGTGTGGCAAAAATTGCCACTCAATAGGCACAATAACAGAACTGGTATACCAGTAATTGACAAACAAGTTTGCACTGTATTTATACAAGTATTTTACAATTCTGGTACTGATATCCAACTCTTTGTGGTTCTCAAGCATGAACTGGCAACTGAACATTATTAACAACTTACCTTTCTCAACATGTGTCTACAAGACGGGTAAATTAATAAATTATTGGGTCATATATATGTTCCCATCATATAACAAGAATAATTTATATAGGTCAACACAATATCATTGGAATAAAAATTAAACAAGGGCTGTCGGAGGACAGCACGCTCGACTTTTCGTGTGCTTGTCACTTACTTGTCAGGGTGTCTGGCATTTTTGTCTAAACAAATTGTGTGGATAGTAATAGCTAATTAAACAAAGTTATTTTTGTTATAAAGTTATGGAGTATTTTTCTAATTTGCAAAAAAAAAGAAATCCGTCTATTGATTCCTAAGAAAATAGCTAACCACAAGAAACATGGGAATTCTACGAAAACCAAATTTTATTTGTGTTTCAATTATTGAGCAGAAACTGTACTTGTATTTACCCTTTTAAGTAATGGTGACAGTGATTTTTTTCGTCTCTTTTGTGCCGTTTATGGGTACCATTCACAAAGCCAAAAAGTATACTTTTTTCACAGTTTTGTAGCCTAAATTCACAAATGGGATAGCGGATAAAGAATATGAAATCTTAATCAATTTTATCAATGGTTTTATGGATGCATGTGCGATTAAATGACATTTGTCATGTGTTTGTATTTTAAATTTAATAAAATAACGGAACATCAGCAGTTATTATTTGATTCTAGCTTAACGTTCTCTTTTTAATGAACAATTTTTTCACAATTTTGGGAATAAAGGACGCATTTTTCACAATTTCATGGAAAAGGGCATATTCACAAATCACTGGAAAAAACACTGGGTGATCTTGACCCCACCACCCCTACATGCAATACCAAGTTAGGTATCGATATAAGGTATCTAAGGATGAAGTTTCATTACACTAGTTCAATTCATTCTAGAGTTATTGAGCAGAAACCATTTTTGTCGAGCCCGCTTGCGGTAAGCTCGATATAGCTGTCACAATGGCTGAGTGTATGTGCGTGCGTTAGTGCGTGCGTGCGTTAGTCCGTCCGAGCTTGTCTGGACTGTAACTTCATCATTCATCGTGCAATTTTAAAATAACTTACCATAAATGTTCACCTTGAGGAGACGGCGTGTCGCGTGTAAGACCCGTGTCCCTAGCTCAAAGGTCAAGGTCACACTTAGAGGTCAAAGGTCACATTTGTGCATAATACAGCTTGTCCGGACTGTAACTTCATCACTCGTCATGCAATTTTAAAATACCACAAAATTTATGTTCACCATGTCGAGACGGCATGTCGCATGTAAGACCAGTCTCCCTAGATCAAAGGTCAAGGTCACACTTAGAGGTCAAAGGTCAAATTTGGGCATAATACAGATTGTCTGGACTTTAACTTCATCATTCATCAGGCATTTTTAAAATAACTTGCCACAAATGTTCACCATGGTGAGACGGCGTGTCGCGTGTAAGACCCATGTCCCTGGCTCAAAGGTCAAGGTCACACTTAGAGGTCAAAGGTCAAATTTGGGCATAATACAGCTGGTTTGGACTGTAACTTCATCATTCATCAGGCAATTTTAAAATAACTTACCACAAATGTACAGCATGTGGAGTCGGCATGTCGCGTGCAAGACCTGTGTCCCTAGCTCAAAGGTCAATGTCACACTTAGAGGTCAAAGGTCAAATATGGGCATGATGCAGATTGTCCAGAGAGTAACTTCGTTATTCGTCAGGCAATTTTACAATAACTTGCCCCAAAATTATCACAATGTGGAGCCAGCGTGTCGCGCGCAAGACCTGTATCCCTAGCTCAAAATTCAAGGTCATACTTAAATGTCAATGCTCAAATATGAGCATCATACAGCTTGTGCAGACTGTAAATTAATCATTCATCAGACAATTTTAAAATAACTTGCCACAAATGTTCACCATTTGGTACATACGTGTTGCGTGCAAGGCCTGTGTCTCTAGCTCAAAGGTCAAGGTCATACTTAAAGGTCAATGCTCAAAATATGGGCATGATACAGCTTTTGCAGACTGTAACTTCATCATTCAAACGGCAATTTTACAATAACATGCCTCACCCTGTTGAGAGGACATGTTGCGCGTAATGCCTGTGTCCCGAGCTCAAAGGTCAAGGTCACACTCATTTTTATATAATTACAAAATGAATGGCATTCTTGACAACGGGCTTGACATGTTGCATCTAGTTCTTTATTTAGTAGCGGTGATCTTGACCACAATCATGCCATATGCAATCCAAACTATTTTTCTATAGTTTATAAATTGCCACCAATCCCATATGTAATCCAAAGCAAGGTCTGGATATAAGGTATTAATGTATGAAGTTTCATTAAAATATCTCAATTCGTTCTCCAGTTATTAAGCGGAAACTCCAGTTTTATTTTATTATGTAAATTTCTAAGTGTGAAAAGGCCCATAATTTTTACAAATTTCAAACTAGAGTTACCAACCTTGGTCTATGTGTTCATTTTAGTATGGGGCACGAATGTTTTAAGTTTGAATTAAATCCCTTAAGCCATTCCTGAGAAACTAGCTTTCCAAAAAACTTAAACCTGTCTATATAGCTTATTTGTAAAATTTCTAAGTGTAAAAAGGCCCATAATTTTGACAAATTTCAAACCATTTACTAAACTTGTCCTATGGGTTCATTTTAATATGTTGAAAAAAATGTTTTCAGTTTGAAAGAAATCCCTCAAGCCAATGCTTAGAAACTAGCTTATGGAAAAATTTAAGACACCGACGCCAATGCGAGTACAATAGCTTGCCCTTTCTTCGAAAAGTCGAGCTAAAAATGATCACAACCATAAAGATAATATTTCACAAACAAGAGGGCCAAAAGGCCCTAGGGCGCTCACCTGACCCGAACGAACTAAACTGTTCTGAGCAGGTAGTGTTCACAAGCATACACTATAGCAATATAAGGAAAGCTACCCCACTCCCTGGCGGCCATGTTTTGCAACGGACCAGAACCATTTTCGAACTCGGCTGAGATATCATTAGAATAAATATTCTGAGCAAGTTTCATAATGATTGGGCAAAAAAAGTGGCTTCTAGAGTGTTCACAAGGTTTCACTATAGCCATATAAGGAAAACCGCCCCACCCGCTGGCAGCCATTTTTTTCAACGGACCGGAACCATTTTCAAACTCAGCCGAGATATCATTAGAACAAATGTTCTGAGAAAGTTTTATGAAGATTGGGCCAAAAATGTGACTTCTAGAGTGTTCACAAGATTTTACTATAGCCATATAAGGACAACAGCCCCGCCCCCTGGCGGCCATGTTTTTCAACAGATCGGAACCATTTTCGAACTCAGTCGAGATATTGTTAGAACAAATGTTCTGAGCAAGTTTCATGAAGATTGGGCAAAAAATGTGACTTCTAGAGTGTTCATAAGGTTTTACTATAGCCATATAAGGAAAACTGCCCCGCCCCTTGGCAGCCATGTTTTTCAACGGACCGATACGATTTTCGAACTCAGCCGAGACATCATTAGAACAAATGTTCTGAGCAAGTTTCATGTTGATTGGGCAAAAAATGTAACTTCTAGAGTGTTCACAAGCTTTTTCTTCAGTTTGACCTAGTGACCTAGTTTTTGATCCCACATGACCCAGTTTCAAATTCGGCCGAGATATTATACGGATAAATGTTCTGACCAAGTTTCATGACGATTGGACAATAAATATGGCCTATCGAGTGTTCACAAGGTATATGCTGACGACGCACGATGGACGACGCACGACGGACAAAAGGCAATCACAAAAGCTCACCATGAGCACGTTGTGCTCAGGTGAGCTAAAAACAGCAATTTGGCAAAATGAATTGCACAATTTGAGAGAAAAAATACATGCAGGTTGAAAAAAACATCACACAATTAAATGGTATCATATCGGCTTACAAATCAAACTAATCATAACAACTAAGTCTATAATCCCAAAGTTTCTACACTTCCAAAATAATGTGCACTTGTTGAAGTTCGACATCGTACAATGCTTTCTTTGGTTTTGTATTCTCATGTCAAGATTTCAGCTAAACAGATGAAAATAAACCTTATAGAACATGTTTTGATATGATTCGACCTTTCTTTCGAAATACATCTGAACAGACAAAACAAGACAGTTAAACATCCAATTATCTGAATACCGGTATTATTAAACTAAGCGGCAACAAGTTGAAAATATCCTCGGGATAAAAAACTGCTGCAACATTCCTTAAGTTACCTGGGTAATTTTGATGCAATTTTGGAGAGATTATATTTGAAAGGCTAAGATGGACCTATTACGCCAGTGTAAAAAAAATACAGATTTGTTTCTTTTTGCAAAATATTAATTAGCATGGTATCACACAGGGTGTGATATATGCCCAATAAGGTTTGTCAGAGGAAGGCAACAATACTTCAGAAAAAATAACAGAATTGCTCAATATGATTTAAAGGGTTAATTCATAAATTAAATGCATTTTTGGCTGGTAAAGTAATTTAAAAAAATTGGAATTAGGACTTTGGGTTAATTATTACTTGTCAAAACTTGACAAAATCATACTAAACATACCTTTTCCCAAAATAAGTATTGTACACCGTAATCATAAAGTAGTTCTTCACCAATGTCAATATCCCTGAAACATTATCATTGAAATATAAATTTTAACGTGTACCTAACACATAATTAGATTTTGCTAACTAGAGGTAAATGATCACAACTGTCTTACATCATTCAGATTAAGGCCAACATTTTTTTATCTTTCGTTTTACGGGAATACCTACCCCAATATTCAAAAAAAAAATAAAACAATAAACGTAACAATTGTGAATTTTATTTATAATTTCCCATCCAACAAGGCATTTTATTCATAGCACATGTACTAGTAACAAGGACATATAAAGGTTTTAAAAAGTAATATTAGTAATAAAACAATAATTGTATCTGGTCAAATACTTATTTAAAGAATTTCAATATAAGTAATTAACTTTTAAACTAGCTTGACTTTAATAGGAGCTTGTGTTATCCTTGACTGTTAAAAATGTCTTCAGTTTGAAAATAAAATAATGCTTGTCTTTTAAAATTATATGCATATTTTTTGTCGATTGGTGTATAAAAATTGATTTTATTTTTATTTATTCCCCCGACTCAATTTTTAGAAAATAATTCGCATAAAACAAAACTTAAAAAAATGTTGGCCTAACCAGGGCAAATTGTGTTAGCTACCTATTACAGTTGTTGACAATGGGAAGGAAGCAAACTTTGTCACCTTTGAAAAAAAAAGAGAAGTATCAGAACAGATGTATAGTATTTTACTCAAACTCTTGTAAATCAGTGTTGAGCTTTGCAAAAATTTTGTGTGACTTAGTCATTTTACCTACTGCGCTGTAGAGAAAGGTCCTGGGAAGATTGGAAATTGTCTGTTTTAAAACAATGTCTTTCCGTAAACACTACTGATCAAGCGAAGCATTGAGAAGCCTTCCCCTATAACAGCATGCCACCATATGTGCAATGTATCCATTTGAATGTAAAGCAGCAAATACCTTAAGGCGAAAAGAATCAAATGTGATTCAACATTTTTCATCACACAATTGGCTTCTTTTTTCCTCCCATGATTTACCAGTCGCGCCAGCCTGCCTGACTCCACAGATGCATCAATACTAAACAAAAACAAGTGGAATTACTGCTCTCTGACTTCTATATGCAACTGACAGCACATTAAATAAGGATCAACAACAAAAATGGTTTGTATGTCTCAATGCAAAGACAAGCAGCTTGGTAATTCACTTTCAACATGAAATGTTGTAGAATACAAGAACACAATCTCAACCACTGTCATAAGGTCACTAAATATGCAGTGAAATGAAAGTAGACAAGTTCTTAAATAAGTAAAGAGACAAGAGACATAGAATGATGTGCTCTGGAAAAATTCTTCACACATACCAACCATACTAATAACCCACCTGCAGCCCACACAATAGCTAATCCAATAACCAAAGAATCATTCACTTCCATCTAAAGTTTCTATTTTTAGTAACACTAACTTGATCCTAGGACCAAAATCAATAGACACAAATACTATTGCAATATTGAGATTTTTGTATATGTTTGGTCTAAAAATTGTTACATAATACATTTATTTTTCAGTGTTTTGTCTGTAACTGATAAGTCATTGAAATAAATCTAATAGGAATTATACACCTTTAAAAATATATATTGAAAGACATACCACAAATTTTGCCCCTTATGGGAATAGAAAAATCTAAACCCAGTGGAATTTTCTTTCTCCAACTGGTCGCCTTCCTGGGCTGACAAGACTTCGCCATAATAATGAAGGAGGAAATCACCTCTCCTCCTCACCTCCAAAGTCTTGATACCCCGTCTTAAAAAAGTTATTGTATTTTTTGCACAATAGCTGATATTGTAATATTAATAATACACAAACTAACAAGTGCTGTTACTATCAGGTGACATATGCCCCCAAAGAAGCTTTCAGTAAGTGAGGGCTAGTTGATAGTAAAGAAGCATTTTAATTTTCCAATCACACATGGGTCTTTCACGCAACGTGCCGTCTCATCATGGTGATCATTTGTGGTAAGTTATTTTAAAATTGCCTGATGAATGATGAAGTTACAGTCTGGACAAGCTCGGACAGACGCACGCACGCGCGCATGGGCGCACATAGACCGAACCGCCATTGTGACAGCTATATCAAGCTGACCTCAAGCTGGCTCGTCAAAAATCACGCCCAAACATCTAATATTAACAAGGCTTTGACAGTATTGCACGTTTTACAGAAGTACCCTACAGGTGAAATTAAAAATTGCACATTACCTTCGTATTGCCTTTTATCAATACATGTGTAACATTTGATAATCAAATCCCATGTTAATTTGTCAGTACAGTATTAAGGTTGTTTTTTTTTTTCGTATTTTTTAAACATTGACTAGACATTTGACTTCTGGTGAAAAAAATGCTGCCCAAAAACCTCACATTGGTCTGTACGTGTATACCAAGTTTCATGTTCAAATCTCATGTTTTTTTGAGTTATTGCAGTATTTAGTGCTATTCTATTTTTAGTAACAGTCATGTGACCTTTGACCTCTGGTGAAAATAAAAGGTCATGCATAATCCTGTAATCACTCTTAATCAAGTTTCATGATAATATCTTATGTACTTTATGAGGTATTTATGCTGACAGACAGACGGGAGACAGACCGGATGGACAAACAGAGGGAGGGATGGACAAAGGGCAAACCTATAGCCCAATCTGTATACCAAGTTTCACGATCCTATCTTGAGCAATTACAGCATTAAGTGTTTTTTTTCTATTTTAGTAAGTGACCTGACTTTTGACCTCTTGTGAAAAATGAAAGGTCGTGCATAATCCTCACACTGTCATTTATAAGTATTCCAAGTTTCATCAAAGTATCTTCAGTAGTTTTTGAGTTATTGCAGGATCCAGTTTTGCGGACGAACGGACAGAAAGATGGATGTTATAACGAATGGATACTTACGTGACAAAAACAACACTAACCCTAACCACAAAATTGTCACAGAAGAGCATTTAAGCCACCACACAATTTTAGGTGGCTACCAACAGATTTCAACTGTTTTATTAGACACCTAAGTATCTATTCTTTGTACGGATGAACGGACGGAGAGCAAAGCTTTAACTTTTTCCATCCACAGAGAGATAAGACCGAGTGTACATCACTTATGTCATCATGGAGCATAAAGGTGTACCACAATAATTATAAGTACAATATTGTATTACACAGTAATGTCAAACCTTTGGATCCGTAATGGCAAATTTCAAAACCTGCAGGGTCTGTCTTCTTCATTACCCACTCAAGGGCAAGTGCCTCTGGTGATATACGTCTAAAAAGAAGAAATTACTTTTGTTACTTAAGAAATAATTTTCGATTTATCGTTGTTTATTGGTCAATAAACAACGATTTGGAGTTTGATGCACAGGATTAAACCACGAGGGCATTAGCACGAGTTGTTTAATAGCCACACATCAGAACCACAAAGAGTTGTTTATTGACTGATAAAAGACCATAATGCGAAATTTATTTCGATTCTACCATGATTTTATAAATATTGGTGCGATATAAATGAGAACTATATTGTACTGTGCTGTGGTGAGGTTCGGGACTTCTTTCTGCGTTGTTTATGAGAAGTTTCACAGCGGTAATTTTGTTCTTTGTTTATAGGAAAATCAGAGAGAATCATGTTAGAATTGTCATTAAGATAAATTTTTCACAATCAGTATAGTCATATACTGTATAGCACACTTAATGTAAAATTTGTGTTAGCTCTTCGTTACAAAATTGGTAAAAGCCCTTTCTCTGTTTTGGAGGGATACCACCCACAGCCCTTAGATAGGGGAATTTGGCATCATTTTCCAACAAGAATTTTGAAGAGGAATTTTGAAATAACATATTAATACTTTTCATTAGTCAGTTCCAATTCAAGAAATTGAAATTCCCTTAATGCAAGCCCTGGTGACCTTGACCTTTGATCTCAAAATCAATAGGGGTCTTCCTTCCCTCAAGACTAACCAGCATACTAATTTATATGATCCTAGGTTAAAGCGTTCTCTAGATATGGTGTGGAAACTTTTTCATTTTACAAGCCCCTGTGACCTTGACCACTGACTGGTTGACTTCAAATCGATAGGCTTCTTCCTTTCCTCCTGAATAACAAGCATACTAATTTGGATGATCGTATTCTCTAGATATCCTGCGGAAACAAAATGGTCTATGGAGAAAACAGTTTTCATGTTACAAGCCCCTGTGACCTTGACCTTTAACCAGTTGACCTCAAAGTTGATAGGCTTCTTCCTTTCCTCCCGAGTAACCAGCATACCAATTTGGATGATCGTGGGTCAAAGTGTTCTCTAGATATCCTGCGGAAACGAATTTCATGTTAAAAGCCCCTGGTGACCTTAACATTTGACCTGGTGACCTCAAAATCAATAGGCATCTTCCTTTCTTCCCAAGCAACCAGCATACCAATTTAAATGATTGTAGATAAAAGCGTTCTTTAGATATCGTGCGGAAACGAATTTCATGTTACAAGCCCCTGTGACCTTGACCTTGGACCTGGTGACCTCAAAATCAATAGGCATCTTCCTTTCCTCCCAATCAACCAGCATATCAATTTAGATGATCGTAGGTCAAAGCGTTCTCTAGATATCGTGCGGATACGAATTTCATGCAACAAGCCCCTGTGACCTTGACCTTTGACCTGTTGACCTCAAACACAATATAGGTCTTCCATTTCTCCCAAGTAACGATCATACCAATTTGCATCATCGTAGATCAAAGCGTTCTCTAGATATCGTGCGGAAACCAATTTCATGTTACAAGCCCTTGTGACCTTGACCTTTGACCTGTTGACCTCAAAATCAATAGGGGTCTTCCTTCCACCCAAGTAACCATCATACCAATTTGCATGATCGTAGGTCAAAGCATTCTCTAGATATCGTGCGGAAACGAAATGGTCTACGGACCGACCATCCGACCGACCGACCGACGGACAGGTGCAAAGCAATATACCCCCACTTCTTTGAAGGGGGGGCATGAAAATGATATTAATGGCCCTGCACCACGACCATTGTCCATTCCATTTGCATTCATTTTCAGCTGTTCTACAGAATGAGAATACTAGAACTGATGGATGCTTACTGATTCGGCTGACAACTGCCCTACTTGAATCAGAGGTAGGGGGAGAATGGCCGTAGAAATTATTTCATGACCAATCCGCTCACAAGTTATGTGGCCGGGCTGGGATTCAAACTCACGATCCCCGGATTAACAGTCCAGCGCTCTACCAACTGAGCTTGCTGGGGTGTAAAAGTTAATGGGTTGAATCTGGGTTATTTGACAGAAAGTATTGCCATGTTATAGCACAGACAGGCAGAGACAATTTTGACTTTACCTCTAATGAAGTGTGACATTGACCACTAATCATAATTTATGGTTCCTCCGTTCCTAGCTCAGACTAGCAACGTACCTATTTAGATAAAGAGTGGTGTGTACAATTTGTATTTTGGATTATTTTGAATACTCGTTCACATGCAGGGTTGTCATTCAGGGCTATTTTTCCTTCTTTAACAGACGCCGATTTTCTGCGTCTTCCCAATTCAGCAAATTCTGTCTTTTTCCCAATTCCACGTTACGTACTTCCCAAAAAAGTGCACTTTCCCAATGCAAAAACGTTTTGTCTAGATTTTGTTAATTTCATCAGGAATTCGGTTAAGTACTTTCACCGCACATGCTATTCTTGTGTATTTTGACGTAAAAAACAAAAGCTATTATACTTTCGTTTTCTCTTATTTTCAATGGCAAGGGCATTTACCTCGACAACTCACTTAAAGTCTGAATGAACATTTTTGAATTTTAAGAAAAAAAGCTTGTTATATTTGTATCAGATGAGGACATAAAACTTTCATTTATTTTAAATACTCATGTTATTACTTTTACAAAACTAATTAAGGTTAAAAACGAATTATTGGAAGTGAAAAACTATTTGTAAAAAAATTTAAAAGTGAACAACATTACATAAACATTTACCTGTTGCACAAGTTGCTCCACCTTATGATGTTCATGTTGTAGATGTTTAATAATATGACTAGTTAGTATCATACTGATATTTAAGCATGAATTAAGTTGTTGGGTAAAACCTCAATACTGAATAAAAACTAATACTAACTAAATAGAGTGATTTAAATGGTATATACAATAATTAAATAGTTTTTATTTTTGGCTCATATAATTGTATATATAAAATAATGCCCAGATTGTAAACTTTAAACTTTTATTTACATAAACACTAGTTTAATAAATGTCAGCACACTGAAACTTACACAAGGATTATTGTCAGGACTAGTTCAAGTAAAATGAAATTAATAGTAAAGCTGAAACACAATATCATGGTACTAGTAACATTTGACTTACACACATGCACTCATATTATAAATAACACATACACGTGCACTCATACTATAAATAACACATACACTCACCATATAAATCAGATAATATTAATCTATAAGCTAAAAAAGGGCAGATACAGTCCCACAAAAACACAAACACTGCTCCTACACGTCCACACCCCTCATCATGTCCCGCAGTCTACGGAGGGCAGCCCGCATCTTCCTCTCCGTCTCCGCCATGGGTGTGTCGAATTTGTTCGACACCAACTCTGAAAAATTTTAAGTTTCAAATGAAACGTATGAAACGCGCTTTTAATTTTGCAAACATCAGTTTTAAACCCGTTTGTTGCATTACACTGCCATTATACACCTGTTTTGCTGTTTCAAATTTTATTTTGTTATTAAAGAATCAGCATACGTGTAGCATATTTATTCATTTTAATAACCATTAACATACCAACTATGGCCTGACTTTCAGTCTTTGGGAGCCCAGGTCGTGCAGCCCCATGTTTGGAAGTTGCAGCTCCTTTCATGGAGCAACCGACAAGCTGCTGTGGGGTGAAGACAGCCCGCATAGCCCTCTGCAATGCCTTTGCCTCCCTGTCTTCATTGCAGATTTCTCCCTTGATCGTGTCCTGAAATTCATAATTAAAACTTTTACTTTTTGAGTGCTGCATATTAGAGAATTAATGATGTAAAATGCAGTATAAAACATTTATATTAATTGTGCTTAAGTTAGTCATTCTATTTATGGTTTTTTGGATTTATTTATTTATTTATTTTAATTATTTCATGTGTCTTTTTTTAAGAAACTTACAATGGTGGGCTGATTTGTTGTCACTGGTAGTAGTGCAGGTCTGACAGAGGAGGAACTGCATGGGTCTTCAACTGCTGCTGGGCAAATCCTGGCTAGTGGTTGGAAATATTGCATTCCTGCCATCTTTCTTTCAAGGTTCTCTACCTGCAATCAAATAGCATAAATAAATTACCTGCAATCAAATAGCATAAATAAATTAACCAAGTTAGATAATTAAAAGGAAATAAAGTATTAAAGCCGAAGAATTAAAATATTGCAAAACATATTTCAGACCAAAATCAGTTGATGCAAAATCTCAGAAGTAATGTTCAAACAAAACATGTGTTTATTCTACCACATTTATTGTTTCCGTATAACATAGGGAACGTTCAACGGACACTATCCCCATGCCAAATACGGTTCATGTTTTCCCAAATGGAATGAAAAAATACCCAAATCAGAAGTGACAACATCTTTATACATTGGGAATAAGAATTCAGGTTGTAAATCATGGAATAACTTGTATTGTTTATTTACATAAACACCATTAACCAAACTATACCATTATAACCCTTGTTTCAGTTATTCATTTATTAAGTTCCTTTCTAAAATGTTCCCAATCGCAAGATTTTAAATTGGAAAATTCCTGTATTTGATGGGTGCCAGACCCATTCCCAAAATAGTGAAATATGGCTGATATCACAGCGATTACCTTTAGTTGTAGATCCGCAATCGTTGCCTCCAACCGTTGGACTGTACTGCAACACGAGTGGCAGGTGTGTACACTAGCAAAGTCTGTTGACCCATGAGTCTAAAATTGAAAACGGATTTGGAAAGAATTGATCTAATTTTTAAGCCACACAATACGTTCTTCATATAACATTGCACATATTTTTATTTCTATACAGTGTCAAATTTCATAATGTTGAAATGGAAAAAAGAAATTTGTATCAAATCATTAACGTATTTACCTCAATTGTATTATCTTCCATGCTTAGCATGTCAAGGTAGCTGACTGGGACGGCTTGTTGAGGTTGCGGCACTGTATAGTCCAAAGTCTGGAAGTTCTGGATCTGGAAAGGAGGTGTCTTGGTCTGGACTGGTGTTGTCTGAATCTGGACAGGCGGTGTCACCATCTGGACTGGCGGTGTCTGGATGTGCACTGGCCGTGTCTGGAACTGGACTGGCGGTTGCTGGATCTGGACTGGCGGTTGCTGGATCTGAACTGGCTGTGTCTGTATATGGACTGGCTGTGTCTGTATCTGGACTGGCTGTGTCTGGGTCTGGACTGGCTGTGTCTGGGTCTGGACTGGCTGTGTCTGTATCTGGACTGGCTGTGTCTGTATCTGGACTGGCTGTGTCTGGACTGGCTGTGTCTGTATCTGGACTGGCTGTGTCTGGACTGGCTGTGTCTGTATCTGGACTGGCTGTGTCTGTATCTGGACTGGCTGTGTCTGTATCTGGACTGGCTGTGTCTGTATCTGGACTGGCTGTGTCTCAATCTGGGCTGGCGGTGTCTGGACTGGCGGTGTCCGGATCTGGACAGACTGAGTGGCTTTCCTTTTTGCCAAAATTTGCCTTGCCTGCACATCTGAAATCAATTTAAAATATTTAAGATTTTACTGAAATATGAAAGTATGTAAGTCAAAAGTGTTTGTTTATTATAATGTCACTCCTCGCAACCATGGGCAAGCCAGTTTTTACTTCTGGAACACATATACTGATGAACATCTTAAATATATATTAATCAGTACCAACATATCAAAGATGTAGGTCAAAGTTTTTTAAAGATGTCAGAATAGGCTTACTTCCAAAACCAGTTAAGTGTTTCATTTTCTTTTAAATATACCTGAAGTTTGTGCATGTTTTATTTTAGGAAATATTACTGCCACAAGTGGTATGCATCATGGTTTACCAGAATAATAATCAATTATTTTAACAGTGTATATAACGTTTTGAATATCTGATGTACATTTAAAAAATCATGGTGTCTGACAGATGATTAACAAATTTTGCACAGTCTGGAAAAGCCTCAGGTTTTTACCAAGCCATCCAATGTGATCAGGTTTCTCTCCACCCACTTTCTGGCTGCTAGACGTGGCCCGCCTTTTCCTCTGTCTTTTTGCAGCTACAGCAGCATCTGTTGAAATTGAAAAAAAATATCTTTGTTTTAAGAAGGTAGGCAAAAGTAAAATTAATACGTCTTATGTTTTTATTGCATGATTGAAGAAAACACACCTCACTGAAGATATCACTAGTTCAATTAATAAACATTCTTTTTCATTACTTTAAAAAAAGGTTTTAATATGACATAGAATTTTAGCCAACGCAACAGACACAATGGTGATATGTGATCAATCCTAAATAAATGTTAGATCAATCTTAAATAAATGTTAAAGCAACAGAATTAATAACTAGACATATTTCTATTGGACAAGGATGCCCCATTATTCTGCATGTTGTCAAAGAACTTGTCAAAAAATTATTAATATACTTAGGTGTACAAGTTCACATACTGATGAATAGTGAACTTGTGCACCTATGTGTATAAAGTTTCATCACTCTTGCAGTTATACGTTTTGAGTTATGTGTGGGACAAAAATTTGATGGGCAGTCGGACATCTATATGCTCCCCCCACCTCTGAAAGTGGGGGCATAAAAACAAGAACAAACCTTCTGCTGATTTGTGCCTCTTCTTTCCCTCACTTGTTTCCGTCGACTTACTGGGAGGAATGTACTTGCTCAATGAAGGGCAGTTAGGCATTCCTGTAATTTAAAATAACAACCTTTTATAATACCATTGGAAGTAATTAATTTAAAGTATAATGACTGATACATGTGGTGGGAATTAAACTGTTACATGTCACTCGAAATAATCAAATAGGTTTGTCAAAAAAAAGCATTTAAGTAATATATAATAACAACTTTTGTTACTCTTTGAAATTATATTTAAAAAAGGGGGGGTGAAACAACCATGGTGGAAACGACCAAGGAGGAAAAAAATTTGGCGCAAAGCCCCCTGCAGAGAACATCACCAAGGTGGAGAATATATAGATTCCCATTCCAAATTATTGAAATGCTTACAATTTTCACTCAAAAAAAGTCAAATGGAAGCTGAAATCTTGAAAACTTACTGCCAATCTCATAGATCGTCGCTGCATATTGCTTCCCTTGAAAAGTGGCCGTTACGTCGTCACCAACAGCATAATCGCGCAACTCCTTCCGCGGAGAAATAATGGCTGACAATGCAACCACAGAAAATGTTGAATCTTCCCAAAAAAGAATTGCAAACATGATTGAAAACACATGTGTTTGTTTGTAAACAAGACAACAAATTGCAAGTTCAAATAGGCGCGCGATTTACCGGATTATCCAATGAAATCACTCGGAAGTCGGCGTTGGGCTTTTTTTGTCCAATAGAAATAATCGACAAACGTTCGTGAATTTTCCTGTTGAAAAAAGGTTAGATACCAGTAAAAAGCGGAATCTGTGTTTCTTTCGAGTGTCTACAATCAAGGGAGCTGAATTTTCGTATTAGAATAACATTCTTTTAGTTTCAAAGCAAAGAGAACAATCTTTCCAAAAAGACCAGACTCGCAATATCTGAATCAAAAAAGTGGTGAATGGAGACTTGATTTACTGGTTTCCAACCATAAGCGCTGGTTACAGATAGTCAGATATGTAAAATATAGGCCTGCATACATGCGTTTACTCGATATATATTCAGAATTTCAGAATTATATACAAAACACAATAAATCTTATTACAAAAAAAAAATCACATACTTGGATACAATCATTACATAGCAGTTATGATATAAATGTCCTGTGTATTGTGTGCGTGTTGTTTTTATCGTGAATGGCATCGGCAGGTGCATTATAAAGTAAATCAAATGTAAACTGGCTATCAACTTTACGAAATAAATTGGCGAACTTGTAACGTAATATTTAGTAAACAACGATATTTAAATTGATTATCAAGGGGACACAAATCGATAATCTCATTCAATACTTATATCACGAAAAAAATAATAACGACGACATTTTTGTATGTGGTAATTTTGCAAGTATTAATAATGCAAATTGAACTTCCTATTTCAATATCTAAATTAGATAAATTTGCAACATTTTAAATCCTTAAATTTATCAACAAGGTTGTAAGGAGCATCACTCTGCATATTAATTATTTAATGATACATATTGTACATAGTTGAAGCGGGCGATCTTAGATGAAATATTTTTTTATCAGTTTGAAAATAAATTGTTTAATAGCAAATTTGCACAATGTTAAAAAGAATTATCGGGTTGTCAATATCTATGCTTACATCGGATTAAAAGCTATCGTCTCATATCATATGTTCTAGCATTGTAATTGTAAACAAATCAGCATCGTTATTACTAACCCGAAAACAATCTTCGAAAATGACTGCTATATGATAGAAGTGTTATTAATTTCGCACGTTGAATGACCAGACAAGCGTCTGCCACTTGTGGGTTTTTTCGAGCCCACAGTAACTGATCATATTTAGATAATGGGTATGTGTTCAAATAACGTGCAATTAAACACTGGACAAAGTGATAATTAGTATGTAAAATATGATAAAGCTGGTGTTCCTGTGTTTATTATCGGTACGAAGATTTTATCATCAAGATTTATGGCATTGAACCCTCATAGTAGTTTGTTTCCCTACCGTCATGCCGCCCGAGATCATACACTTTATGACCCAGACAACCACAGACGACAGTATCTTGAATATTGTATATCTTGTATATTGTATATCTTGTATATTCCTTCACAATTACGTGGCATAATTAATCCGAGAGTTGCAAGATTTTAAAATGCATGTCAAATGCTGATTGGTTGTTTGTTATCACGAACATAAAATCACATATGACTTAGACGTGACCGAAATAGTCGGATAAATTCAGAACACATGATAGGTTAACGAAATAAGCAGAAACATGCAAGCAAAATACTCAACCCACCGGAAATTGCAAAAATAAATAAATAAAAACGATTTGCCTGTATTTGTTGTTTACCAAATTATTTCATTCACCCATGGTTTTCAAAGCCCGATAACTTGTACTTTAAAACCAAACACTACGATTTTTTTGCAAAAGTTTAAAATAAATCTTAAATACATATTATATATATATATATATATTATATTTTGCGTTTATATATGTATCTTGACGATATTGTTGTTGTTGTTGTTGTTGTGAATTACAATAGTCGTTTGACAAGTTATTTGAAATACGTAAATTGGCACACATGCGCAGCCAGTTACCATTTATAAAAAAACACATCCTGTCTGAGAGATTTAAGACAAGTTGTTTTGTTTTTAGTACGAATTATTATTCATTTAGACTAAAATTATTCATACACCGTGAAAGCGACGATCTTGGAATTAGTGAAAATTAGTGAAAATGAAATAATGCAAATGTTTAATAGCAATTGCTTTTAAATGCACTGAACGTAGATGGTCAGAGGTTAAAAGGAAGGAAATTTTTCAAAAAACAGCAACACGATCAACACCATCATCGTTGCCGATTAACACAATCATCGTTTTAAGCATTAAACAAAAATTTAAGAATAGGTATCATTGTAATCTTCAGATGTTCCGATGCACTGTGTAGGAACCCGTAACCTTTAAGTTTTTTCTGACTAGTTAAATCTCTGTTAAGGTTTCCAAATTATAATAAATAAAGGTGTTACATTAAGCCTATCGGGGTGCTAAACATTATTATTTATTTTAGTAACCAGTCTGTTTTCTGGAAATAACAAGTGCACTTTTTTTTACGAACAGCAAAATGCCTTGCATTCTAAGCGTTGAATGCATAAATATTGGGCACGTTAAATTCAGTACTTTTTATTTTTAACGGCATCATGTGTTTAAACTAATTATTACAAATAAAAACACGTTTAAAAAAATCATATTATAACGTGTAAAAATATGGAAACGACCAGGGAAGAAACAACTTGGGTGCAAAACGGACCAGGACTTTCCTATTCTAACATAGCAGGTGTGCTTGACGTCACTCGTCAATCCTCCGCATTTAAAAATTGTCCAATGAAAAGAGTTCGTTAAATTCCGATCATTCGTGTACGATGCCTAGAAGTTACCGATTATATATTTTATAGATTTTCTTGGAATTAAAATCATTTGAATTTACAAGAAATGTATTATAAATAAAATTCTTTACAAATGATGCTTCAGTTTCGCGAAAAATATATTTTGAAGAAAAAAACAAAAACAACAGCAGTTATTGTCACGTGATCGAGTTGACATCCGGTGACAACTTCCGGCTAGTGAAAAACAATCTGCGTTTAAACAAGATTGATGTCACATTTAAACCTGTCAGTAGAATGTAAGTAGTTTTGTCGTTAATGTTTTTTAACAACACATTTAAATGATTTGTTGATCGAATATGTGGTTTATCTGTATTTAAATGTATTTTATGGCGACTGGACAGTACAGGCGTTTCGGACTCTGTTCAAATTCAAAAATAGCGACCCTGACGGACATATATCTGGAGTTGAGTTATTTCAAATACATGTAACGTCTTTTAGTTTTTAGGAATGACAAGATTTAAATTCTATATAATATTAAAATGATTTTTCTGGACTTCTCAAAACCCGGATTTCTTGGTCCCCAAATTCACTAGACTTATCGAATCCCTGATTTGTCTAAATACATGAATATATACATTTCCACATTTGATTTATTTGCTTTATAAAACCACTTATTTACTAGCTACAGTTTACAATTATCATTTTTTTCTGTGCTTCATTAGTCAGTCTGTGTCAAATGCTAACTTTGACGTCAGACATAAGACGAATTATGATTTTGCATAGAATTTATATTCGTGTTCTTTTTTCAGGGAGTGTATTAACTGGCAATGTTCAGGATCCCCTCTTTCTATGGTTCAATTAGAAGATGGTAAGAATCCATACATTGGTATATACCCGCTGCCCCCCTCGCCTCAGGGTAAAATATTGATAGGTGCATTATGCAAACATGTTTTGTATATAATTCCAAATTAGTGATAAAATGCTAACAACAGAATGAATTTGAAAAATTTGACAGTGATTCAAAGATATGTAATTGATAAGTTTTGTATTTAATATTTTAAATCTTAAATGATCAGTGTGGTATATTTTTCAGGTAGATCCTGGGTATGTTTCGTATGTGGACTGAAGCTTTCTCGCAAACAGCGCCTTCAAACTCACCTCGATAGCAAGCATCCTGAAATAGTTGAAGGTTTGTTATGTTTATAGACAATAAAATTTCATTTTTATGACTTTCCCTGTAAGCACGTGAATTATGGTGTTTAACCCACCAACTCTACACACATAAGCTATTATATACAGTATATAATAACTTCCAAAATTTGTTGAGGACCACTTTTTTTCACTTTTTTTCTTATAATATTTTGTTGATGCTGAAATCTTAGATATTTCTTCTAGTGAATTGATACAATAATCACCTTGCGTAAATCAATTGATCCCTCCTTTTGTCTTCCTCTATTGATATACATTCATTTAACAAATCAAGACCGTTACGAGGTCAAGTTTATTTACATGTTTACAGTTTTGTTTGCTCTACATTCCCCAAAAAATGTATAAAGCAAAAAGGAAAACAACTTAAGGTTCACAAACATTGAAAAATAAAGATTTGGATGAAAAAGCTTGTTTATTAATAGGGAATTGTGTTATCTTCATCTGCCCCCTTAGCTCAGTGATTAGAATGCTCGCATTGACCCTTTGTATTCGGGAAGTTTCAGGTTCTAGCCCACCAAATCCAGTTTTTTTATATTTCAGTTTGAAATGTATTATTTGTTATTAAATGAAACCCGGTAAATCAGACGTCCATAATTTGCAGCTTTCTTTTCTTGAATACTCTAAGCAACTGCCAAAGCAATCAGAAAATGAATTATGTAAGCCAAATAGAAATAAATATTAAACCCCATAAAAACACACGTATGTATTTTTTTCTTTTTTCACACTGGTTTTCAAATGAAAATTGCCCCAAAGCAGATTAACTTTCAATGAACAAATTACAATTAGTAACTGTGTAACTGACATGCTTTGTTTCTCCATATACATTTTCTCTAAATGGTTTCAGATAAAACAGGAAAGAGGAGAGGCCCATACATGCTGGATGATGTTGATGACGCTGCTCCAGTCCCTAAACGCACCAAAGCTAGACAGAAGCAGCATGATGAAGAAGATCCGAATTCCCCACCTTGTCTGCCATCTTCCACAACTGAGCTTCACAACGCATCATCTATAATGAATCCCAGTCTGCCAAAGTCCCAGGATGTCATGAGCACCAACCAATCCACTTCCCAGCGAGAGAAACAAATGGCAGTTTTGTCTTACATCAATCGAATGAAGCTCTCGGGGACAGCCTCTGAACATCTGCTTCACCTGCTCAAACTTTTCGGAGATGACGAAATCCTTGAAAACATTAACAGCAAAAACTTGAAAGACTTTTTTATGGACACTGAAGTAATTTTTCATGATTATTGTGCAAAGTGTGGAAGGAAATTCCCTACAGACACTGCTGCAATAAAGTGTTCATCAGAAGGTTGCAATGAACTTCGCTTTTGTGGCCCTGTTAATGAGCAACATTTGAAGAAACGAAAAGCATACTTTGCCACTGTCCCACGTGCAGTCCAACTACAGGAATTTCTTCGAAGATGTGAAGTGCAGAAATCAGATACAGGCGTGACACTTACAATCAATACAGATGGCGTACCACTATACAACTCATCTTCAGTGAGCTTGTGGCCTGTTTTCTGCATGATTAATGAATTGCCTCCTGCAGAAAAATGATTGACACAAAACCTTATCGTATGGGGCCTCTGGCAGGGAAAAGGAAAACCCAATTTCAAGACGCATCTACATCCTCTTGTTGAAGAGCTCAACCAATTGCAGGAAGGTGTGATAGTAGAGCAACATGTAATAAAGGCAACCTTGACATGCTTTACAATGGACCTCCAAGCAAAGGCACAGGTCCTGGAGATGTATCCACACATGGGCCAGTATGCGTGCGTTTCCTGTGAAATACAAGGAGAAGTTTTTCAACAAGCTAAAGGTCACTGCAGAGGATTTCCTGTTGATCCAGAAGTGCCAACAAGAACTGCAGAATCAGTTTTAAAAAATGCAGAGAGTGCAATTAATGGTGCAGCTCCTCATGTGAAGGGCATAAAGGGTGTCTCTATCCTTTTTGGACTTAAAAACTTTGATCCAGTGAAGGCTTTGGTACCGGAATATATGCATGGTGTATTGCTCGGCACAACGAAGAAAGTGTTGTCTCTGTGGTTCCAGAAATCCTCCTCAAAAGAAACATTCTATTTGGGAAGACATGTATCGGAAATAGACAGAAGATTACTGGGAATGAAGCCAACCGACCAAATGTCTCGACTTCCTCGCAAATTGGAGAACAACATTAGTCACTGGAAGGCTTCTGAGCTCCAGCATTGGCTCTTGTTTTATAGTGTGCCCTGTCTGGAAGGATACCTGCCAAGAGACCACTTGAACAACCTGTGTTACATGGTCAAAGGAATATTCCTGCTGTTAGGAGAAAAACTAACAGATGAGGAACTGGATACAGCTGAGGTTTCACTTTTGAAATTTTACTTGTCTTTTGAAAAACTTTATGGTAAGCAGAATTGTGGCTTAAATGTCCACAATATTGGATGTCACCTTGTGGAATATGCACGTATCCATGGACCTTTATGGGCATGGTCATGTTTCCCTTTTGAAGACTTAAATGGGGTCCATTTGAAATCTGCCCATGGAACAGGGAACGTGTCAAGCCAGCTGCTGACAACCATGATGGCTCACAGACAAGTTTACAGAGAGGTGGACTCTATGGAAGATCCTGCTCTGAAAGCATTCACTCAGCAAATGGTGACAAAGGGACAAGCCACAAAAGACTTTCTCGATACCCCATCATATGCTGTTTCAAAGCCAATGAAAGTCACCGACTCGTCACTGAAGAAAAGGTTAGCAAACTTCTTAGAAACTACAGACATTATTGAAATTCAAAAAGCGGACCGAATCAGGCTGAAAAATGGGCAATTAATAACCTCCACCGACTATGTGAGAATGAAAAAACGAATTTGCTATGCTGTTTCAACAAAGTCCGGACAATGTTATTGTATCAAGCACTTTGTGTATGAGAAGAAGTTGAATGTGGTGGTTGCTTGCGGGCAGAAATGGATCTTTAATGGCCTTGTGCATCCTGAACTTCATCATATGACAAAAGTTATTCTATCTGAGGAGACTGAAATCTTTAATGTTGACAGCATCAAGGAAAAAGTTATTTTGTTGGATGGAAATGAAAGTTCAATCTGCATTAGCATACTGCCCAACTTTCTTAAAGTCTGTTCATAACATTCTTTGTTCTGATAATTGCTTTTTTTCCTAGTCTTGAATGTGGCATCTGTTTGGTGATATGTATTTGTACATTTTGAGTGAATGTCTGTCTGAAAAAAAATGAGGATGTGTGACAAAATTTATCGCAAACCTTTATATACATATTTAATGCTTTTGACTTTTTTAAATAAATAAAGGCATTATTACTGCAACTATAAGTTCTATGCATTATGTTATGCCAAATAAATATATAATAATCAATTATTTTTTAACATGTACCTTACAAATCAAATCACTGATTTAAATGTTTTGCGGAGTCTATTATATTAAACATTTAACAAGGCAGAAAGTCTGACATTTTTCATATTAAATACCTTTTTTTGAATTTTTTGTAATTTATTGTTATGTATTGTTTTGAAGCGTCAATTTTAAAATGTTCTATATACTTAAAACTAATTTGATTCATTTGATAAATTGTATTGATGTGAATAAATTGTTAGAGCAAGCAAAATTGTTGTCTTTCAAGTTTCATTTTTAAAAAAGTTGTAAAAGTAGAAGACACACTTTTTAATTGTGTGCTAAACGTGTGTCTTTTAAGAAAAAAGCTTTACAATGAAATTATACTAAAAACACACTTTTTGAAAACAAAAACTCACTGATTATTAGAAAAGACGCACATACTCAATAAAAAACGCACTCCTGTATTAAAATAATGCACATCTGCCAATTAAAACGCGCTTTACAGATACAAGACGCACAAAAAACTCACTTCTGCACTGAAAAGCGCACTTCAAAAGAAAAAAACACACAAAATGCTCACTTAAACGCACGTTTCCTCACACAAAACTCAGTTTCAAACAAAAAACACAGAATTAACACAGTTTAAGTGTGATATTTGTGTGTTATTGGTGTGTTTTGGTAAAAAGTGAGTTTTAGATTCGAGAAGGGCAATGTGTGTACCAAGTTTCATGATCATATTCGAGTTATTACAAAATTAAGCTTTTTTCTATTTTTAGGAAGTTACCTAACCTTTGACCTCTGATGAAAAATCAAAGGTCGTGCATAATCCGCACTTTGCCATTTATAAGTATACAAAGTTTCATCAAAGTATCTTCAGTACTTTTTTAGGTATCTCTGGATCCAGTTTGGCGGACGGACGGACTGACGGACTGCAAACCTATAGTCCCCTTCTGTGAAACACCAGTAGGGGACTAATTAAACTTGTATGCTGCAAAAATTCCATTTTGCAGTTTTTTCATGAAAAAGGGCAATAACTGGTGTTCCTGGTCTGATCCAGCCCAAAAAGGTCCGAGATTTTAATGTCATACAAATACTGAACAAGTTCAGTCAAGATTGCATGAAAAGAGAAGTCTCTATCACATCCGTCGTTCCAAATGTTGACTCATTACGGATGACGCAGGACAGTCTCCTTATACATGTACCAGGTGAGCTTAAAACATACTTCCTGCAATTATTATAATTTATCATACACATGTATAACAGATGGGGAAAAAAACTTGCCTTGTCCTATTCAGAAGATCTGAAATTCTTGAAAAAAAATACTTATTGGTTTCTAGCATCAGTTTGCATATTGTATACATTCCAAAATCTTGAAAACAAAATAAATAGCCATTTGCATATTTAGTCACATGAAAGAATTCATTACTACACATAAAATGTTCTAGAAATAAAGCATGCTTTCTGCTGCAAACAAAAATCTTTGGAGATCTGCAAGACAGCATTATTCCCAGAATTCAAAATGGCGTCATGATCACTTCCTGTGTGTATATTAAGGACAATGGACAATGGGTAGACATGCCAATCATCCCATTTTGTTAATAATATACATGTTTATGCCAATCAAAATACACTTTCAAACTAAAATGTAGATTTAAAAAGACAAATCAAGAATTTATTTATGTCACACACAATTCTAAACACAGGTATATTCTTCCAGGGCCTTCCCCAGGATTTTTTTTGTCAAATGACGTAATCTGGTGCGTTTTGGCTCTTAAAATAGACTGCAATTTCTTTCAATCTTTGTCTGCAAATGTACATAAAACTAAATTGCACTAATTAATTTTTCTATGATTTTAATGGGTCAACATTTACTCACTTTATGCATTTAATTCCAATTTAAACTTGTGTTTAATCCGAGCATTTTTCAGTCGAAACAGGGATATAAATTAGCAGGAGCCCACGAGCCCTTGGCCCCTAAAATTTGTGCTGGGCCCTTAGATTTTCTGAGAAAACTCCCATGTCCTCTATACAAGAAGTACTGAAAGAACATATGTGGGCAACTGTCAGGGCTTTTTTTTGGCTGATTTTATAGCCGTTATTGGGTCATATTCCCAATGCCAAAAAGTATATTTTTTTCCCAAATAATGTCCCATAATTCCCAATTGATGGTTTGACTTTCAAATGTTTGGACAAAGTTTCAAAATAAAGACTGTTGAAGGTGTAATAAGCATTTTACTGATTTGTTTTTGTTCAGAACATTCTATTTTATATGTAGTTTAATCAATAATTCTTCAAATTGTATCAATCAATCAGTTATAGTTTTTCCCCCCAAAAAGGTGAATTTACGCTAAAATTCCCAAATGCACGGGTATAGGTCATATTCCAAAAATGGTGAATATAAAGCTCTCACTGTGGTAAAAATGTTAGTTTATAACCCTGCTAAATACTACTGAGTCGGCACGTCTATAATTAGTAAAGCACATGGTCGCTACATGCACGCTTTCCACGCGTGAAACGTGACGTCGCAAACGACAGCAAAACGCACCAGATTACGTCATTTGACACGTGCGGCGTACAAATTTCAATGAAGGAGGGGATACCCATCCCAAAACCCACCCCTCCCAGGACCGGGGAGAAAAAATCCTGGGGAAGGCCCTGTCTCGTGGTAATATATCGTGTTATGTAGATTATATACCTGTATTTAACGACATGTTTTGTTTACTTGTTAACAATGTCTTTTTAAGAAATTACCATTATTATTTTCGGGTCATTGTTGTGGCGAGAGTGCACTTTTTACAAATCGACCCAAATTTTAATACATTGTCAATACTGGGATAATGGTGAAATGGTTTTCTATATTTTGAAAATTTTATTTATGAACATTATGCATTGCTGCAAAGTCTAAATCGTTAAATACTGTTGAAATTGTGATAAATTATCAGATCATTATTGAATGCTTTGGGAATGCAGACATAATGTTGTTGCTGGTGTCAGTTGTAAGTCGTAAGACTATATTGCCCATTATATAAAAAATAGCTCAATATTATTCATATTATTAACGGCGACCAGACTGAGAGCCCTACTAGTAGTGCTACTGTACGTCTTTAGCACATTACTTTTGTATAAAGTTTCATTTGCCTAAGTCTAAATCTGGCTTTTTACAACCAACATTACGGCTTCGTCATGAAAATGCATGACAATGATCTGAAAATTGAACTATATGATGCTATGTCTCTAAATCTTTAAAAAAAAAGACAATATGTAGTTGATACTCGTTTTTGTTTCATTTCATCGTGCCTCAAAACGTTGCAATTCTGTTGCTCTGATTTGAGTTCAACCATTGAGTAGTTAAATGCAGGTAGGCTAATTTAATTGATAAGTTTTCTTTTCTATTGCTGTTTGATTGGAATTGTGATGCTTTGAGGTTAATTTTTATTTACATAATTATATGTTTTATGAATAAATCTGGGCCAAGTGTGAGGTTTGGGCGCCCTTCAACCGGTTTAAACCCCCAATCTTTTGCATTGACCGTTCCAAGGCAGTGATCACAGTTTCATTCATTTGAATTTTTGTAATGTGCTCTTGTGCTGTGTCGTTTTGTTTGGTAATTGGTAACGTAGTCTTATTTATAAGATGTGCAAAGAATTTAGAGTTACTTTTTATATAGGGTTAAATTCTTTTGAACGTTTTAGCGGCTTAGGGCTTTTTTATGGTAGAATCTAGACAGTTTAAATTTTTATAAATGTCCGCTATTTTCGACAAGACAGTTATTCATCAATGTATTTTACGTAAACAACACATAAACTGCCTAACATGTACCGAAATTTACCTAAAGGCCCCCGTCCACTACAGCCCCGATGCTTTGCAGAAGGGTTGCCGATAAAAATGTGCTAGTTTCGGGAACCTTTCGGAATAAAATGGGCGAAGCTTGGTTACCATGCTTGTTTTACACGCATTTGCGGAGTGGCATGTGACAGGTTGTTGTAACCCCTGAAACCTATCCGAGGTCACCGAATGTGACGTAGAAGAATGCCGACAGTTTCAGGATAAGTTCCTGAATATTTCCCGATCGTGCGGAAAGGTTGTGGTAACAGTGCAGAACACGCTGAATAGTTGCCGATTTGTTGCCGACAGAATGCTGAAATGTTGCCGATTTGAGGATAGGTGTATATCAACGAAACCGAACTCATTATCAGTTGCCAGTCCAACCGATGTTAGGTGCATGCATTCACCGTGCATTTGTCTTAACATTGCATCTGACACAAGGAAGAAGATATTTTCAAGACCAAGACCTTCTTGAATGTTCATTGGCTGTCTGACTGGTAACCTCATACCAAATCTCTTCTTACGTAGCTTGCTCGTGGCTTACACCATGATAAGTGTTAAATTTACAAGAACAATACCGAGTTTGTCACTTCAAAAACAATCTGCAAATGGACGGCTTCATTTATGCTGTCGCTCTTTTATAGTTCGGGAAACACTACTCATGCTTCTGTTCACAATCGGCTTCATTCGCAACGATTCGGCATATTTCGTTACATAATCGGCATAGCTTCCGCGAACAGAACTCTTTCACTCGTCGTCTTCAGAAAGCTTTCAACAACGATACATCTTCCTTCAGGGACCGCTCGGGGTAGCTAAACAGATAACGGAGCCTCGCAGAAGGCTTTCCGAAGATGCTGAGTCAAAGGCGATGAGTTACCGAACACCCAGAATGTTTGCCTATGGTGTACCGAAGACACTGAAGCCGTCCCAAATAACACATTCGGCGTCCAAATTTTTTAAGTTTTAAAATATGAATATTAAGCGTCTCACGGTTTCATTTTTTTGTAAACGTTTAAACGAAATGCAATAAACAAAACCTTACCGTTTTAAACGGTATATCTTTATCAATTTAAAAGCATCGGTACCATCCTAGTTGTGAAACTGAAAGTAAACATTCTTTCCGGATGTTTATATCAAGTGCGCATCCCATTTGCGCAATGACGTCATATCCAAACCCACTATTCTTGTCGTTATCGAATTTTGGGTTACACTCCATCAATGTGTGTACCAAGTTTCATGATCATATCTTATGTTGTTTTCGAGTTATTACAAAATTAAGCTTTTTTCTACTTTTAGGAAGTTACCTGACCTTTGACGTCTGATGAAAAATCAAAGGTCGTGCATAATCCGCACTTTGCCATTTATAAGTATACAAAGTTTCATCAAAGTATCTTCAGTACTTATTTAGGTATCTCTGGATCCAGTTTGGCGGACGGACGGACGGACTGACGGACTGCAAACCTATAGTCCCCTTCTGTGAAACACCATTAGGGGACTAATTAAGCTTGTATGCTGCAAAAATTCCATTTTGCAGTTTTTTCATGAAAAAGGGCAATAACTGGTGTTCCTGGTCTGATCCAGCCCAAAAAGGTCCGAGATTTTAATGTCATACACATACTGAACAAGTTCAGTCAGGATTGCATGAAAAGAGAATTCTCTATCACATCCGTCGTTCCAAATGTTGACTCATTACGGATGACGCAGGACAGTCTCCTTATACATGTACCAGGTGAGCTTAAAACATACTTCCTGCAATTATTATAATTTATCATACACATGTATAACAGATGGGGAAAAAAACTTGCCTTGTCCTATTCAGAAGATCTGAAATTCTTGAAAAATATACTTATTGGTTTCTAGCATCAGTTTGCATATTGTATACATTCCAAAATCTTGAAAACAAAATAAATAGCCATTTGCATATTTAGTCACATGAAAGAATTCATTACTACACATAAAATGTTCTAGAAATATAGCATGCTTTCTGCTGCAAACAAAAATCTTTGGAGATCTGCAAGACAGCATGATTCCCAGAATTCAAAATGGCGTCATGATCACTTCCTGTGTGTATATTAAGGACAATGGACAATGGGCAGACATGCCAATCATCCCATTTTGTTAATAATATACATTTTTATGCCAATCAAAATACACTTTCAAACTAAAATGTAGATTTAAAAAGACAAATCAAGAATTTATTTATGTCACACACAATTCTAAACACAGGTATATTCTTCCAGGGCCTTCCCCAGGATTTTGTTGTCAAATGACGTAATCTGGTGCGTTTTGGCTCTTAAAATAGACTGCAATTTCTTTCAATCTTTGTCTGCAAATGTACATAAAACTAAATTGCACTAATTAATTTTTCTATGATTTTAATGGGTCAACATTTACTCACTTTATGCATTTAATTCCAATTTAAACTTGTGTTTAATCCGAGCATTTTTCAGTCGAAACAGGGATATAAATCAGCAGGAGCCCACGAGCCCTTGGCCCCTAAAATTTGTGCTGGGCCCTTAGATTTTCTGAGAAAACTCCCATGTCCTCTATACAAGAAGTACTGAAGAACATATGTGGGCAACTGTCAGGGCTTTTTTTTGGCTGATTTTATAGCCGTTATTGGGTCATATCCCAATGCCAAAAAGTATATTTTTTTCCCAAATCATGTCCCATAATTCCCAATTGATGGTTTGACTTTCAAATGTTTGGACAAAGTTTCAAAATAAAGACTGTTGAAGGTGTAATAAGCATTTTACTGATTTGTTTTTGTTCAGAACATTCTATTTTATATGTAGTTTAATCAATAATTCTTCAAATTGTATCAATCAATCAGTTATAGTTTTTCCCCCCAAAAAGGTGAATTTACGCTAAAATTCCCAATTGCACGGGTATAGGTCATATTCCAAAAATGGTGAATATAAAGCTCTGACTGTGGTCAAAATGTTAGTTTATAACCCTGCTAAATACTACTGAGTTGGCACGTCTATATTTAGTAAAGCACATGGTCGCTAAATGCACGCTTTCCACGCGTGAAACGTGACGTCGCAAACGACAGCAAAACGCACCAGATTACGTCATTTGACACGTGCGGCGTACAAATTTCAATGAAGGAGGGGATACCCATCCCAAAACCCACCCCTCCCAGGACCGGGGAGAAAAAATCCTGGGGAAGGCCCTGTCTCGTGGTAATATATCGTGTTATGTAGATTATATACCTGTATTTAACGACATGTTTTGTTTACTTGTTAACAATGTCTTTTTAAGAAATTACCATTATTATTTTCGGGTCATTGTTGTGGCGAGAGTGCACTTTTTACAAATCGACCCCAATTTTAATACATTGTCAATACTGGGATAATGGTGAAATGGTTTTCTATATTTTGAAAATTTTATTTATGAACATTATGCATTGCTGCAAAGTCTAAATCGTTAAATACTGTTGAAATTGTGATAAATTATCAGATCATTATTGAATGCTTTGGGAATGCAGACATAATGTTGTTGCTGGTGTCAGTTGTAAGTCGTAAGACTATATTGCCCATTATATAAAAAATAGCTCAATATTATTCATATTATTAACGGCGACCAGACTGAGAGCCCTACTAGTAGTGCTACTGTACGTCTTTAGCACATTACTTTTGTATAAAGTTTCATTTGCCTAAGTCTAAATCTGGCTTTTTACAACCAACATTACGGCTTCGTCATGAAAATGCATGACAATGATCTGAAAATTGAACTATATGATGCTATGTCTCTAAATCTTTAAAAAAAAAAGACAATATGTAGTTGATACTCGTTTTTGTTTCATTTCATCGTGTCTCAAAACGTTGCAATTCTGTTGCTCTGATTTGAGTTCAACCATTGAGTAGTTAAATGCAGGTAGGCTAATTTAATTGATAAGTTTTCTCTTCTATTGCTGTTTGATTGGAATTGTGATGCTTTGAGGTTAATTTTTATTTACATAATTATATGTTTTATGAATAAATCTGGGCCAAGTGTGAGGTTTGGGCGCCCTTCAACCGGTTTAAACCCCCAATCCTTTGCATTGACCGTTCCACGGCAGTGATCCCAGTTTCATTCATTTGAATTTTTGTAATGTGCTTTTGTGCTGTGTCGTTTTGTTTGGTAATTGGTAACGTAGTCTTATTTATAAGATGTGCAAAGAATTTAGAGTTACTTTTTATATAGGGCTAAATTCTTTAGAACGTCTTAGCGGCTTAGGGGCTTTTTAATGGTAGAAACTAGACAGTTTAAATTTTTATAAATGTCCGCTATTTTCGACAAGACAGTTATTCATCAATGTATTTTACGTAAACAAAACATAAACTGCCTAACATGTACCGAAATTTACCTAAAGGCCCCCGTCCACTACAGCCCCGATGCTTTGCAGAAGGGTTGCCGATAAAAATGTGCTAGTTTCGGGAACCTTTCGGTATAAAATGGGCGAAGCTTGGTTACCATGCTTGTTTTACACGCATTTGCGGAGTGGCATGTGACAGGTTGTTGTAACCCCTGAAACCTATCCGAGGTCACCGAATGTGACGTAGAAGAATGCCGACAGTTTCAGGATAAGTTCCCGAATATTTTCCGATCGTGCGGAAAGGTTGTGGTAACAGTGCAGAACACGCTGAATAGTTGCCGATTTGTTGCCGACAGAATGCTGAAATGTTGCCGATTTGAGGATAGGTGTATATCAACGAAACCGAACTCATTATCAGTTGCCAGTCCAACCGATGTTAGGTGCATGCATTCACCGTGCATTTGTCTTAACATTGCATCTGACACAAGGAAGAAGATATTTTCAAGACCAAGACCTTCTTGAATGTTCATTGGCTGTCTGACTGGTAACCTCATACCAAATCTCTTCTTACGTAGCTTGCTCGTGGCTTACACCGTGATAAGTGTTAAATTTACAAGAACAATACCGATTTTGTCACTTCAAAAACAATCTGCAAATGGACGGCTTCATTTATGCTGTCGCTCTTTTATAGTTCGGGAAACACTACTCATGCTTCTGTTCACAATCGGCTTCATTCGCAACGATTCGGCATATTTCGTTACATAATCGGCATAGCTTCCGCGAACAGAACTCTTTCACTCGTCGTCTTCAGAAAGCTTTCAACAACGATACATCTTCCTTCAGGGACCGCTCGGGGTGGCTAAACAGATAACGGAGCCTCGCAGAAGGCTTTCCGAAGATGCTGAGTCAAAGGCGATGAGTTACCGAACACCCAGAATGTTTGCCTATGGTGTACCGAAGACCCTGAAGCCGTCCCAAATAACACATTCGGCGTCCAAATTTTTTAAGTTTTAAAATATGAATATTAAGGGTCTCACGGTTACATTTTTTTGTAAACGTTTAACCGAAATGCAATAAACAAAGCCTTGCCGTTTTAAACGGTATATCTTTATCCTTTTAAAAGCATCGGTACCATCGTAGTTGTGAAACTGAAAGAAAACATTCTTTCCGGATGTTTATATCAAGTGCGCATCCCATTTGCGCAATGACGTCATATCCAAACCCACTATTCTTGTCGTTATCGAATTTTGGGTTACACTCTATCTACCCTTCTCAAAAAAGTTTGTTAAGCGTATGTTTTGCTTACGTTTTCCGCATGTTAAACGTGGCGGTATTGGCACTGCGTTAAAGTGCGTTTTTTCTTTACCAACTGATTTTTTTCTTAACAAAAAAACCCACTCTTTTATTTGAGTTTTTGTTTATTAAATGTGTGCTTAAATGTGCGTTTTAAGTGTGTTTTAACTGCGTCATAAGTATGTTTTTATGTGTGTCAAAAGTGCGCTTTAATGTGTGTTAAAGCGCGCTTTTATGTGCTTTTCGCTGTTTCAGAAGTGCGCTTTTGACTGTGTCAAAAGTGCGCTTTTATGAGCAATAAATGTGTGCTTTTACGTGAGTAAAAAGTGCGCCTTTCAATGTATCAGAAGTGCGCTTTTATGTGCGTTAAAAGTGCGCTTTTATGTGCGTTAACTAGTACGTTTATGTGTGTTAAACGCGCGCTTTTCACTGTAACAAAAGTGTACTTTTAAGTGAGTCAAAAGTGCGCTTTTGACAGCAAAGCAAAATGAAAAAAAAAGATGGATATATATCTAATAATATAATTGTATATATAAAATAATGCCCAGATTGTAAACTTTAAACTTTTATTTACAAAAACACTAGTTTAATAAATGTCAGCACACTGAAACTTACACAAGGATTATTGTCAGGACTAGTTAAAGTAAAATGAAATTAATAGTAAAGCTGAAACACAATATCATGGTACTAGTAACATTTGACTTACACACATGCACTCATATTATAAATAACACATACACATGCACTCATAATATAAATAACACATACACTCACCATATAAATCAGATAATATTAATCTATAAGTTAAAAAAAGGGCAGATACAGTCACACAAAAACACAAACGCTGCTCCTACACGTCCACACCCATCATCATGTCCCGCAGTCTACGGAGGGCAGCCCGCATCTTCCTCTCCGTCTCCGCCACGGATGTGTCGAATTTTTTCGACACCAACTCTGAAAATTTTTAAGTTTCAAATGAACCGTATGAAACGCGCTTTTAATTTTGCAAACATCAGTTTTAAACCCGTTTGTTGCATTACACTGCCATTATACACCAGTTTTGCTGTTTCAAATTTTATTTTGTTATTAAAGAATCAGCATACTTGTAGCATATTTATTCATTTTAATAACCATTACCATACCAACTATGGCCTGACTTTCAGTCTTTGGGAGCCCAGGTCGTGCAGCCCCATGTTTGGAAGTTGCAGCTCCTTTCATGGAGCAACCGACAAGCTGCTGTGGGGTGAAGACAGCCCGCATAGCCCTCTGCAATGCCTTTGCCTCCCTGTCTTCATTGCAGATTGCTCCCTTGATCGTGTCCTGAAATTCATAATTAAAACTTTTACTTTTTGAGTGCTGCATATTAGAGAATTAATGATGTAAAATGCAGTATAAAACATTTATATTAATTGAGATTAAGTTAGTCATTCTATTTATGGTTTTTTGGATTTATTTATTTATTTATTTTAATTATTTCATGTGTCTTTTTTTAAGAAACTTACAATGGTGGACTGATTTGTTGTCACTGGTAGTAGTGCAGGTCTGACAGAGGAGGAACTGCATGGGTCTTCAACTGCTGCTGGGCAAATCCTGGCTAGTGGTTGGAAATATTGCATTCCTGCCATCTTTCTTTCAAGGTTCTCTACCTGCAATCAAATAGCATAAATAAATTACCTGCAATCAAATAGCATAAATAAATTAACCAAGTTATATAATTAAAAGGAAATAAAGTATTAAAGCCGAAGAATTAAAATATTGCAAAACATATTTCAGACCAAAATCAGTTGATGCAAAATCTCAGAAGTAATGTTCAAACAAAACATGTGTTTATTCTACCACATTTATTGTTTCCGTATAACATAGGAAACGTTCAAAGGACTCTATCCCCATGCCAAATACGGTTCATTTTTTCCCAAATGGAATGAAAAAATACCCAAATCAGAAGTGACAACATCTTTATACATTGGAAATAAGAATTCAGGTTGTAAATCATGGAATAACTTGTATTGTTTATTTACATAAACACCATTAACCAATCTATACCATTATAACCCTTGTTTCAGTTATTCATTTAGTAAGTTCCTTTCTAAAATGTTCCCAATCGCAAGATTTTAAATTGAAAAATTCCTGTATTTGATGGGTGCCAGACCCATTCCCAAAATAGTGAAATATGGCTGATATCACAGCGATTACCTTTAGTTGTAAATCCGCAATCGTTGCCTCCAACCGTTGGACTGTACGTGTGTACACTAGCAATGTCTGTTGACCCATCAGTCTAAAATTGAAAACGGATTTGGAAAGAATTGATCTAATTTTTAAGCCAACACAATACGTTCTTCATATAACATTGCACATATTTTTATTTCTATACAGTGTCAAATTTCATAATGTTGAAATGGAAAAAAAGAAATTTGTATCAAATCATTAACGTATTTACCTCAATTGTATTATCTTCCATGCTTAGCATGTCAAGGTAGCTGACTGGGACGGCTTGTTGAGGTTGCGGCACTGTATAGTCCAAAGTCTGGAAGTTCTGGATCTGGAAAGGAGGTGTCTTGGTCTGGACTGGTGTTGTCTGAATCTGGACAGGCGGTGTCACCATCTGGACTGGCGGTGTCTGGATGTGCACTGGCTGTGTCTGGAACTGGACTGGCGGTTGCTGGATCTGGACTGGCGGTTGCTGGATCTGAACTGGCTGTGTCTGTATCTGGACTGGCTGTGTCTGTATCTGGACTGGCTGTGTCTGGGTCTGGACTGGCTGTGTCTGGGTCTGGACTGTCTGTGTCTGTATCTGGACTGGCTGTGTCTGTATCTGGACTGGCTGTGTCTGGACTGGCTGTGTCTGTATCTGGACTGGCTGTGTCTGGACTGGCTGTGTCTGTATCTGGACTGGCTGTGTCTGTATCTGGACTGGCTGTGTCTGTATCTGGACTGGCTGTGTCTCAATCTGGGCTGGCGGTGTCTGGACTGGCGGTGTCCGGATCTGGACGGACTGAGTGGCTTTCCTTTTTGCCAAAATTTGCCTTGCCTGCTCATCTGGAATCAATTTAAAATATTTAAGTTTTTACTGAAATATGAAAGTATGTAAGTCAAAAGTGTTTGTTCATTATAATGTCACTCCTCGCAACCATGGGCAAGCCAGTTTTTACTTCTGGAACACATATACTGATGAACATCTTAAATATATATTAATCAGTACCAACATATCAAAGATGTAGGTCAAAGTTTTTTAAAGATGTCAGAATAGGCTTACTTCCAAAACCAGTTAAGTGTTTCATTTTCATTTAAATATACCTGAAGTTTGTGCATGTTTTATTTTAGGAAATATTACTGCCACAAGTGGTATGCATCATGGTTTACCAGAATAATAATCAATTATTTTAACAGTGTATGTAACGTTTTGAATATCTGATGTACATTTAAAAAATCGTGGTGTTTGACAGATGATTAACACATTTTGCACAGTCTGGAAAAGCCTCAAGTTTTTACCAAGCCATCCAATGTGATCAGGTTTCTCTGCACCCACTTTCTGGCTGCTAGACGTGGCCAGCCTTTTCCTCTGTCTTTTTGCAGCTACAGCAGCATCTGTTGAAATTGAAAAAAAAAATCTTTGTTTTAAGAAGGTAGGCAAAAGTAAAATTAATACGTCTTATGTTTTTATTGCATGATTGAAGAAAACACACCTCACTGAAGATATTACTAGTTCAATTAATAAACATTCTTTTTCATTACTTTAAAAAAAGGTTTTAATATGACATTTTAAAGAATTTTAGACAACGCAACAGACACAATAGTGATATGTGATCAATCCTAAATAAATGTTAGATCAATCTTAAATAAATGTTAAAGCAACAGAATTTATAACTAGACATATTTCTATTGGACAAGGATGCCCCATTATTCGGCATGTTGTCAAAGAACTTGTCAAAACATTATTACTATACTTAGGTGCACAAGTTCACATACTGATGAATAGTGAACTTGTGCACCTATGTGTATAAAGTTTCATCACTCTTGCAGTTATACGTTTTGAGTTATGTGTGGGACAAAAATTTGATGGGCAGTCGGACATCCATATGCCCCCCCCCCCCTCTGAAAGTGGGGGCATAAAAACAAGAACAAACCTTCTGCTGATTTGTGCCTCTTCTTTGCCTCACTTGTTTCCGTCGACTTACTGGGAGGAATGTACTTGCTCAATGAAGGGCAGTTAGGCATTCCTGTAATTTAAAATAACAACTTTTTATAATACCATTGGAAGTAATTAATTTAAAGTATAATGACTGATACATGTGGTGGGAATTATACTAAGGTATTTCTTATATTAGGACATTGTCTGACTTCCTCCAAGACATTTCAAAAATTTATAAAATTGAAACTATTTTAATTTACAAATTACAAATTACCCGTACAGATTTATTAAAAACTAAGCTTGAATAAACTAATGAACAATTTGCATTTACTTGAAAAGTCCAGCTTGAATCCTGTGTTTAAGATCTTGTTCAGCGACTTCCTGTCATCTAAACATAAAGAAAAGCTACCATGTACAATGAACTGTATTCAATCTTAAATCATACAATTATGTTTGCCAGTTTTTAAACTGTTACATGTCACTCGAAATAATCAAATAGATTTGTCAAAAAAAAGCATTTAAGTAATATATAATAACAACTTTTGTTACTCTTTGAAATTATATTTAAAAAAGGGGGGGGGGGTGAAACAACCATGGTGGAAACGACCAAGGAGGAAAACAATTTGGCGCAAAGCCCCCTGCAGAGAACATCACCAAGGTGGAGAATATATAGATTCCCATTCCAAATTATTGAAATGCTTACAATTTTCACTCAAAAAAAGTCAAATGGAAGCTGAAATTTAGAAAACGTACTGCCAATCTCATAGATCGTCGCTGCATATTACTTCCCTTGAAAAGTGGGCGTTACGTCATCACCAACAGCATAATCGCGCAACTCCTTCCGCGGAGAAATAATGGCTGACAATGCAACCACAGAAAATGTTGAATCTTCCCAAAAAAGAATTGCAAACATGATTGAAAACACGTGTGTTTGTTTGTAAACAAGACAACAAATTGCAAGTTCAAATAGGCGCGCGATTTGCCGGATTATCCAATGAAATCACTCGGAAGTCGGCGTTGGGCTTTTTTTGTCCAATAGAAATAATCGACAAACGTTCGTGAATTTTCCGGTTGAAAAAAGGTTAGATACCAGTAAAAAGCGGAATCTGTGTTTCTTTCGAGTGTCTACAATCAAGGGAGCTGAATTTTCGTATTAGAATAACATTCTTTTAGTTTCAAAGCAAAGAGAACAATCTTTCCAAAAAGGCCAGACTCGCAATATCTGAATCAAAAAAGTGGTGAATGGAGACTTGATTTACTGGTTTCCAACCATAAGCGCTGGTTACAGATAGTCAGATATGTAAAATATAGGCCTGCATACATGCGTTTACTCGATATATATTCAGAATTTCAGAATTATATACAAAACACAATAAATCTTATTACAAAAAAAAAATCACATACTTGGATACAATCATTACATAGCAGTTATGATATAAATGTCCTGTGTATTGTGTGCGTGTTGTTTTTATCGTGAATGGCATCGGCAGGTGCATTATAAAGTAAAGCAAATGTAAACTGGCTATCAACTTTACGAAATAAATTGGCGAACTTGTAACGTAATATTTAGTAAACAACGATATTTAAATTGATTATCAAGGGGACACAAATCGATAATCTCATTCAATACTTATATCACGAAAAAAATAATAACGACGACATTATTGTATGTGGTAATTTTGCAAGTATTAATAATGCAAATTGAACTTCCTATTTCAATATCTAAATTAGATAAATTTGCAACATTTTAAATCTTTAAATTTATCAACAAGGTTGTAAGTAGCATCACTCTGCATATTAATTATTTAATGATACATATTGTACATAGTTGAAGCGGGCGATCTTAGATGAAATATTTTTTTATCAGTTTGAAAATAAATTGTTTAATAGCAAATTTGCACAATGTTAAAAAGAATTATCGGGTTGTCAATATCTATGCTTACATCGGATTAAAAGCTATCGTCTCATATCATATGTTCTAGCATTGTAATTGTAAACAAATCAGCATCGTTATTACTAACCCGAAAACAATCTTCGAAAATGACTGCTATATGATAGAAGTGTTATTAATTTCGCACGTTGAATGACCAGACAAGCGTCTGCCACTTGTGGGTTTTTTCGAGCCCACAGTAACTGATCATATTTAGATAATGGGTATGTGTTCAAATAACGTGCAATTAAACACTGGACAAAGTGATAATTAGTATGTAAAATATGATAAAGCTGGTGTTCCTGTGTTTATTATCGGTACGAAGATTTTATCATCAAGATTTATGGCATTGAACCCTCATAGTAGTTTGTTTCCCTACCGTCATGCCGCCCGAGATCATACACTTTATGACCCAGACAACCACAGACGACAGTATCTTGTATATTGTATATCTTGTATATTGTATATCTTGTATATTCCTTCACAATGACGTGGCATAATTAATCCGAGAGTTGCAAGATTTTAAAATGCATGTCAAATGCTGATTGGTTGTTTGTTATCACGAACATAAAATCACATATGACTTAGACGTGACCGAAATAGTCGGATAAATTCAGAACACATGATAGGTTAACGAAATAAGCAGAAACATGCAAGCAAAATACTCAACCCACCGGAAATTGCAAAAATAAATAAATAAAAACGATTTGCCTGTATTTGTTGTTTACCAAATTATTTCATTCACCCATGGTTTTCAAAGCCCGATAACTTGTACTTTAAAACCAAACACTACGATTTTTTTGCAAAAGTTTAAAATAAATCTTAAATACATATTATATATATATATATATATTATATTTTGCGTTTATATATGTATCTTGACGATATTGTTGTTGTTGTTGTTGTTGTGAATTACAATAGTCGTTTGACAAGTTATTTGAAATACGTAAATTGGCACACATGCGCAGCCAGTTACCATTTATAAAAAAACACATCCTGTCTGAGAGATTTAAGACAAGTTGTTTTGTTTTTAGTACGAATTATTATTCATTTAGACTAAAATTATTCATACACCGTGAAAGCGACGATCTTGGAATTAGTGAAAATTAGTGAAAATGAAATAATGCAAATGTTTAATAGCAATTGCTTTTAAATGCACTGAACGTAGATGGTCAGAGGTTAAAAGGAAGGAAAATTTTCAAAAAACAGCAACACGATCAACACCATCATCGTTGCCGATTAACACAATCATCGTTTTAAGCATTAAACAAGAATTTAAGAATAGGTATCATTGTAATCTTCAGATGTTCCGATGCACTGTGTAGGAACCCGTAACCTTTAAGTTTTTTCTGACTAGTTAAATCTCTGTTAAGGTTTCCAAATTATAATAAATAAAGGTGTTACATTAAGCCTATCGGGGTGCTAAACATTATTATTTATTTTAGTAACCAGTCTGTTTTCTGGAAATAACAAGTGCACTTTTTTTTACGAACAGCAAAATGCCTTGCATTCTAAGCGTTGAATGCATAAATATTGGGCACGTTAAATTCAGTACTTTTTATTTTTAACGGCATCATGTGTTTAAACTAATTATTACAAATAAAAACACGTTTAAAAAAATCATATTATAACGTGTAAAAATATGGAAACGACCAGGGAAGAAACAACTTGGGTGCAAAACGGACCAGGACTTTCCTATTCTAACATAGCAGGTGTGCTTGACGTCACTCGTCAATCCTCCGCATTTAAAAATTGTCCAATGAAAAGAGTTCGTTAAATTCCGATCATTCGTGTACGATGCCGAGAAGTTACGGTTTATATATTTTATAGTTTTTCTTGGAATTAAAATCATTTGAATTTACAAGAAATGTACTATAAATAAAATTCTTTACAAATGATGCTTCAGTTTCGAGAAAAATATATTTTGAAGAAAAAAACAAAAACAACAGCAGTTATTGTCTCGTGATCGAGTTGACTTCCGGTGACAACTTCCGGCTAGTGAAAAACAATCTGCGTTTAAACAAGATTGATGTCACATTTAAACCTGTCAGTAGAATGTAAGTAGTTTTGTCCTTAATGTTTTTTAACAACACATTTAAATGATTTGTTGATCGAATATGTGGTTTATCTGTATTTAAATGTATTAGTCGATTTTTATGGCGACTGGACAGTACAGGCGTTTCGGACTCTGTTCAAATTCAAAAATAGCGACCCTGACGGACATATATCTGGAGTTGAGTTATTTCAACTACATGTAACGTCTTTTAGTTTTTAGGAATGACAAGATTTAAATTCTATATAATATTAAAATGATTTTTCTGGACTTCTCAAAACCCGGATTTCTTGGTCCCCAAATTCACTAGACTTATCGAATCCCTAATTTGTCTAAATACATGAATATATACATTTCCACATTTGATTTATTTGCTTTATAAAACCACTTATTTACTAGCTACAGTTTACAATTATCATTTTTTCTGTGCTTCATTAGTCAGTCTGTGTCAAATGCTAACTTTGACGTCAGACATAAGACGAATTATGATTTTGCATAGAATTTATATTCGTGTTCTTTTTTCAGGGAGTGTAATAACTGGCAATGTTCAGGATCCCCTCTTTCTATGGTTCAATTAGAAGATGGTAAGAATCCATACATTGGTATATACCCGCTGCCCCCCTCCCCTCAGGGTAAAATATTGATAGGTGCATTATGCAAACATGTTTTGTATATAATTCCAAATTAGTGATAACATGCTAACAACAGAATGAATTTGAAAAATTTGACAGTGATTCAAAGATATGTAATTGATAAGTTTTGTATTTCATATTTTAAATCTTAAATGATCAGTGTGGTATATTTTTCAGGTAGATCCTGGGTATGTTTCGTATGTGGACTGAAGCTTTCTCGCAAACAGCGCCTTCAAACTCACCTCGATAGCAAGCATCCTGAAATAGTTGAAGGTTTGTTATGTTTATAGACAATAAAATTTCATTTTTATGACTTTCCCTGTAAGCACGTGAATTATGGTGTTTAACCCACCAACTCTACACACATAAGCTATTATATACAGTATATAATAACTTCCAAAATTTGTTGAGGACCACTTTTTTCACTTGTTTTCTTATAATATTTTGTTGATGCTGAAATCTTAGATATTTCTTCTAGTGAATTGATACAATAATCACCTTGCGTAAATCAATTGATCTCTCCTTTTGTCTTCCTCTATTGATATACATTCATTTAACAAATCAAGACCGGTACGAGGTCAAGTTTATTTACATGTTTACAGTTTTGTTTGCTCTACATTCCCCCAAAAATGTATAAAGCAAAAAGGAAAACAACTCAAGGTTCACAAACATTGAAAAATATAGATTTGGATGAAAAAGCTTGTTTATTAATAGGGAATTGTGTTATCTTCATCTGCCCCCTTAGCTCAGTGATTAGAATGCTCGCATTGACCCTTTGTATTCGGGAAGTTTCAGGTTCTAGCCCACCAAATCCAGTTTTTTTATATTTCAGTTTGAAATGTATTATTTATTATTAAATGAAACCCGGTAAATCAGACGTCCATAATTTGCAGCTTTCTTTTCTTGAATACTCTAAGCAACTGCCAAAGCAATCAGAAAATGAATTATGTAAGCCAAATAGAAATAAATATTAAACCCCATAAAAACACACGTATGTTTTTTTTTCTTTTTTCACACTGGTTTTCAAATGAAAATTGCCCCAAAGCAGATTAACTTTCAATGAACAAATTACAATTAGTAACTGTGTAACTGACATGATTTGTTTCTCCATATACATTTTCTCTAAATGGTTTCAGATAAAACAGGAAAGAGGAGAGGCCCATACATGCTGTATGATGTTGATGACGCTGCTCCAGTCCCTAAACGCACCAAAGCTAGACAGAAGCAGCATGATGAAGAAGATCCGAATTCCCCACCTTGTCTGCCATCTTCCACAACTGAGCTTCACAACGCATCATCTAGAATGAATCCCAGTCTGCCAAAGTCCCAGGATGTCATGAGCACCAACCAATCCACTTCTCAGCGAGAGAAACAACTGGCAGTTTTGTCTTACATCAATCGAATGAAGTTCTCGGGGACAGCCTCTGAACATCTGCTTCACCTGCTCAAACTTTTCGGAGATGACGAAAGCCTTGAAAACATTAACAGCAAAAACTTGAAAGACTTTTTTATGGACACTGAAGTAATTTTTCATGATTATTGTGCAAAGTGTGGAAGGAAATTCCCAACAGACACTGCTGCAATAAAGTGTTCATCAGAAGGTTGCAATGAACTTCGCTTTTGTGGCCCTGTTAATGAGCAACATTTGAAGAAACGTAAAGCATACTTTGCCACTGTCCCACTTGCAGTCCAGCTACAGGAAATTCTTCGAAGATGTGAAGTGCAGAAATCAGATACAGGCGTGACACTTACAATCAATACAGATGGTGTACCACTATACAACTCATCTTCAGTGAGCTTGTGGCCTGTTTTCTGCATGATTAATGAATTGACTCCTGCAGAAAGATGTTTGACACAAAACCTTATCGTATGGGGCCTCTGGCAGGGAAAAGGAAAACCCAATTTCAAGACGTATCTACATCCTCTTGTTGAAGAGCTCAACCAATTGCAGGAAGGTGTGATAGTAGAGCAACATGTAATAAAGGCAACCTTGACATGCTTTACAATGGACCTCCAAGCAAAGGCACAGGTCCTGGAGATGTCTCCACTCAACGGCCAGTATGCGTGCGTTTCCTGTGAAATACAAGGAGAAGTTTTTCAACAAGCAAAAGGTCACTGCAGAGGATTTCCTGTTGATCCTGAAGTGCCAACAAGAACTGCAGAATCAGTTTTGAAAAATGCAGAGTGCAATTAATGGTGCAGCTCCTCATGTGAAGGGCATAAAGGGAGTCTCTATCCTTTTTGGACTTAAAAACTTTGATCCAGTGAAGGCTTTGGTACCGGAATATATGCATGGTGTATTGCTCGGCACAACGAAGAAATTGTTGTCTCTGTGGTTCCAGAAATCCTCCTCAAAAGAAACATTCTATTTGGGAAGACATGTATCGGAAATAGACAGAAGATTACTGGGAATGAAGCCAACCGACCAAATGTCTCGACTTCCTCGCAAATTGGAGAACAACATTAGTCACTGGAAGGATTCTGAGCTCCAGCATTGGCTCTTGTTTTATAGTGTGCCCTGTCTGGAAGGATACCTGCCAAGAGACCACTTGAACAACCTGTGTTACTTGGTCAAAGGAATATTCCTGCTGTTAGGAGAAAAACTAACAGATGAGGAACTGGATACAGCTGAGGTTTCACTTTTGAAATTTTACTTGTCTTTTGAAAAACTTTATGGTAAGCAGAATTGTGGCTTAAATGTCCACAATATTGGATGTCACCTTGTGGAATATGCACGTATCCATGGACCTTTATGGGCATGGTCATGTTTCCCGTTTGAAGACTTAAATGGGGTCCTTTTGAAATCTGCCCATGGAACAGGGAACGTGTCAAGCCAGCTGCTGACAACCATGATGGCTCACAGACAAGTTTACAGAGAGGTGGACTCTATGGAAGATCCTGCTCTGAAAGCATTCACTCAGCAAATGGTGACAAAGGGACAAGCCACAAAAGACTTTCGAGATACCCCATCATGTGCTGTTTCAAAGCCAATGAAAGTCACCGACTCGTCACTGAAGTAAACGTTAGCAAACTTCTTAGAAACTACAGACATTATTGAAATTCAAAAAGCGGACCGAATCAGGCTGAAAAATGGGCAATTAATAACCTCCACCGACTATGTGAGAATGAAAAAACGAATTTGCTATGCTGTTTCAACAAAGTCCGGACAATGTTATTGTATCAAGCACTTTGTGTATGAGAAGAAGTTGAATGTGGTGGTTGCTTGCGGGCAGAAATTGATCTTTAATGGCCTTGTGCATCCTGAACTTCATCATATGACAAAAGTTATTCTATCTGAGGAGACTGAAATCTTTAATGTTGACAGCATCAAGGAAAAAGTTCTTTTGTTGGATGGAAATGCAAGTTCAATCTGCATTAGCATACTGCCCAACTTTCTCAAAGTCTGTTCATAAAATTCTTTGTTCTGATAATTGCTTTTTTTCCTAGTCTTGAATGTGGCATCAGTTTGGTGATATGTATTTGTACATTTTGAGTGAATGTCTGTCTGAAAAAAAAAGAGGATGTGTGACAAAATTTATCGCAAACCTTTATATACATATTTAATGCTTTTGACTTTTTTAAATAAATAAAGGCATTATTACTGCAACTATAAGTTCTATGCATTATATTATGCCAAATAAATATATAATAATGAATTATTTTTTAACATGTACCTTACAAATCAAATCACTGATTTAAATGTTTTGCGGAGTCTATTATATTAAACATTTAACAAGGCAGAAAGTCTGACATTTTTCATATTAAATACCTTTTTTTGAATTTTTTGTAATTTATTGTTATGTATTGTTTTGAAGCGTCAATTTTAAAATGTTCTATATACTTAAAACTAATTTGATAAATTGTATTGATGTGAATAAATTGTTAGAGCAAGCAAAATTGTTGTCTTTCAAGTTTCATTTTTAAAAAAGTTGTAAAAGTAGAAGACACACTTTTTAATTGTGTGCTAAACGTGTGTCTTTTAAGAAAAAAGCTTTACAATGAAATTATACTAAAAACACACTTTTTGAAAACAAAAACTCACTGATTATTAGAAAAGACGCACATACTCAATAAAAAACGCACTCCTGTATTAAAATAATGCACATCTGCCAATTAAAACGCGCTTTACAGATACAAGACGCACAAAAAACTCACTTCTGCACTGAAAAGCGCACTTCAAAAGAAAAAAACACACAAAATGCTCACTTAAACGCACGTTTCCTCACACAAAACTCAGTTTCAAACAAAAAACACAGAATTAACACAGTTTAAGAGTGATATTTGTGTGTTATTGGTGTGTTTTGGTAAAAAGTGAGTTTTAGATTCGAGAAGGGCAATGTGTGTACCAAGTTTCATGATCATATCTTATGTTGTTTTCGAGTTATTACAAAATTAAGCTTTTTTCTATTTTTAGGAAGTTACCTGACCTTTGACCTCTGATGAAAAGTCAAAGGTCGTGCATAATCCGCACTTTGCCATTTATAAGTATACAAAGTTTCATCAAAGTATCTTCAGTACTTTTTTAGTTATCTCTGGATCCAGTTTGGCGGACGGACGGACTGACGGACTGCAAACCTATAGTCCCCTTCTGTGAAACACCGGTAGGGGACTAATTAAGCTTGTATGCTGCAAAAATTCCATTTTGCAGTTTTTTCATGAAAAAGGGCAATAACTGGTGTTCCTTGTCTGATCCAGCCAAAAAAGGTCCGAGATTTTAATGTCATACACATACTGAACAAGTTCAGTCAAGATTGCATGAAAAGAGAAGTCTCTATCACATCCGTCGTTCCAAATGTTGACTCATTACGGATGACGCAGGACAGTCTCCTTATACATGTACCAGGTGAGCTTAAAACATACTTCCTGCAATTATTATAATTTATCATACACATGTATAACAGATGGGGAAAAAAACTTGCCTTGTCCTATTCAGAAGATCTGAAATTCTTGAAAAATATACTTATTGGTTTCTAGCATCAGTTTGCATATTGTATACATTCCAAAATCTTGAAAACAAAACAAATAGCCATTTGCATATTTAGTCACATGAAAGAATTCATTACTACACATAAAATGTTCTAGAAATATAGCATGCTTTCTGCTGCAAACAAAAATCTTTGGAGATCTGCAAGACAGCATGATTCCCAGAATTCAAAATGGCGTCATGATCACTTCCTGTGTGTATATTAAGGACAATGGACAATGGGCAGACATGCCAATCATCCCATTTTGTTAATAATATACATTTTTATGCCAATCAAAATACACTTTCAAACTAAAATGTAGATTTAAAAAGACAATTCAAGAATTTATTTATGTCACACACAATTCTAAACACAGGTATATTCTTCCAGGGCCTTCCCCAGGATTTTTTTTGTCAAATGACGTAATCTGGTGCGTTTTGGCTCTTAAAATAGACTGCAATTTCTTTCAATCTTTGTCTGCAAATGAACATAAAACTAAATTGCACTAATTAATTTTTCTATGATTTTAATGGGTCAACATTTACTCACTTTATGCATTTAATTCCAATTTAAACTTGTGTTTAATCCGAGCATTTTTCAGTCGAAACAGGGATATAAATTAGCAGGAGCCCACGAGCCCTTGGCCCCTAAAATTTGTGCTGGGCCCTTAGATTTTCTGAGAAAACTCCCATGTCCTCTATACAAGAAGTACTGAAGAACATATGTGGGCAACTGTCAGGGCTTTTTTTGGCTGATTTTATAGCCGTTATTGGGTCATATTCCCAATGCCAAAAAGTATATTTTTTTCCCAAATCATGTCCCATAATTCCCAATTGATGGTTTGACTTTCAAATGTTTGGACAAAGTTTCAAAATAAAGACTGTTGAAGGTGTAATAAGCATTTTACTGATTTGTTTTTGTTCAGAACATTCTATTTTATATGTAGTTTAATCAATAATTCTTCAAATTGTATCAATCAATCAGTTATAGTTTTTCCCCCAAAAAAGGTGAATTTACGCTAAAATTCCCAATTGCACGGGTATAGGTCATATTCCCAAAATGGTGAATATAAAGCTCTGACTGTGGTCAAAATGTTAGTTTATAACCCTGCTAAATACTACTGAGTTAGCACGTCTATATTTAGTAAAGCACATGGTCGCTACATGCACGCTTTCCACGCGTGAAACGTGACGTCGCAAACGACAGCAAAGCGCACCAGATTACGTCATTTGACACGTGCGGCGTACAAATTTCAATGAAGGAGGGGATACCCATCCCAAAACCCACCCCTCCCAGGACCGGGGAGAAAAAATCCTGGGGAAGGCCCTGTCTCGTGGTAATATATCGTGTTATGTAGATTATATACCTGTATTTAACGACATGTTTTGTTTACTTGTTAACAATGTCTTTATAACAAATTACCATTATTATTTTCGGGTCATTGTTGTGGCGAGAGTGCACTTTTTACAAATCGACCCAAATTTTAATACATTGTCAATACTGGGATAATGGTGAAATGGTTTTCTATATTTTGAAAATTTTATTTATGAACATTATGCATTGCTGCAAAGTCTAAATCGTTAAATACTGTTGAAATTGTGATAAATTATCAGATCATTATTGAATGCTTTGGGAATGCAGACATAATGTTGTTGCTGGTGTCAGTTGTAAGTCGTAAGACTATATTTCCCATTATATAAAAAATAGCTCAATATTATTCATATTATTAACGGCGACCAGACTGAGAGCCCTACTAGTAGTGCTACTGTACGTCTTTAGCACATTACTTTTGTATAAAGTTTCATTTGCCTAAGTCTAAATCTGGCTTTTTACAACCAACATTACGGCTTCGTCATGAAAATGCATGACAATGATCTGAAAATTGAACTATATGATGCTATGTCTCTAAATCTTAAAAAAAAAAGACAATATGTAGTTGATACTCGTTTTTGTTTCATTTCATCGTGCCTCAAAACGTTGCAATTCTGTTGCTCTGATTTGAGTTCAACCATTGAGTAGTTAAATGCAGGTAGGCTAATTTAATTGATAAGTTTTCTCTTCTATTGCTGTTTGATTGGAATTGTGATGCTTTGAGGTTAATTTTTATTTACATAATTATATGTTTTATGAATAAATCTGGGCCAAGTGTGAGGTTTGGGCGCCCTTCAACCGGTTTAAACCCCCAATCCTTTGCATTGACCGTTCCAAGGCAGTGATCCCACTTTCATTCATTTGAATTTTTGTAATGTACTTTTGTGCTGTGTCGTTTTGTTTGGTAATTGGTAACGTAGTCTTATTTATAAGATGTGCAAAGAATTTAGAGTTACTTTTTATATAGGGCTAAATTCTTTAGAACGTCTTAGCGGCTTAGGGGCTTTTTTATGGTAGCAACTAGACAGTTTAAATTTTTATAAATGTCCGCTATTTTCGACAAGACAGTTATTCATCAATGTATTTTACGTAAACAAAACATAAACTGCCTAACATGTACCTAAATTTACCTAAAGGCCCCCGTCCACTACAGCCCCGATGCTTTGCAGAAGGGTTGCCGATAAAAATGTGCTAGTTTCGGGAACCTTTCGGAATAAAATGGGCGAAGCTTGGTTACCATGCTTGTTTTACACGCATTTGCGCAGTGGCATGTGACAGGTTGTTGTAACCCCTGAAACCTATCCGAGGTCACCGAATGTGACGTAGAAGAATGCCGACAGTTTCAGGATAAGTTCCCGAATATTTCCCGATCGTGCGGAAAGGTTGTGGTAACAGTGCAGAACACGCTGAATAGTTGCCGATTTGTTGCCGACAGAATGCTGAAATGTTGCCGATTTGAGGATAGGTGTATATCAACGACACCGAACTCATTATCAGTTGCCAGTCCAACCGATGTTAGGTGCATGCATTCACCGTGCATTTGTCTTGACATTTCATCTGACACAAGGAAGAAGATATTTTCAAGACCAAGACCTTCTTGAATGTTCATTGGCTGTCTGACTGGTAACCTCATACCAAATCTCTTCTTACGTAGCTTGCTCGTGGCTTACACCATGATAAGTGTTAAATTTACAAGAACAATACCGATTTTGTCACTTCAAAAACAATGGACGGCTTCATTTATGCTGTCGCTCTTTTATAGTTCGGGAAACACTACTCATGCTTCTGTTCACAATCGGCTTCATTCGCAACGATTCGGCATATTTCGTTACATAATCGGCATAGCTTCCGCGAACAGAACTCTTTGACTCGTCGTCTTCAGAAAGCTTTCAACAACGATACATCTTCCTTCAGGGACCGCTCGGGGTGGCTAAACAGATAACGGAGCCTCGCAGAAGGCTTTCCGAAGATGCTGAGTCAAAGGCGATGAGTTACCGAACACCCAGAATGTTTGCCTATGGTGTACCGAAGACCCTGAAGCCGTCCCAAATAACACATTCGGCGTCCAAATTTTTTAAGTTTTAAAATATGAATATTAAGGGTCTCACGGTTACATTTTTTTGTAAACGTTTAAACGAAATGCAATAAACAAAGCCTTACCGTTTTAAACGTTATATCTTTATCCTTTCAAAAGCATCGGTACCATCCTAGTTGTGAAACTGAAAGTAAACATTATTTCCGGATGTTAATATCAAGTGCGCATCCCATTTGCGCAATGACGTCATATCCAAACCCACTATTCTTGTCGTTATCGAATTTTGGGTTATACTCTATCTACCCGTCTCAAAAATGTTTGAACACTCGGGCTAACCTTCATGGTGACAAGACGTGTTTTTTCACAGCTCACGGCTATCGATTTTCGTTAGCAATGTAAACGCCAAACGCGTTTGGATAAAATATGGTTTATGTGTGTTGTTACACGTGAATTAGCGCTTAAATATTCAAAATGCTTTTGATTTGAATACAAGTTGAAGTTGAAGTTGAAGTTGAAGTTGAAGTTGAAGTTGAAGTTGTAAGCGATTGCAAGTGATTGCGAGTGATGGATTTTTTGAAAAGTGATAGGTTTACATTAGGCACATTAGGCATATGAATCTGTTTATGATGGTGTATTTCTGGTGTATTGCAAGTGTTTAAACTTTTGCCAGCACTGAGTTCTTGTGGTCGGTGGACAAAGCATTGTTGTGATTGGTCGGATAATATCTTGGATTATCATCACCAGGTATGACAATATTCTTACTCGTTCAAATAGTTTATACGTATTGACTTAGCGTTTTCTTGATTTCTGGTAAATGTCAAATACACTAGAGACTCCAGATCGTATCAGGAACAATAAGCGAGCGCTTAGTTCGCCCGATAACGAACTGATAAACGACCTCAAGCGGCCAACTTACTCCAATACTATCATGGAGTCACCCACTACACCATCACTGTGTGAACCGACAATATCTCTTTCTGAAGAAGCTATCCAGAAAATATCTGACACATTAGTAGCTACATTTCGTATCCATATTGAAACAATTGTCGAAAACGTGGTTTCGATTGTTATTTCCAAATTAACCTCTAAACTGGAAGCTCTTGAACACGCAAATGCTCAGCTGAGTAGCGATAACGCTGATTTGAAGGTAAAATTAAGTCTGATAGAATTGAAACTTGACGATCAAGAACAGTACTCCAGACGTAATCTAGTGCGTGTTTCTGGTATCCAGGAAAAGAATTCTGAAAACACGGATGAACTTATTCTTAAGTTGTCGAATGCGATTGGTTCAAATCTGTCCTTATCAGAAATAGATCGATCTCACAGAGTAGGGAAACCAAATTCCAGCAAACCCCGGGACATTATAGTCAAGTTTTCGTCGTACAGAGCCAGACAAAAACTGTACCTTAGCCGATCGAAACTGAAAGACCATGGCTATAAAAACACTTTCGTCAACGAGGACCTCACTTCCAAGAGAAGCTCCCTGTTATTCAGTGCAAGGGCCCTAGTGAAATCCGGTCGCCTTCTTGGGGCATGGTCATCCGACGGGAACATTCTGGTTAAGGACTTGATGTCCAAAATCCGTAGAATCAACCACATTGGCGACTTAACTTCATTCAGAACTGACAGCTAGATAAGCTTAAATACTTAAGTAACAACTGCCAAGGTGTCAAGGTGTCGACGGTTGTAGGCAAATGGAAAGTGTGATCTCATGCGTGGAAACAAGACTATTCGTTGCTATTTTTACGGGCACCATCGTACTTTTGTCTAAGGAAACCTTTTTATCATGCCAACACAGCACGCCTTCAAAAAGATAATTGGTGTTTTTTACTTTTCAAGTTTGCCCAACTGTTCTCTTCTTATAAAAGCATGTCCAACTGCTGTCATTTTACAAACATGTATAAATCTGATGATGATGTTCTGCATCTTCAGTTATTGACATTATCCTTGTATTTCGATCTGACGTAATACTCGTATATACACAAATCAAACATGTTTCTAGCCACGGATAATATTTGTTGGACAGATTGAGGCAGTGCTGTGCTGTCTATAAAAATCATGCAAATAATCAATTGTGCTGTTGTTTGTGCATGTGTTTTGTTTGTTTGTTTGTTTGTTTGTTCTTTGTTTTTGTTTGTTGTGTGGATCTCCCCAAATATATATTGTTTACCTTTACACAATACGTTACTAATAGCAATATTAACGGCTATTAATGACTACATGCATAAACCAATAAGTAATATATCTTATCACAATGTCGAAATCCAGTCCCTCGATTAAGCCCTTGGCTTAACAATCACTCAGCCATTGTACACGTGATTTGTAATTACCTGTATTTACCATGCGAACACCATGGTCGCGTTTAACAGTTGTTACTACAATGCACCTATAATCAAGCACTTGTACTGAGTACGAATAGTATTTTTCGGACTTCATTGAAATTTTTTTACTACGTTACATCAAGTGTAATGACCTAAGTACACGGGATTATGAAATAGTATTGTTATTCATCTAGTCTAGATGAGAGCAACCTTAATCCCCTGACAATACTCCGATATTAACTTGACATAAGTGCATATAACAGATAATAGTCGTTTTCAACTGGGGATTAGTTGAGTTCCGTTTAAGGTCTTTTATTGTAAAAGCTAATGAGCTATTATGACTCGAATTTACTACATTTACTGATGATAAGCACGCTGCTTCACTTTATCCTATCGTTTTTTTTTTTTTCCAATCGACCATTATCACTGTACACTGTTGAATTTATTTACAGATATACACAATACAAATCACCTCGCATGTGTCATAACAACCTCCTTTGGCCTTCCATTGTTTCGTTTCGAATAGACGGCCTCATGGGAGTATTTTAAACATTATGTGATATTGATGCCGTTTAATTTTTTTTAGCAAACTACGAAAAATAGTTTAATATCAATTTAATACTGATATTGATATCTTAATCTGAATACTACTTATATCCCTTTGACTATCTAACTTTTTTCAAATTGCATAGATAGTTACCATAGGGATTGTTGCTCTTGATAAACGGCCTTATTTTCTGTTTCGTTCAACTGGAACTTTACAATAGTGATGACAGGTCCGTCAAATATACTCTGTATAATTTATTTTTTTTTTTTTTTTTTTTTTTTTTTTTTTTTGATATTTCCTATATACTGTTCGCCTTCGTGTAATTATATGTAACCGTCGATGAGTGATATGATACTTCAAACGCCCTGTCACTTGTAATCTTGTCAACTGAATTTAAAAAACTAGAGCTCGCTGTTTATGTTAATTAACAGCTAACAACATGCTTTAAATTTTCTGCTAAACCTATATTATCCAACTGCCTTCTCTGCAATATGTTTCACTGTATTTTGTTTATTCTTATTCTTTTATGTACCATATTAGTCCTGTCCAGCTCTCCTCAAGCAGTTACACAACATGTAATCTATTATTTTATTACCTCACGGCCATTCTGCCATATATGTTTTTGTGTTCATCTTTTACCTAATGGGTAACGATATTGCTGCATACAGAATGACCGTGGGATTATTTAATTCAAGTAAATATTGTTGTCGTAAAAAACTCGTTTACGTGTGGAGTGCAAAACGCGAATTTGTATTGCTATTTTTCTCCTTTTTAGGGCTCTCGCGTGCCTTACTCTCAGGCTGCATTATGCGCCCGTTTGTCTTCGAAATGAATCTCTTACTAATTGACGCTTTATGTTTTCTTTTATTTGTATCAGGGGATATTGAGCTTAATCCTGGACCTGAATGCAGGGCACTAAGTGTCTTGCATTTGAATGTGAGGTCAATTCGCAACAAACTTGAATATTTAACAAGTAATCTGTGTGATTTTGACATTTTATGTTTTACGGAAACTCATCTAAATGATGTTGTTCCCGATAATGATTTATCAATTGAAGGTTTTAATGCAGGTTTTCACCGAAAAGATTATACACCTCACTCTAGCGGATTATTAATTTACGTTAATGAGTCTATATTGTCGCGACGTGTAATCGAATTAGAATGTCCCCGTTTGCACACAATATGGATTGAAATTAATACTGGATACCTCACTGCTTTAATTTGCTGCTTTTACCGTCCCCCAAACTCTAATGTACTGTTTTGGAATGACCTTGAAACTAATATAGATAAAGCCTTGGATATGAACCAAAATGTAATTATGCTGGGCGATATAAACGAAGACCAACTAAAAAATTGTACCCGTCTAAAACAGTCATTGACCATATTTAATTTAAGTAACGTTATAACTGAAGCAACCAGAGTCACTGCCAATACTGCTACCTTAATTGACCCCATTATTGTCTCCGATAATTTAATTGTTCTAAACAGTGAGGTTATTTCAATTGACAATTCTGTCAGCGACCATCATGCCACGGCTGCACATATTAAAGTCCCATCAGTCATTAGGAAACCGATGCAGAGGCATGTTTGGTTGTACAAACGAGCAGACTTTCAACGATTAAATCTTTTAATCAGCAATGAAAATTGGAATTTTATAACAATGATGAATGTAGATGATGCTACTGCTCTATTCACGGACAAACTTTTAGAACTGACGAAATTATGTATTCCATTCAAACTTGTTACAGTACGTCCTAATGACAAACCTTGGTACGACTCTATGATACGTACATTTGCGCGAAAACGTGATAGACTTAAAGCTATCGCTATAAAACAACCATCTGCAAACAACTGGGCTAAATTCAAACACGTTCGTAACAGAGTCAACAACATGATTAAACATGCAAAGGAACAATTTTATTCCAATATTGAAACTACACTAATCGATTTAAAATCAACAAACTGCAAACAATACTGGAAACTGTTAAAACATCTCATACATTCGCATTCGCACTCTGATGTGATACCACCCTTAAAAGTGGTTGACATTCATGGAAAGGTAACTATATATACGTCTGATGAAGAAAAAGCAATGTGCTTAAACAATTATTTTGTATCGATTTCAACTTTAGACACATCTTCGGGAGTTCTTCCGGTCCCTACTCACTTTCCTTCTGAGTGTTTACATAACGTATCTGTAACTGAAACTGAAATATTGGACATACTCAAAATTTTAATAACTAACAAAGCTGTTGGTGAAGACTTAATCAGTCATCTAGTTATGAAGCGTACTTGCGAGTCTATTGCAAAACCAATATGCTTATTGTTTAATAAATCATTACAAGAATGTACATTTCCTTCATTATGGAAAAATGCACTTGTGATGCCCTTATTTAAAAAAGGTGACTCGAACATACCTTCAAACTATCGCCCCATCTCTCTTTTAAGCTGTTTAGGAAAACTTATGGAGCGAGTAGTATATAAACACTTGTACAACCATCTTATTGCGCACAATTTAATTTATTGCAAACAATCAGGATTTCTAAGAGGGCACTCAACGGTCTATCAACTGATTGATATATTTGATCAAATAGCTCGTTCTATTGATGACAAGAAACTCAATTGTATGATATTCTGTGATATATCCAAGGCTTTTGACCGAGTTTGGCATCAAGGTCTTTTATTCAAACTTAAACAAAATGGCATAAATGGAAACATACTACAATGGATTAAAAGTTACTTGTCTAACCGTACCCAAAAAGTATTTGTTGGCTCAGCTAAGTCTCAGTCTTTACTAGTAAATGCCGGTGTTCCTCAGGGCTCAGTATTAGGACCGTTGTTTTTCCTGATTTACGTTAATGATATTGTCGAAAATCTTCTTAGTATTACCCGTTTGTTTGCTGACGATACGTCCTTATCATGCACTACATCTAACTTAGCTGATCTCGAGGGTATTTTGAACCATGACCTCTGCCTGATTAACATTTGGGCCAAACGATGGCTTGTTGATTTTAATCCCCAAAAAACTGAAGCAATTTTATTTACAACACAAAAGAATGTTCCTTTGCCTAAATTAATGTTTGGTAATGTACCCGTAACAATTGTTGAAAATCACAAACATCTTGGTCTGACGTTAAGCAGCGACGGCAAATGGAACAATCACATTAATAACATTTTGAAATCCGCGTCGAAAATCCTGGGAGCTATGCGAAAACTTAAATACAATCTCTCAAGAAAATGTCTTAACCAAATATTCTTCACCCACATGCGGCCATTACTTGAATACGCGTGCGTTGTGTGGGATGGCTGTACATTGTACGACAAAGAATTATTAGAAAAAATCCAAAACGAAGCCGCGCGTATTGTCTCAGGACTAACGAGATCTGTCTCGCTTAAAAATCTATATACTGAAGTTAAATGGCCAAGTCTAGACAAACGACGACGTTATCTCAAACTCGTTAATTTCTACAAAATGCACAACGGCCAGTGTCCCAATTACCTTACTAACCTTCTTCCACAAACAGTTCAAGAACAGTCCTCTCGAAATCTTAGAAATGCGGAAGACTATATTATTTTATCACGAAGAACATTACTTTATTCACGCTCGTTTTTACCATCTGCCATTAATCTATGGAATTCGTTACATAACGATATCAGAAACATAGACACCATTTCGAAATTTAAAGCTGCCTTGAAAGAAATATTTAATTTATGCGACGACAATCCCCAGTACTTCTACACTGGAGATAGAAATACATCAATTTTACATGCCCGCTTACGAAATAACTGCAGTAATCTAAACTCTGACTTATTCAACAACCATTTAGCAAACTCTCCCCTATGTGCATGTGGAAATGAGGTTGAAAATGTTGCACATTACTTCTTTCAATGTCCTATTTACCTTTTGCAACGAATAGTTCTTTTTAATGCACTGCATTCATTTCATCCCCTGATTTGTGAGCTGATTCTTTATGGTAAGCCCTCTTTAAACAATGAAGACAACACCTTTATTTTTAACGAAGTTCACAAATATATTAATACGACAAAGCGATTCAAAACGTAGCTAACACTTATCTTCTTGCTGGACAGGACTTATTACTAGGACTTATTACTATCGTTATTACTGTCGTTATTACTATCTTTAAGCTATCCTAAACTGCATACGATATCATCATCATTATTATTAGTATTACTATTATTATTATTATTATTATTATTATTTTTTTTTTTTTTTTATCATTATTTTAATTCTCATTTCCCGAACGAAATTAATATCATATGTCACTATTGCGTTTTGTGTTATCTTTTGTATATTTTGTGAATGACATCATTTTTATGTATGTACGTCTGTCACCATCATAACATGCAACTTCTATCCTAAGGGAAAGACCCTCGATAATGTTGTAGAACTTTAGGTCTAACCCGTTTTCCAATATATATGTTTGGTCTAAAAATAATGTATAATTTTGTAATAATGTCATTATAGACTTTTAGGAAATAAAATATGTTTAAAGTAAAAAAGTTTGTTAAGCGTATGTTTTGCTGACGTTTCGCGCATGTTAAACGTGGCGGTATTGGCACTGCGTTAAAGTAAGTTTTTTTCTAATCAACTGATTTTTTTCTTACCAAAAAAACCCACTCTTTCGTTTATTTGAGTTTTTGTTTATTAAATGTGTGCTTAAATGTGCGTTTTAAGTGTGTTTTAACTGCGTCATAAGTATGTTTTTTATGTGTGTCAAAAGTGCGCTTTAATGTGTGTTAAAGCGCGCTTTTATGTGCTTTTCGCTGTTTCAGAAGTGCGCTTTTGACTGTGTCAAAAGTGCGCTTTTATGAGCAATAAATGTGTGCTTTTACGTGAGTAAAAAGTGCACCTTTCAATGTATCAGAAGTGCGCTTTTATGTGCGTTAAAAGTGCGCTTTTATGTGCGTTAACTAGTACGTTTATGTGTGTTAAACGCGCGCTTTTCACTGTAACAAAAGTGTGATTTTAAGTGAGTCAAAAGTGCGCTTTTGACAGCAAAGCAAAATGAAAAAAAAAAGATGGATATATATCTAATAATATAATTGTATATATAAAATAATGCCCAGATTGTAAACTTTAAACTTTTATTTACAAAAACACTAGTTTAATAAATGTCAGCACACTGAAACTTACACAAGGATTATTGTCAGGACTAGTTAAAGTAAAATGAAATTAATAGTAAAGCTGAAACACAATATCATGGTACTAGTAACATTTGACTTACACACATGCACTCATATTATAAATAACACATACACATGCACTCATAATATAAATAACACATACACTCACCATATAAATCAGATAATATTAATCTATAAGTTAAAAAAGGGCAGATACAGTCCCACAAAAACACAAACGCTGCTCCTACACGTCCACACCCCTCATCATGTCCCGCAGTCTACGGAGGGCAGCCCGCATCTTCCTCTCCGTCTCCGCCACGGGTGTGTCGAATTTTTTCGACACCAACTCTGAAAATTTTAAGTTTCAAATGAACCGTATGAAACGCGCTTTTAATTTTGCAAACATCAGTTTTAAACCCGTTTGTTGCATTACACTGCCATTATACACCTGTTTTGCTGTTTCAAATTTTATTTTGTTATTAAAGAATCAGCATACTTGTAGCATATTTATTCATTTTAATAACCATTAACATACCAACTATGGCCTGACTTTCAGTCTTTGGGAGCCCAGGTCGTGCAGCCCCATGTTTGGATGTTGCAGCTCCTTTCATGGAGCAACCGACAAGCTGCTGTGGGGTGAAGACAGCCCGCATAGCCCTCTGCAATGCCTTTGCCTCCCTGTCTTCATTGCAGATTGCTCCCTTGATCGTGTCCTGAAATTCATAATTAAAACTTTTACTTTTTGAGTGCTGCATATTAGAGAATTAATGATGTAAAATGCAGTATAAAACATTTATATTAATTGAGATTAAGTTAGTCATTCTATTTATGGTTTTTTGGATTTATTTATTTATTTATTTTAATTATTTCATGTGTCTTTTTTTAAGAAACTTACAATGGTGGACTGATTTGTTATCACTGGTAGTAGTGCAGGTCTGACAGAGGAGGAACTGCATGGGTCTTCAACTGCTGCTGGGCAAATCCTGGCTAGTGGTTGGAAACATTGCATTCCTGCCATCTTTCTTTCAAGGTTCTCTACCTGCAATCAAATAGCATAAATAAATTACCTGCAATCAAATAGCATAAATAAATTAACTAAGTTATATAATTAAAAGGAAATAAAGTATTAAAGCCGAAAAATTAAAATATTGCAAAACATATTTCAGACCAAAATCAGTTGATGCAAAATCTCAGAAGAAATGTTCAAACAAAACATGTGTTTTTTCTACCACATTTATTGTTTCCGTATAACATAGGGAACGTTCAAAGGACTCTATCCCCATGCCAAATACGGTTCATTTTTTCCCAAATGGAATGAAAAAATACCCAAATCAGAAGTGACAACATCTTTATACATTGGGAATAAGAATTCAGGTTGTAAATCATGGAATAACTTGTATTGTTTATTTACATAAACACCATTAACCAAACTATACCATTATAACCCTTGTTTCAGTTATTCATTTATTAAGTTCCTTTCTAAAATGTTCCCAATCGCAAGATTTTAAATTGGAAAATTCCTGTATTTGATGGGTGCCAGACCCATTCCCAAAATAGTGAAATATGGCTGATATCATAGCGATTACCTTTAGTTGTAGATCCGCAATCGTTGCCTCCAACCGTTGGACTGTACTGCAACACGAGAGGCAGGTGTGTACACTAGCAACGTCTGTTGACCCATCAGTCTAAAATTGAAAACGGATTTGGAAAGAATTGATCTAATTTTTAAGCCAACACAATACGTTCTTTATATAACATTGCACATATTTTTATTTCTATACAGTGTCAAATTTCATAATGTTGAAATGGAAAAAAAAGAAATTTGTATCAAATCATTAACGTATTTACCTCAATTGTATTATCTTCCATGCTTAGCATCTCAAGGTAGCTGACTGGGACGGCTTGTTGAGGTTGCGGCCCTGTATAGTCCAAAGTCTGGAAGTTCTGGATCTGGAAAGGAGGTGTCTTGGTCTGGACTGGTGTTGTCTGAATCTGGACAGGCGGTGTCACCATCTGGACTGACGGTGTCTGGATGTGCACTGGCCGTATCTGGAACTGGACTGGGGGTTGCTGGATCTGGACTGGCGGTTGCTGGATCTAAAATGGCTGTGTCTGTATCTGGACTGGCTGTGTCTGTATCTGGACTGGCTGTGTCTGGGTCTGGACTGGCTGTGTCTGGGTCTGGACTGGCTGTGTCTGTATCTGGACTGGCTGTGTCTGTATCTGGACTGGCTGTGTCTGGACTGGCTGTGTCTGTATCTGGACTGGCTGTGTCTGGACTGGCTGTGTCTGTATCTGGACTGGCTGTGTCTGTATCTGGACTGGCTGTGTCTGTATCTGGACTGGCTGTGTCTCAATCTGGGCTGGCGGTGTCTGGACTGGCGGTATCCGGATCTGGACAGACTGAGTGGCTTTCCTTTTTGCCAAAATTTGCCTTGCCTGCTCATCTGAAATCAATTTCATATATTTAAGTTTTTACTGAAATATGAAAGTATGTAAGTCAAAAGTGTTTGTTTATTATAATGTCACTCCTCGCAACCATGGGCAAGCCAGTTTTTACTTCTGGGACACATATACTGATGAACGTCTGAAATATATTTTAATCAGTACCAACATATCAAAGATGTAGGTCAAAGTTTTTAAAGATGTCAGAATAGGCTTACTTCCAAAACCAGTTAAGTGTTTCATTTTCTTTTAAATATACCTGAAGTTTGAGCATGTTTTATTTTAGGAAATATTACTGCCACAAGTGGTATGCATCATGATTTACCAGAGTAATAATCAATTATTTTAACAGTGTATATAACGTTTTGAATATCTGATGTACATTTAAAAAATCATGGTGTCTGACAGATGATTAACAAATTTTGCACAGTCTGGAAAAGCCTCAAGTTTTTACCAAGCCATCCAATGTGATCAGGTTTCTCAGCACCCACTTTCTGGCTGCAAGACGTGGCCCGCCTTTTCCTCTGTCTTTTTGCAGCTACAGCAGCATCTGTTGAAATTAAAAAAAAATATCTTTGTTTTAAGAAGGTAGGCAAAAGTAAAATTAATACGTCTTATGATTTTATTGCATGATTGAAGAAAACACACCTCACTGAAGATATCACTAGTTCAATTAATAAACATTCTTTTTCATTACTTTAAAAAAAGGTTTTAATATGACATAGAATTTTAGCCAACGCAACAGACACAATGGTGATATGTGATCAATCCTAAATAAATGTTAGATCAATCTTAAATAAATGTTAAAGCAACATAATTTATAACTAGACATATTTCTATTGGACAAGGATGCCCCATTATTCGGCATGTTGTCAAAGAACTTGTCAAAACATTATTACTATACTTAGGTGCACAAGTTCACATCCTGATGAATAGTGAACTTGTGCACCTATGTGTATAAAGTTTAATCACTCTTGCAGTTATACGTTTTGAGTTATGTGTGGGACAAAAATGTGATGGGCAGGCGGACATCTATATGCCCCCCCCCCCACCTCTGAAAGTGGGGGCATAAAAACAAGAACAAACCTTCTGCTGATTTGTGCCTCTTCTTTGCCTCACTTGTTTCCGTCGACTTACTGGGAGGAATGTACTTGCTCAATGAAGGGCAGTTAGGCATTCCTGTAATTTAAAATAACAACTTTTTATAATACCATTGGAAGTAATTAATGTAAAGTATAATGACTGATACATGTGGTGGGAATTATAATAAGGTATTTCTTATATTAGGACATTGTCTGACTTCCTCCAAGACATTTCAAAAATTTATAAAATTGAAACTATTTTAATTTACAAATTACAAATTACCCGTACAGATTTATTAAAAACTAAGCTTGAATAAACTAATGAACAATTTGCACTTACTTGAAAAGTCCAGCTTGAATCCTGTGTTTAAGATCTTGTTCAGCGACTTCTTGTCATCTAAACATAAAGAAAAGCTACCATGTACAATGAACTGTATTCAATCTTAAATCATACAATTATGTTTGCCAGTTTTTAAACTGTTACATGTCACTCGAAATAATCAAATAGATTTGTCAAAAAAAAAGCATTTAAGTAATATATAATAACAACTTTTGTTACTCTTTGAAATTATATTTAAAAAAGGTGTGAAACAACCATGGTGGAAACGACCAAGGAGGAAAAAAATTTGGCGCAAAGCCCCCTGCATAGAACATCACCAAGGTGGAGAATATATAGATTCCCATTCCAAATTATTGAAATGCTTACAATTTTCACTCAAAAAAAGTCAAATGGAAGCTGAAATTTAGAAAATTTACTGCCAATCTCATAGATCGTCGCTGCATATTTCTTCCCTTGAAAAGTGGCCGTTACGTCGTCACCAACAGCATAATCGCGCAACTCCTTCCGCGGAGAAATAATGGCTGACAATGCAACCACAGAAAATGTTGAATCTTCCCAAAAAAGAATTGCAAACATGATTGAAAACACGTGTGTTTGTTTGTAAACAAGACAACAAATTGCAAGTTCAAATAGGCGCGCGATTTGCCGGATTATCCAATGAAATCACTCGGAAGTCGGCGTTGGGCTTTTTTTGTCCAATAGAAATAATCGACAAACGTTCGTGAATTTTCCGGTTGAAAAAAGGTTAGATACCAGTAAAAAGCGGAATCTGTGTTTCTTTCGAGTGTCTACAATCAAGGGAGCTGAATTTTCGTATTAGAATAACATTCTTTTAGTTTCAAAGCAAAGAGAACAATCTTTCCAAAAAGACCAGACTCGCAATATCTGAATCAAAAAAGTGGTGAATGGAGACTTGATTTACTGGTTTCCAACCAAAAGCGCTGGTTACAGATAGTCAGATATGTAAAATATAGGCCTGCATACATGCGTTTACTCGATATATATTCAGAATTTCAGAATTATATACAAAACACAATAAATCTTATTACAAAAAAAAAACATCACATACTTGGATACAATCATTACATAGCAGTTATGATATAAATGTCCTGTGTATTGTGTGCGTGTTGTTTTTATCGTGAATGGCATCGGCAGGTGCATTATAAAGTAAAGCAAATGTAAACTGGCTATCAACTTTACGAAATAAATTGGCGAACTTGTAACGTAATATTTAGTAAACAACGATATTTAAATTGATTATCCAAGGGGACACAAATCGATAATCTCATTCAATACTTATATCACGAAAAAAATAATAACGACGACATTATTGTATGTGGTAATTTTGCAAGTATTAATAATGCAAATTGAACTTCCTATTTCAATATCTAAATTAGATAAATTTGCAACATTTTAAATCCTTAAATTTATCAACAAGGTTGTAAGTAGCATCACTCTGCATATTAATTATTTAATTATACATATTGTACATAGTTGAAGCGGGCGATCTTAGATGAAATATTTTTTATCAGTTTGAAAATAAATTGTTTAATAGCAAATTTGCACAATGTTAAAAAGAATTATCGGGTTGTCAATATCTATGCTTACATCGGATTAAAAGCTATCGTCTCATATCATATGTTCTAGCATTGTAATTGTAATCAGCATCATTATTACAAACCCGAAAACAATGTTCGAAAATGACTGCTATATGATAGAAGTGTTATTAATTTCGCAAGTTGAATGACCAGACAAGCGTATGCCACCTGTGGTTTTTTTCGAGGCCACAGTAACTGATCATATTTAGATAATGGGTATGTGTTCAAATAACGTGCAATTAAACACTGGACAAAGTGAATATCTGATGTACATTTAAAAAATCATGGTGTTTGACAGATGATTAACAAATTTTGCACAGTCTGGAAAAGCCTCAAGTTTTTACCAAGCCATCCAATGTGATCAGGTTTCTCTGCACCCACTTTCTGGCTGCTAGACGTGGCCCGCCTTTTCCTCTGTCTTTTTGCAGCTACAGCAGCATCTGTTGAAATTGAAAAAAAATATCTTTGTTTTAAGAAGGTAGGCAAAAGTAAAATTAATACGTCTTATGTTTTTATTCCATGATTGAAGAAAACACACCTCACTGAAGATATCACTAGTTCAATTAATAAACATTCTTTTTCATTACTTTAAAAAAAGGTTTTAATATGACATAGAATTTTAGCCAACGCAACAGACACAATGGTGATATGTGATCAATCCTAAATAAATGTTCGATCAATCTTAAATAAATGTTAAAGCAACAGAATTTATAACTAGACATATTTCTATTGGACAAGGATGCCCCATTATTCGGCATGTTGTCAAAGAACTTGTCAAAATATTATTACTATACTTAGGTGCACAAGTTCTCATCCTGATGAATAGTGAACTTGTGCACCTATGTGTATAAAGTTTCATCACTCTTGCAGTTATACGTTTTGAGTTATGTGTGGGACAAAAATGTGATGGGCAGGCGGACATCTATATGCCCCCCACCCCCCTCTGAAAGTGGGGGCATAAAAACAAGAACAAACCTTCTGCTGATTTGTGCCTCTTCTTTGCCTCACTTGTTTCCGTCGACTTACTGGGAGGAATGTACTTGCTCAATGAAGGGCAGTTAGGCATTCCTGTAATTTAAAATAACAACTTTTTATAATACCATTGGAAGTAATTAATTTAAAGTATAATGACTGATACATGTGGTGGGAATTATAATAAGGTATTTCTTATATTAGGACATTGTCTGACTTCCTCCAAGACATTTCAAAAATTTATAAAATTGAAACTATTTTAATTTACAAATTACAAATTACCCGTACAGATTTATTAAAAACTAAGCTTGAATAAACTAATGAACAATTTGCACTTACTTGAAAAGTCCAGCTTGAATCCTGTGTTTAAGATCATGTTCAGCGACTTCCTGTCATCTAAACATAAAGAAAAGCTACCATGTACAATGAACTGTATTCAATCTTAAATCATACAATTATGTTTGCCAGTTTTTAAACTGTTACATGTCACTCGAAATAATCAAATAGATTTGTCAAAAAAAAGCATTTAAGTAATATATAATAACAACTTTTGTTACTCTTTGAAATTATATTTAAAAAAGGGGGGGGGGGTGTGAAACAACCATGGTGGAAACGACCAAGGAGGAAAAAAATTTGGCGCAAAGTCCCCTGCAGAGAACATCACCAAGATGGAGAATATATAGATTCCCATTCCAAATTATTGAAATGCTTACAAGTTTCACTCAAAAAAAGTCAAATGGAAGCTGAAATTTAGAAAACTTACTGCCAATCTCATAGATCGTCGCTGCATATTTCTTCCCTTGAAAAGTGGCCGTTACGTCGTCACCAACAGCATAATCGCGCAACTCCTTCCGCGGAGAAATAATGGCTGACAATGCAACCACAGAAAATGTTGAATCTTCCCAAAAAAGAATTGCAAACATGATTGAAAACACGTGTGTTTGTTTGTAAACAAGACAACAAATTGCAAGTTCAAATAGGCGCGCGATTTGCCGGATTATCCAATGAAATCACTCGGAAGTCGGCGTTGGGCTTTTTTTGTCCAATAGAAATAATCGACAAACGTTCGTGAATTTTCCTGTTGAAAAAAGGTTAGATACCAGTAAAAAGCGGAATCTGTGTTTCTTTCGAGTGTCTACAATCAAGGGAGCTGAATTTTCGTATTAGAATAACATTCTTTTAGTTTCAAAGCAAAGAGAACAATCTTTCCAAAAAGACCAGACTCGCAATATCTGAATCAAAAAAGTGGTGAATGGAGACTTGATTTACTGGTTTCCAACCAAAAGCGCTGGTTACAGATAGTCAGATATGTAAAATATAGGCCTGCATACATGCGTTTACTCGATATATATTCAGAATTTCAGAATTATATACAAAACACAATAAATCTTATTACAAAAAAAAAACATCACATACTTGGATACAATCATTACATAGCAGTTATGATATAAATGTCCTGTGTATTGTGTGCGTGTTGTTTTTATCGTGAATGGCATCGGCAGGTGCATTATAAAGTAAAGCAAATGTAAACTGGCTATCAACTTTACGAAATAAATTGGCGAACTTGTAACGTAATATTTAGTAAACAACGATATTTAAATTGATTATCAAGGGGACACAAATCGATAATCTCATTCAATACTTATATCACGAAAAAAATAATAACGACGACATTATTGTATGTGGTAATTTTGCAAGTATTAATAATGCAAATTGAACTTCCTATTTCAATATCTAAATTAGATAAATTTGCAACATTTTAAATCCTTAAATTTATCAACAAGGTTGTAAGTAGCATCACTCTGCATATTAATTATTTAATTATACATATTGTACATAGTTGAAGCGGGCGATCTTAGATGAAATATTTTTTATCAGTTTGAAAATAAATTGTTTAATAGCAAATTTGCACAATGTTAAAAAGAATTATCGGGTTGTCAATATCTATGCTTACATCGGATTAAAAGCTATCGTCTCATATCATATGTTCTAGCATTGTAATTGTAATCAGCATCATTATTACAAACCCGAAAACAATGTTCGAAAATGACTGCTATATGATAGAAGTGTTATTAATTTCGCAAGTTGAATGACCAGACAAGCGTATGCCACCTGTGGTTTTTTTCGAGGCCACAGTAACTGATCATATTTAGATAATTGGTATGTGTTCAAATAACGTGCAATTAAACACTGGACAAAGTGAATATCTGATGTACATTTAAAAAATCATGGTGTTTGACAGATGATTAACAAATTTTGCACAGTCTGGAAAAGCCTCAAGTTTTTACCAAGCCATCCAATGTGATCAGGTTTCTCTGCACCCACTTTCTGGCTGCTAGACGTGGCCCGCCTTTTCCTCTGTCTTTTTGCAGCTACAGCAGCATCTGTTGAAATTGAAAAAAAATATCTTTGTTTTAAGAAGGTAGGCAAAAGTAAAATTAATACGTCTTATGTTTTTATTCCATGATTGAAGAAAACACACCTCACTGAAGATATCACTAGTTCAATTAATAAACATTCTTTTTCATTACTTTAAAAAAAGGTTTTAATATGACATAGAATTTTAGCCAACGCAACAGACACAATGGTGATATGTGATCAATCCTAAATAAATGTTCGATCAATCTTAAATAAATGTTAAAGCAACATAATTTATAACTAGACATATTTCTATTGGACAAGGATGCCCCATTATTCGGCATGTTGTCAAAGAACTTGTCAAAATATTATTACTATACTTAGGTGCACAAGTTCTCATCCTGATGAATAGTGAACTTGTGCACCTATGTGTATAAAGTTTCATCACTCTTGCAGTTATACGTTTTGAGTTATGTGTGGGACAAAAATGTGATGGGCAGGCGGACATCTATATGCCCCCCCCCCCCCCCTCTGAAAGTGGGGGCATTAAAACAAGAACAAACCTTCTGCTGATTTGTGCCTCTTCTTTGCCTCACTTGTTTCCGTCGACTTACTGGGAGGAATATACTTGCTCAATGAAGGGCAGTTAGGCATTCCTGTAATTTAAAATAACAACTTTTTATAATACCATTGGAAGTAATTAATTTAAAGTATAATGACTGATACATGTGGTGGGAATTATAATAAGGTATTTCTTATATTAGGACATTGTCTGACTTCCTCCAAGACATTTCAAAGATTTATAAAATTGAAACTATTTTAATTTACCAATTACAAATTACCCGTACAGATTTATTAAAAACTAAGCTTGAATAAACTAATGAACAATTTGCACTTACTTGAAAAGTCCAGCTTGAATCCTGTGTTTAAGATCTTGTTCAGCGACTTCCTGTCATCTAAACATAAAGAAAAGCTACCATGTACAATGAACTGTATTCAATCTTAAATCATACAATTATGTTTGCCAGTTTTTAAACTGTTACACGTCACTCGAAATAATCAAATCGATTTGTCAAAAAATAGCATTTAAGTAATATATAATAACGTTATATACACTTTTAAAATAATTGATTATTATTCTGGTAAACCATGATGCATACCACTTGTGGCAGTAATATTTCCTAAAATAAAACATGCACAAACTTCAGGTATATTTAAAAGAAAATGAAACACTTAACTGGTTTTGGAAGTAAGCCTATTCTGACATCTTTAAAAAACTTTGACCTACATCTTTGATATGTTGGTACTGATTAATATATATTTAAGATGTTCATCAGTATATGTGTTCCAGAAGTGCTTGCCCATGGTTGCGAGGAGTGAGATTATAATAAACAAACACTTTTGACTTACATACTTTCATATTTCAGTAAAAACTTAAATATTTTAAATTGATTTCAGATGAGCAGGCAAGGCAAATGTTGGCAAAAAGGAAAGCCACTCAGTCCGTCCAAATCCGGACACCGCCATTTGGCAAAAAGGAAAGCCACTCAGTCCGTCCAGATCCGGACACCGCCAGTCCAGACACCGCCAGCCCAGATTGAGACACAGCCAGTCCAGATACAGACACAGCCAGTCCAGATACAGACACAGCCAGTCCAGATACAGACACAGCCAATCCAGACACATTAAGTCCAGATACAGACACAGCCAGTCCAGACACAGCCAGTCCAGATACAGACACAGCCAGTCCAGATACAGACACAGCCAGTCCAGACCCAGACACAGCCAGTCCAGACCCAGACACAGCCAGTCCAGATACAGACACAGCCAGTCCAGATACAGACACAGCCAGTTCAGATCCAGCAACCGCCAGTCCAGATCCAGCAACCGCCAGTCCAGTTCCAGATACGGCCAGTGCACATCCAGACACCGCCAGTCCAGATGGTGACACCGCCTGTCCAGATTCAGACAACACCAGTCCAGACCAAGACACCTCCTTTCCAGATCCAGAACTTCCAGACTTTGGACTATACAGGGCCGCAACCTCAACAAGCCGTCCCAGTCAGCTACCTTGAGATGCTAAGCATGGAAGATAATACAATTGAGGTAAATACGTTAATGATTTGATACAAATTTCTTTTTTTCCATTTCAACATTATGAAATTTGACACTGTATAGAAATAAAAATATGTGCAATGTTATATAAAGAACGTATTGTGTTGGCTTAAAAATTAGATCAATTCTTTCCAAATCCGTTTTCAATTTTAGACTGATGGGTCAACAGACGTTGCTAGTGTACACACCTGCCTCTCGTGTTGCAGTACAGTCCAACGGTTGGAGGCAACGATTGCGGATCTACAACTAAAGGTAATCGCTATGATATCAGCCATATTTCACTATTTTGGGAATGGGTCTGGCACCCATCAAATACAGGAATTTTCCAATTTAAAATCTTGCGATTGGGAACATTTTAGAAAGGAACTTAATAAATGAATAACTGAAACAAGGGTTATAATGGTATAGTTTGGTTAATGGTGTTTATGTAAATAAACAATACAAGTTATTCCATGATTTACAACCTGAATTCTTATTCCCAATGTATAAAGATGTTGTCACTTCTGATTTGGGTATTTTTTCATTCCATTTGGGAAAAAATGAACCGTATTTGGCATGGGGATAGAGTCCTTTGAACGTTCCCTATGTTATACGGAAACAATAAATGTGGTAGAATAAACACATGTTTTGTTTGAACATTACTTCTGAGATTTTGCATCAACTGATTTTGGTCTGAAATATGTTTTGCAATATTTTAATTCTTCGGCTTTAATACTTTATTTCCTTTTAATTATATAACTTGGTTAATTTATTTATGCTATTTGATTGCAGGTAATTTATTTATGCTATTTGATTGCAGGTAGAGAACCTTGAAAGAAAGATGGCAGGAATGCAATATTTCCAACCACTAGCCAGGATTTGCCCAGCAGCAGTTGAAGACCCATGCAGTTCCTCCTCTGTCAGACCTGCACTACTACCAGTGACAACAAATCAGTCCACCATTGTAAGTTTCTTAAAAAAAGACACATGAAATAATTAAAATAAATAAATAAATAAATCCAAAAAACCATAAATAGAATGACTAACTTAATCTCAATTAATATAAATGTTTTATACTGCATTTTACATCATTAATTCTCTAATATGCAGCACTCAAAAAGTAAAAGTTTTAATTATGAATTTCAGGACACGATCAAGGGAGCAATCTGCAATGAAGACAGGGAGGCAAAGGCATTGCAGAGGGCTATGCGGGCTGTCTTCACCCCACAGCAGCTTGTCGGTTGCTCCATGAAAGGAGCTGCAACTTCCAAACATGGGGCTGCACGACCTGGGCTCCCAAAGACTGAAAGTCAGGCCATAGTTGGTATGTTAATGGTTATTAAAATGAATAAATATGCTACAAGTATGCTGATTCTTTAATAACAAAATAAAATTTGAAACAGCAAAACAGGTGTATAATGGCAGTGTAATGCAACAAACGGGTTTAAAACTGATGTTTGCAAAATTAAAAGCGCGTTTCATACGGTTCATTTGAAACTAAAAAAAATTCAGAGTTGGTGTCGAAAAAATTCGACACATCCGTGGCGGAGACGGAGAGGAAGATGCGGGCTGCCCTCCGTAGACTGCGGGACATGATGAGGGGTGTGGACGTGTAGGAGCAGTGTTTGTGTTTTTGTGGGACTGTATCTGCCCTTTTTTAACTTATAGATTAATATTATCTGATTTATATGGTGAGTGTATGTGTTATTTATATTATGAGTGCATGTGTATGTGTTATTTATAATATGAGTGCATGTGTGTAAGTCAAATGTTACTAGTACCATGATATTGTGTTTCAGCTTTACTATTAATTTCATTTTACTTTAACTAGTCCTGACAATAATCCTTGTGTAAGTTTCAGTGTGCTGACATTTATTAAACTAGTGTTTTTGTAAATAAAAGTTTAAAGTTTACAATCTGGGCATTATAAATTTTATATATACAATTATATTATTAGATATATATCCATCTTTTTTTTTTCATTTTACTTTGCAGTCAAAAGCGCACTTTTGACTCACTTAAAAGCACACTTTTGTTACAGTGAAAAGCGCGCGTTTAACACACATAAACGTACTAGTTAACGCACATAAAAGCGCACTTTTAACGCACATAAAAGCGCACTTCTGATACATTGAAAGGCGCACTTTTTACTCACGTAAAAGCACACATTTATTGCTCATAAAAGCGCACTTTTGACACAGTCAAAAGCGCACTTCTGAAACAGCGAAAAGCACATAAAAGCGCGCTTTAACACACATTAAACCGCACTTTTGACACACATAAAAAACATACTTATGACGCAGTTAAAACACACTTAAAACGCACATTTAAGCACACATTTAATAAACAAAAACTCAAATAAACGAAAGAGTGGGTTTTTTTGTTAAGAAAAAAATCAGTTGGTAAGAAAAACACGCACTTTAACGCAGTGCCAATACCGCCACGTTTAACATGCGCAAAACGTAAGCAAAACATACGCTTAACAAACTTTTTTGAGAAGGGTTGCTTCAATATTTACCGATATAATTGGTTGTGTCCACAGTACATCCATGTTTTTCCCGTACTTTTTGTTACGAAGTTAGCTAAAGAAACTTCAGCGAACATGTTTTATAGTACTGACTAGACCTGTTCGCTGTAGCCAACCCCGTGTCGAAAGTCTACCAGAGCCGTAACATATTTATGTCACGCTATAAATCCATAATCTGGCACTTTCTGGCGGAAAACACTACATATACAGGTAAATCAATATAAACTTTTGACTGGTGGCATATTTTGAGATTCAAAATTATCAAATTTATTGAATAATACCTAAAATAATCCATATCATCACAATCAGTACAAATTTTCCACCATTGTTGTTTTATCACGCGACTGTAAGAGTTTGCATTTGGATACTCTCGGATTTCAAATCAAAGCACATGTTCTGCTGCTAAAAATAGATAAAAATGTCACATTTTACGAATGTCTTCCATGCGGCTGAATTACTCCGTATAATATGATCGAAATGGTTATTTAGAAGTGTTTTAGGCCGTATTTTGTCAAAAGTTTGCTAACGTGATGTAAAAATTATTCATCTATCGAATAATGCTGACTATTTGGGTTAGTAGTGCAGTTAACGGCCATTTTGGGCAGTTTTTTCGTGACTGTTGATAAACTGTAAAAATCTTAAGACATCCTGGTAGACTTTGCTATGGGTGTTGCACCATAACTTTATGTCGCGCAAAGTCAAAAAATATAAAAGCGACATTTTAAGTTATTGAAGCCAGAACTATTTCGAAGTGCACATGTCTGTTCACATTTCGTAGAAAATCCACGTCGTGAGAATTGCTTTTGTAAATTAAACAACGACCAAAATTCGTAGAAAAGACTACCCTTTCAAGATAAAATAACTACTTTTACGAACATTTATTGCTAAGTTTTTATTTTTTTTTAGCTATTTACTTGCTTTGATCCGGAACTACCCAAGGTCCGGAATACCCCAAACATTTGTAATATTGCCCATTCAAAAAGTAGCTCAATATTTTTCGAGCGCTGACACGTTATGCTTCTGCTGACGCAACTGGAGTTTTACTTTGTTTAAATTTAAACTCTTACAAACATGGCTATATTTACCAAAAGCAAACAGATATCCAAGGTTTGGGTTCGAAGGTCATAAGAATTCTGGGGATGAATGCATCGATACGACAATCTGAATCAATGGTACAAGATAAAATATATCCTAGTTATTAAAGCAACTTGCATATGTCGAATAATTAAAAAGTATGTATATATAGTTTACACGCTTTATCATTCGATAAAATAAACATAACATACTTGTTTTGACGTTTTCTCCGGCATGCTCTGTTCCTGTTGTCCGCCATTTTTTTAAAATGCATGACGTCATGCGTGTCGAAAATAGTCGATGTTCGCATCGGCCACTTACGGTTGAGTGAAAGGGAAATAACTAAAATTGACTAATTTGTGACCACAGCGCAGGCCGATGCATTCTGGGCAGACACGTCAACACAAAAAATTCTCCTCCCATCACACGACGACTGGAATTAGAGTACCGTATATATAGGCAGACAATGATCTTCCCACAATGTCGGTCGTCTGCCCATGACGTGAGTATTGGTGTCGCCTATCTGCCCGAATGTACGGTGTTATGAAACTATATATATATATATATATATACATATATATATATATATATATTAAGTATAATTGTTATACTAAAACACCACATCTGGGTTTTGAAACAAAAATACAGAAAACTCACTACATGTGTCTAAAGAATTTAAAATACAGAAAACTTATTACATAAGTGTAGAGAATTTAAAATACAGTACATAAAACTCACTACATATGTGTAACAGTGTATAGAATTTAAAATACAGAAAACTCACTACTTAGGTGTAAAGATGTATATAATTTAAAGTACAGAAAACTCACTACATAAGTGTATAGAATTTAAAATACAGAAAAATCACTACATAGGTGTATATAATTTAAAATACAGAAAAATCACTACATAGGTGTATAGAATTTATAATTGAATTTAAAATACACAAAACATTACTACCTAGGTGTATATAATTTGAAATACAGAAAACTCGCTACATATGTGTATACAATTTGAAATACAGAAAAATCTCAGATGTTAGTATAGATATGAAATACAGAAATTTCACTGCATAAGTGAATAGAAAATTAAAATACAGAAAACTCACGACATACCGGGTTTATATAAATTAAGTACAGAAAACTCACTACATGTGTGTTTATAAATCTAAAATACAGAAAATTCACTACATATGTGTAGGGCATTTAAAACGGAAAACATAGAAGTATAGGAATGTTTTAAATTTTGAATTTATAAGGTTGCAAGATTTTAATTCTCAATAACAGAGAGGGACTTTCATTCAAACAAAATCTCCTAAACCGCCTCACGAAACTTCACAGAATGACCAGTCCCTGGGAGTTACATTGTTTATTTTATAGACTTAATTAACAAAATGACTAAAAACCTTTTCTAAAACTGTAACGCCTATGTCCTCATTCTCAGTTAAGGGATATAGAGCCATTCGGCCCTCTTGTTTGTTTAATTCAATGGTCGCAACCCCTATTATATGGATAGCCTGCTATTCCATATTAGGACCACTAATCACAGATCGAAAATATGAAAAAAACACACATTCAAAATGACTCTTGTTATTCCGACCAGTGCCCTTTGTCTTGATCACTTTACATCAGCAATTAAAATGCTTTGTGGCATGAACAGTCCATTGTAATTAATATGTTATAGATGTTTAAATAAGGGATTAGCATTAGCATTTAGTCACATATTACATTAATTAACTATCTGACAGTAAAAGGGTAACACTATTGAATTTTGTACCATAAATGGACTTGAAACTAGTGGATCACTTTTAATTTAACTTTCTTAATATTAAGTACATTTGTATATTTCTGCCTTATTCTATAAAACAATTTGTTTTGAAAGCAAAATGATTTTCGTTATCTCTTATTCCTTACAGGCATACACATGTACATGTGCTGACTCGGTGATACATTGATACTATGACCACACTACTATTAAGACCACAAATAAGTCCCACAAGTGTTTGTATTTGCAGGATTTTACTGTACTCAATCATGTTACTCCAATAAATTATTTATCATCATTTTTATGCATCCGGCATCTTGATGCAGGAGGCATTTAGTGATTGTCCTGTCCGTCCGTCATTCCGTCCTTCTGTCCATGACAGGTTAAGTAGATTTTACCGTTTCGTCTAGCACCAACACCGCTTACTACAACACGTTGATACTTACACAGTTGTTGCTTATGACCATTCCCTATCCACCCATATCACCCAACCTTACTTTGACCTTGACCTAATTTGCACTTATAATAATTCAAAAGTGCCAATTCTTGGTTAAATAGATTTTACCGTTTCGTCTAGCACCAACACCGCTTGCTACAACACTTTGATACTTACACAGTTGTTGCTTATTACCATTCCCTATCCACCCATATATCCCAACTTTACTTTGACCTTGACCTAATTTGGACTTATAATAATCGAAAGTGCCATTTCTTGGTTAACTAGATTTTACCGTTTCGTCTAGCTCCAACACCGCCTACTACAACACTTAGATATTTACGCAGTTGTTACCTATGACCGTTCCCTATCCACCCATTTCACCCAACCTTACTTTGACCTTGACCTTGAGCTAATTGGCACTTAGAATAATTCAAAATTGCCATTTCTTGGTTAACTAGATTTTACCGTTTCGTCTACCACCAACACCGCTTGCTACAACACTGGGATATTTACACAGTTTTTACTTATGACCGTTCCCAAACAACCCATATCACCCAACCTCACTTTGGCCTTGACCTCATTTGGACTAAGAAATGGGCTACCCAACACCAACCGGGGGCATGTGTGTTTATCAAACACAGAAACTAGTTTCTACTTTTAATCAGAATTTGAATCTGATCACGATGATGACTGTAGCAGTCATGATGATGATGCTGACGAATCCTATCATCCCAGTTGTAGTGAAGATAATCAGCAAATTACATGTACCCTTAGTGACAATGAAAGTAACTAAGCTGAAGGTATGTCATGATTCTCTTCTGATTAAAATTTATTTATGTTGCTATTTGAGGGCTATGTGCGTTGAAATGAGATAATCTGCCTGCCTCTCTGCTTGGTAGTTTTAAGCTCACCTGAGCACAACCTGCTTTTGTGACCCCTTTTTGTCCGTCGTCTATCGTCTGTCCTCAACATTTACCTTGTGAACACTTTAGAGGACCACGTGTATTGGCCAATCGTCATGAAACTTGATCAGAACATTTGTCGTAATGATATCTTGGCTGTGTCATGTGGGGTCTAAAAACTTGGTCAATACGTCAAATTAAAGAAAAAGCTTGTGAACACTCTAGAAGTCACATTTTTTGCCCACTCAACATGAAACTTTCTCAGAACATTTCGTCTTATAATATATTTTGGCTGAGTAAGAAAATGGTTCTGGTCCATTGGAAAACATGTATGTACGTCCTAAAATGTCCGTCTGATCTTGTCCGGACTTGATCTTCATCATTTATTGTGCAATTTTAAAATAACTTGCCACAAATGATCACCGTATGGAGATAGTGTGTCTTGCTCAAGACCTTTGTACCTAGCTCAAAGGTCAAGGTCACACTAAGAGAAATGATAAATATGAGTATACTACAGGTTGTCTGGACTGTAACTTCATCATTTATCAGGCAATTTCAAAATAACTTTCCACAAATTATCACCGTGTGGAGACAGCGTGTCGCGCGCAAGACCTGTGTCCCTAGCTGAAAGGTCAAGGTCACACTTAGAGGTAAAAGGTCAAATATGAGCCTAACACATCTTGTCCCGAGTAACATCATCATTTATCAGGCAATTTTAAAATGACTCGCAACAAATGATCACTGGTGGAGACAACATTCAGCGTTGGCGACATGCCATTTGTCTGTGTCCTAACATGTATCGTGGGGGCATCCATGTCTGTAACATACCTAGTTACAACATTGTTTCATTTCACAAGGTTTTTCATTTATGCTTGGACATGCAGATTTGACCTTCAAATTACAAATGTGGAAAATATAAAAAATTACTCTTGCTTTCAGAAAAGTGGATCCAATACATTGTGGACCAAGAAAGCCGATGTCGCCAATAAAAAACCCAACCAACCCATCAGAAGTATGCAGAATGAAGACAATGAAACTAGCAAAGCGATGGAGATGGACATAGAATCTGAACATGTCATGATAAAGCCAAGAGGTGTCAACAAGAAAGCAGATGTCGCCAACAAGAAACCCAACCAGGCTATCAGAAATATGCAGAATGAAGACAATGCAACTAGCAAAGCGATGGAGATGGACTTAGAATCTGAGCATGTCATGATAAAGCCAAGAGGTGTCAACAAGAAAGCAGATGTCGCCAACAAGAAACCCAACCAGGCTATCAGAAATATGCAGAATGAAGACAATGCAACTAGCAAAGCGATGGAGATGGACTTAGAATCTGAACATGTCATGATAAAGCCAGGAAGTGTCAACAAAAAAGCAGATGTAGCCAACAAGAAACCCAACCAAGCCATCAAAAGTATGCAGAATGAAGACAATGAAACTAGCAAAGCGATGGAGATGAACATAGAATCTGAACATGTCATGATAAAGCCAGGAAGTGTCAACAAGAAAACAGATGTCGCCAACAAAGCCGTCAGAAGTCTGAAGAATGTAGACATTGAAACTAGCAAAGTGATGGAGATCAACAATGGTAATGTCTCTCATTATTAAATTAGAAAGTAAGTAATAATATGAATTTTTGTAACGTACTATAATGCATTATGTTATTGGCAAATGATGACTTAAGATTTCTAAGGAAAAACATGATTTAGTAGTACATTCACCATAATAATCTATGCACTGTTTGTTAGAAAAATATAAGTAACCTTAAGACAGAATTGAGGAATTTGATAGTACCATAACATGTAAGTCCTGTCAATTGTCAATTGTCCTTGTTTGTTTAACTAAAGCAAGTTGCAATACTGCACGTTTCCATTGAAATGCTAAAATTTAATGAAACATACATTTTAACAAGCACATCTTCAGGGTGCACTTAAATGCCTAAGATAACATTAAAACTCTAAACCTAACCTGATTATGACTATATGACTAATGCACTTTCCTAAAGATGCACAACTAAAAAAAATTCATATATAAATCTGTGTCTCCCAGTCCTTTTTGTAGTAGTGTGTTTCCACAGTATTTTGATTCCCAGCCTGGCCACATAACTTGTGTGGGGATTGGTCATGAAATCCTTTCTACGACCATTCTCCCCCTCCCTCTGATTTAAGTAGGGCAGTTGTTAGTTACGGCATAAGTATGTGCACTTAGTACTGGTAAACCAGCTTACCCAGGAAAAGTGTGAGTAGGTTTACTGACCGCCGTCATAATACTGAAATACTGTTGAGTACGGCGAAAAATGGAAACAAACAAACAAATCCACAGTATTTCAGATCATTCATGTGAAGCAATCTGACTTAAGTACACAATCTTCCTAAAGGAAGAAATAATAACGGCTAGTTAAAAAACGTTTTCTTCTGAAACATCTGGAATGGTTTTAAAAAATTATCTCGGTCAATATAATTGCTCCTGTACAGAAGCGTTTAAATGTTGGTTTGGTGTTGTCATTTACAACTAGAATTATAAGTATTTTCCATGTATAACATAATAAGTTGCTTGTAATAGTAATTTTTACCATAAAATGATATGATTAGGCATATATTCCACAATTTGACTCTAAAATGATGTTTAAAGCCATAGTCACACTGTTTTGGCTCTGATTGTCAACAATTACAAAATCTTGGTGATTCGTGGTAAAGCGAGGACACAATCGTAGCGCCCTCTTGTTTTTTCCAAAATGTAGGACACCCCTAGTACCATCGTAGCTCAATCGGGCTTATTCTTACAGCATCTTAGATGCATTCGTGGCCTATCGTGTTTAATCGGGACTAATAATATGACATTTGTGTTACAAGACTGTATTATGTTATGCTACGTTTGATACGTTTATTGTACAGATTTCTAAGTGTGTCCTACGGTTCAGTTACCATTCCAGTAGGATCCTTAGCGACTATCAGGACTACTCATGAATATACACGATGGACCAAAACAATATGAAGATGGGTTGGGTTACCTGTACGGTTTATTGCAATGATTCTACACACTCAATACGTTAGCCTACGTTGGTGCAAATCGTTTTGAAGCGTAGTGAAGCGTGAGAGTTATTGGCAAATCGAAGGGTTATTCTGATGAATCTTCTTCAATCGTACTACAATCTTAGGAGAAACCTTACCAATTGTCTGTTACCATAGCATATACCAGACACTAGCGTATAAAAACCCAAACAGATCGTATCATATCTTGCTGATCCGTGGTGAATCGGCAGCAGATCCTACAAGTGTCTTTGATATTCGTAGTCTTGTCCTACAACAACCGTGGGTATATGTAGGAAGATAGAGTCGGGACTCTGTGCATCCCCGACTTATCACGATAAACACGTCCAAGATCAATCCTGGGCTAATGTTGCCAAAATCGTGACAGTGTGATTGGGGCTTAAATGGTAAAAATATGAATGTTAAATAATTATAAACCTTGTGATGCCAGCTAGGTAATTCACTTACCTTCTAATCCATGGAAGCAAGGCTTTGTTGGAAATATCTTCAGATCGTGACCTAATGGTCATCCTCAGATCCTAATGTGCAGCGTATTTTAGGAATTGTTTTGAATAAGATTACCATGTGAAATTTCAATGAAGATACTCCAATAAATTATGTATCATCAATTTTTCTATATTTTATCAGAATTTGAATCTGATCACAATGATGACTGTAGCAGTCATGATGATGATGCTGACGAATCCTATCATCCCAGTTGTAGTGAAGATTATCAGCAAAGTACCTGTACCTGTAGTGACAGTGAAAGTAACTAAACTGAAGGTATGTCATGATTCTCTTCTGATTAAAATTTATTTAAAATTAATGTAGTTAGTATTTAGTTTGTCTATGACCATATGATTATAAGTGAAGTCAAGTTTGAACAAGATCGGCCAGAAACACCAGAGTAATTGTCCTTTGTTTGTGAAAAATATGCGAAAATGGACATTATTGAGGATAGAGACTTTATTTTTCATCCAGTCTTCACTAAACTTGCACACGTTGTTTACAACCCTAAGATTATCATAAAAATCATAGTTAATCAAGATTGGGCCAGACTCACCAGAGTAAATGCCCTTTGTTTGTGAAAAAAAACCAACACAAAAATGGACCATAAAATTAAATGTCAAGTCAAATTTAAGCAAAATTGGGCCCGAAGCACCAGACTGTACATGCACTGTTTGTGCATTTTCCATAATTGTCATTGACTTAATTAAAAAGAGTCAGAAAAGAAATATTGCAAAAAAGACATGAGAATCATAGGCAAAAACAGTGTTCACTATTCCACTACCCAATTCATACTAGTTTAAAACCCATAGCACTAACCCATGTTTAAAATAAAACAGATCCTAACCCCCTCTACTAATACAAACCCATAGCACTAACCCATGTTTAAAATAAAACAGATCCTAACCCCCTCTACTAATACATAAGTATTCTTCAGATACCCTACTTCTCAAACCTGTCCCAACAGTATGATCTTCATCTGTGCCAGTACTCAGGTTAGCACTTTGGGCCACCATTGCCCTCTTGGTTTTTATATAATATTATTTCTTGGCAATCTGACCTTTTATTTCTGTTTTGCAGATAATAACAGTGACATAATTCCACCAAGTACCATGGAAAGTGACACTGAGAGGGTTTTTCCTTGTCTAACAACTGAGAAACCAATATCTGTCTTAACAGCAAAAATTAGCAAGACAGGTAACTACAATAACAAATTGCGTTCCTGTGTCTTCTGCAAAAAAATGATGCCAAACATTGCAAGACATATGATTCTAGTACACTCCAATGAAACGGAAGTGGCTAAAATTATCGTTTGACCAGAAAAAAAGCAAAGAACGGCGAAGACGATGGCAGTCTTTGACTAACCAAGGCGACTTTAACCATAATTATGGTGTGATTGAAAAGGGCAAGGGAACACTAATCCCAAAGTACAGGAAAGCAGGAAAGCTCTCTGATGTACATATTAAAGACTATGTGCCTTGTCAGCACTGCAAGGCATTTTACAAGAAGAATGACTTGTAGAAACACAAAAAATCGTGTGTCTCACGGCCAGCAGATTCTTTATCTAGAAATGAAGTAAAGTCTGGTCGTTTACTTCTACCGCCATCAAGTTCCAATACTGGTTTAGAAACAAACATTTTGAAAGCCATGAAAGATGATGAAATCAAGAATACCTGCATAACTGACAAAAGAATTTTGGACTTTGGTAGTCGGTTGTTTGACAAGCATGGCCATGAAAGACATAAGCATTTGTATATTTCTCAGAAATTACGAGAACTGGGACGTTTAGTTCTTACAAGCCAAAATATGTCCAATATAAGATCACTTGATGAACTTCTACTTACTTCTAATTGGGATACGCTGATCAATTGTGTCCAACATGTGTGTGGTTTAAGTAAAATAAACACATGTATTCCACACCATCACTGGCTCTAAAACTAGGGCATAGCCTGCAAAAGTGTGCTAATTATTTGAAGTCTGAAGGTCTTAAACAAAACAACCAGGAGAAAATAAACTCGGCAGAACAATTTCTGAGTCTTTATCAAAGTGAGTGGTCCAACTCTATTTCATCATGTGCTTTAAGCACACTTCATGAACAGAAGTTTAATAAGCCATTGCTTCTTCCATTAGTCAAAGATGTTGTCAAGCTGAACAATTGTTTAAAAGAAAAAGTAAAGAGGCTTTGTGTAGAAATCAATGACAAGCCAGAAATGTATTCTGAACTAGCGCCGGTTTGTCATGCCCAAGTAATTCTGTTCAATAGGCAAAGAAGCGGTGAGGCTGAAATAATGACACTTATTGAATATCAGGAGTCGTGTAGTGGAAAACCAGATGAAGTTGTCCTTGAAACCTTGTCTGATTTTTTAAAAACTCTATGTTCCACTCATACCAGAGTAGAAATAAGGGGAAAATGTGGCAGAAAGGTTCCTGTGCTCTTTACAGAAGAAATGAAAAAAGCAATAGATATTCTTGTTAGTAACAGGGAAAAAGTCGGTGTAACACAAAACTACTTGTTTACCGGGCCAGGTGAAAGTAGTAAACCATATAGAGGGACAGATTGCATTAGAAAATTTGCTAAGGACTCGGATCTGGAGAATCCAGGAGCAATCACATCAACCAAGTTGAGGAAGCAACTTGCCACATTGGCTCAAATTCTAAACTTATCAGAAACATCGCAGGATATTTTCGCCACATTCCAGGGACATAACATTAATGTGCATCGCGAATACTACTGGTTACCTGAAAGTGCTTTGCAGGTGGCAAAAGTTGCCAAGGTTTTTCACAGCATTAACAATGGAACTATTTCTCAGTATCGAGGAAAGGACTTTGATGAGATAGAATTTGCTGAAAAAGGTACGTCTGTTTAATAAACTGATTATATTAATGCCCCCAAAGGAGGGCATATTAAAATTGAACCGTCAATCCATGCGTCCGTCCATTAGTCTGTGCGAGGTTAACGTTTTTTTTTATAAAGTCAAATATATTTAATATTATCCAAGGTATTCGCCTGAAACTTAAAATACATCTTTACTATCAACGTCTCTACCAGGGAAAGCAACTCCCATAATTCTGTTTCTTATTTTGTCAAATATATGGCCATTTTTCAACATAGAGATTTTGGTTAAAGTTTTTCACAAGGTCAAATATCTTGAATACTATCAAAGGTATTTATTTGAAAGTTGAAAGGTCTTTACTATCTAAGTCTCCACCAGGGAAAGCAATCCCCATAATTCTGTTTTGTATTTTGGCTGTTTTATTCCCCTTTTTAACTTAAGCGTATTCGGGGGCATATCTCACCTGATAGTGAAATCACTAGTGAAAACACCAGGCCAGGTTTGTTAATCATTGCAAAAGACACAATATCAAAACTAAATACATTTTTCGTGCATGTTTATTGTTTATTGTTCAGGAAGCGCTACTATATTAATATATTCACTGCAATTCAGAAAATAGTTTGACACATCGTTTAGTAAGACACAACTGAACAAGAGTATAGTGTTTAGTATAATGCTTTCTACTATGCAACATTTTTCTATCCATTTTATTTCATTGAAAATAATTTCAGTTGTATTTGTATCATGTAATAATTACAAACTGTTTATTGTAATAAATTGTTTGCATTTTTATTTTTAAAGAAGTAATAAACTCTCAAATTTCTGTGGCCATTTTTAAATAATTACATGCACAATTTATAAAGGGAGTAAATGGCATTGCCTACACAAAAATAATTATTTTTCCCAATAATGATGTGGGTGTTTTTGGCCTTAACTTCACTTTAAATGGAAAAAAGCTTTTCAAAAATATTTTAAATGAAGTGTATCACATTACTTTTACAACAACATACAAGCCCCTTTAACCTAATGGTTAGCACATCAGTTATTTGATTCAAAGGTCTGTGTCTCTGCAGAATCATGCTTTTGATAAAAAATATGAAAATCTGACAAAAAATCCTCCTATATATTTTAAATAAACTGACGCTGGACAAATAAATTGTTTCTTACCGTCATATTGTAAACATGCACTGTCCTATTATAATAGCTTGGTTTGGAATATCAGTATAAATTATACTGCAAAATTAATGAGAATAATAATGAATTATAAGTAGAACATTGACTCAGTATATAAATGGAAACATTGTAAAAATTATAAAATAATGCGTGACTTTAAAAGAATCTCTTACAGAACTACACTTTGTACATATTGACATTTGGTAATTTTATTAACAAATAAAATAGATCATCTTAATGAAATATGATTAGGTAAAATGTATGTAAACTAAAATAAGTATGTATGCAGGTATCAAGTTCTGTACCTAGATGTGTATTGATTTACCAAACATGTTTTTAGGTTTGGCAATTTTAAGTACTTGATGAACAGCTTTTCACCACAATAATTGGTATGATAATTCGATAGGTAAAGCTATTACCATTTGATGACCATAGTAAATGTTCCCACATGTATTTTGTATTGCATTAAATCAGTAGTACATGGTCTACTTTTGTTTTTCAGTATGTCTATATAGCATATTCTTGTTCTTGATGATATTGCGTCCCAAGTTGGTGCATGTGCATGTTCTTGATTTCTATGACAAGTCAGTTGTTCATGTTCTTGATTTGTATGACATGCCAGTAGTTCATGGTCTTGATTTGTATGACAAGTCAGTTGTTCATGTTCTTGATGTGTATGTATGACATGCCAGTTGTTCATGTTCTTGATATGTATGATATGCCAGTTGTACATGTTCTTCATTTGCATGACATACCAGTATTTATTGTTCTTGATGTGTATAACATGCCAGTTGTTCATGTTCTTGATATGTATGAAATGCCAGTAGTTCATGCTCTTGTTTAAGTTTATAGATTGATACATCTATTATTTTAACGTGTTATGTGTTGGTAGACCTTCACACACTAACAGTATGGACATTTAGTGGTGTAACATTTAACAGGACACAAACATGTACATTTTAGGTGTCAAAAACTGACATTATCATCGACATTGTCTGATTTTTAAGTATTTGTATGCATAGACTTTAAGATAAGCGCATTGTTTGTGTTATAAGTCTCGTGTAGTGATTCTTCACAAAACACTCTGTTTAAACGTATGGTTATATATTTAATTGTATGATATACTGAAAGTTTAATCAAATTCTTAAAATCAAAATCAATATTTTTTAAAAAGTAATATGTTAGAATCAACTGACGAATTTCAAATTCAGATGTTGAAATTTGGTTTCACAAAGTCCGATCACACGATGTGTGGTTTCATAGTTTTTGATTCGGCTGACATTTTATTGCTGTAAGAGAAATAAACATGGCTCTTATAACACTAAAAACATGGGTCTTAAAAACTAGCCAATTGTTTATTTATCACTATTATATGTGTTTATTGTAACCTTTTATTAATATTAACAAATTGCTCTACATTCCATTGGCAATGTTACACTTTTTGAACTCATTTTGTGTATGCTTGTCCATATCGTATTTAAAACAATTGTAGAAACCAGTTTATATCTCAAAATAGTGTGAACATCGATTGGGAACATACATAATATTGTATAAATAATGCATATATTCTGCTCCACAACGAACATATATAGTTACAATAGAGGGCAGTCGTTCATGTGAAAACTGTAGACTTAATTCTGCACACATATACCAAATAAATTGTTAACGAAATCGCAAGTATCTTGTTTTGGTGTATATCAATTACATTACATTGTGCCTTCGTTATTGCAGACATGAATTTGGTTAAATAAAGCTGGCTTAGCTCAGTTGGTAGAGCACTGGACTACACATCCGAGGATCACGTGTTCGATACCCAGGCCCGGCACCATAACGTGTGTGGGGATTTGTCATGACATTATTGTTACGGTCATTCTCCCCCTATCGATGATTTAAGTATGACAGTTGTCAGTTGCTTGCATGAGTATGTGCACTTAGTACTGGTAAACCATCTTACCCAGGAAAAGTGTGAGTAGGTTAACTGACCGCCGTTATATGACTGAAATACTGTTGAACACTGCGAAAATCCAAATATGTTAAATTGCAAGATGTATGTCTGTGCGTTCCATTGTCGACATTTTTATGCCCCCTTAAAGTTGGGAGGCATTAAGCGTTGCGCTTGTCCGTCCGTACGTCTTGAAATTATCCGTCCGACCTTGTCCGGACTGTTACTTCATTTCACCGGCAATTTAAAGTTAACTTGCCACAAATGATCACCGTGTGGAGACGGTGTTTTCGCGCACAACTCCCGTGTCCCTAGCTCAAAGGTCAAGGTCACACATAATATGCCAAATATGGGTATAAAACAACTTGCCCGGACTGCAACTTCATCATTTATCAGGCAATTTTAAAATAACCTGCCACAAATGATCACTGTCTTGAGACGGCGTGTAGCAGGCCAAACTACCTCAAATGTCACGGCCATATTAGAGGTCTAATATAGGCATAAAACAGCGTGTCTAGACTGTTAACTTCATCATATATCAGACAATTTTAAATAACTTTCCACAAATTATTACTGTGTGTTTATGTGTGTTTATGTTTATGACATTTATATGTGTCCAAACATGTGGCGTGGGGACATCCGAGTCCGTGACACATGTAAATGAATAATGAGCCAATATGTTTTATTAGGTCCTGGAGTACTAGACACTTCAGTCCGGAGGCCGTCAAGTCTAAGTTTTGGCATCGGGCTGGATCCCGTCTCTTAAATAAACCATGTATGTAACATCATAAAATCAAGAACGATAAATTAAAATACTAGTTTCCGGTTACATAGGGTTTTCTTCAATGAGCAGCTCTATATATGCTTAACATATCAGCAAATTGACCATCTTTTTTTAAATCGACTATTACCCGTCCGGTTTTTAAAATCGATCGGCTGCCTAACGGATATCACGTGAGTGTCGTATGGGCATGGTCGCTCGTTTAGTTAAATGTGTCTTGGGCATGATCCGTTTCAGTATCAGTTACTTAAACACTCCCACGTTAATTTGACACATTGGTCAGGCGCCAATTCAATTTTGCATATATTAATATGTGAAATGCCGAGCGGTGTGCGACTTCCCCGCGCCCGGCCGGAAATCCGATGCCAGGTCGATCGTTGGACTACAAATGGAAAATATCAAACCACCGGGCTATGTAGTTATTGGACAAACCAGCCTCGTTGCCATGTGACTTTTTAGCATTACATCGGCTAAATAACGTTGAATTTGCATCAAATGAAAATGGGAACGTTGTTCAAAGAACAAATTTTTTATGGTGACGATAGAAAATTGCTTATTACAGATAATTGCAAATTATATACAGAATAACTCCCTCGCAGGATTCTTTACTTTAAGGGATACGTTTCAAATGATAACCCGGCATATTTCTCTATATATTTTGAGCAAAACAGCATTAAATGTTGACCAATCACATTTGTTCATGATCTCTTTATAAATGACTCCAATATTCGCCTCCAATATTGTCATTGTTGAAATAAAAGTTGTACATAAAGAATTTCACTTCAATAAGATTTTATATTCTGACGCACACAGTCCCATGCTTCTCCGTGTTTCAAAAACAGGCGTTGTCGATCCATCCGTTCAGCCGGTTTTCCACGACTACGTCTGCTCATTGTGTTGGTGTTCTGTACCTTCCGTTGGCAGCATTTGACACGTGTGTATATTTGGTCAAAGAGGTCCAAGAGATATAGAAGGTAACTTCACACATAAAAGTCAATAAATTCTGTGTATGCGTTTAATAATATATAATTATAATAAATACATATTATTGAGGTTCAGATCTAACAAGCTTCGTTCTTGAGTTAGCACAAACACGTTGGCATTTGTTTCCTATCCACTTTTTGTGTCGCCTAACTAGGCGACATATAGGCGTTACTTATGTAGGCGGCGGTGTCGGAGGCGTCGGTGTCGGCGTCCCATTTTGCTTGTCCGGAACATAATTATTAGACTATTAAAGCTATCAACATGAAACATCATAGGTAGATAGATCTTATTGAGGGTTGTGCATTGCACAAAAACCGTTACTCTGCATCTCATACTTTTAGAGTTATTGCCCTTCGTTTATGTTCATATTTAATTTTTGTCCGGAGCATAACTCTTAGACTATGAAAGCTATCAACTTGAAACTTCATAGGTAGATAGATCTCATTGAGGGGAAGTGCAGTGAACAAGAACCGTTACTCTGAACCTAATACTTTTGGAGTTATTGCCCTTTGTTTAATTTCATACTTATTTTTTGTCCGGAGCATAACTCTAACACTATGAAAGCTATCAACTTGAAACTTCATAGAGATAGATAGATATATCTCATTGAGGGAAAGTGCAATGCACAAGAACTGTGACTCTGCATCACATACTTTTGGAGTTATTTCTCTTTGTTTATTGTTATTCATAATTTTTGTCTGAAGCATAACTCTAAGACTTCTTAGTGTGCAAGGTGTGCTTTGCGACATAATCGCTAATATTTCACGTAAGCTATCCGGCGTCAGGCGACACATCCGACTCGCGGAGTTCTCGTGTTACTATATCATATGTCATAGTGTTGTTATAACTTACGGCAACTATGGTGTAGCACAGTTGAAATAAATTTATTGTAAACTTATACATTTCGTCTATATTTCCTGAATCTAATCTACATTAGCAAATCAGATATTTCACCATCAATACAAGGAAACTCACTAAATGCAGTTGTTCGCTATTGTGTAAACTGGACACAACACGGCCTTTTTAAAAGCAAAACAAATTTGAACATGTCATTTTCGAATGATATCCAGTACACTCCAAGAGTTTGTAACCACTCCACCCCCTTACCACTGCCGACGTTCGAACGCGTTGACACTTTCCTCGTTGCGCTTAATTTTCATGTCAGCAATTTAAGTGTTGCTGAACCGGGACAACGACAAACGCGTCCAGGTCGGCGATGATGAAACGCGGTGAAACTCTTAATAAAACACGGTGAAACTTCGAGGACATTATAAATATTAAAATACATGTGTCCTACATGTAGTATGTGTGCACGAATCCTGAAGCGTTTAAACCGCCGCGGATGAAATCATTTTAATAAAGTAAGTTATATTTGTTGCTATAAAATGTGTTCAATATTATGAATGACTCGAACAATGACATTGCTTAACGATTTATAATCTTTAAACTGGTCAGTTAAAATATTATATTGCATCGTAACATTAGATTTAAAAATAATTATACATGTATCGTCATTTGGTAGAACCTATTTAGCTTTTATCTCTCAGTCATGCCATTTTGAATTGTATATGTGCTGTGATTTCAATATATTTATTGCGTCAAATGTGTTACTGATGAGAATAGAGGTCCATGGTTAAACGTACGCCACTAATTAACACGTTAGCATGTGTAAAATATAGGTCTACACAAACATTTATAGCAGCTTAATACGCTGTACGATTACAATAATTATAAAACCTGTCAAAACAGATGTATACCATGTAAGAGACAACAGCAGTTTGTTGGCAGTTACTTAGTAAATCCGCCCCCTCGTAAACTCAATATCCCGTTCTCTAACTCAAAATCCAGTATCCACGCCTGGATTATCTTCGAAATGCTCCGTAAATCGACCGCTGCTGCGTAATTTTAAGTCGGTTTACTGCAAATTCTATTTAGTTGTTTAATCTTTATCAAAAAAAGATTATGACCAATGGAATAATAAAATGAGTATTAATCACGCACAATTGAACACACAAATGAGTCGGCGATGCGACGAATAAGTATTACCAAAGAATAGACTTTTCTACTCGGCACTCATCGAAACCCAATACATTCATTTAGAACGCCGCATAACTTACTTTATTTTTATGCTTCGAAGTGAAATATAGAACAATATCAGTGAGATATATCCTTATATCTCAATGTTGTTTTTGGTTCCCGATTTAATACAGCAAAAGAAACGGACTTAAAACTGGGAGAAATTACGTACATGTAATTATTTTACTATATCATGTGTGTAAGTGTTATAACTTTCGGCCAATATGGTGTCACATAGTTGAAATAAATTCATTGTAAACCTATAAATTTCATCTATATTTGCTGAAAATGCATTCACTAATCTTCTATTTCACCATAAATATAGAACGCTTACTACATGAGTGTATAGAAATTAAAGTACAGAAAACTCACTACATGAGTGTATAGAATTTAAAATACAGAAAACTCACTACATGAGTGTATAGAATTTAAAATACAGAAAACTCACTACATGAGGGTATAGAATTAAAAATACACAAAACTCACTACATGTGTGTATAGAATTAAAAATATAGAAAACTCACTACATGTGTGTTTAAATTTAAAAAAAAAATAAAACTAACTACATGTGTGTTTAGAATTTGAAATACAGAAAACTCACTACATATGTGTATAGAATTATAAATATAGAAAATTCATTACATGTGTGTTAAAAGATTTTTTTTTTAAAATAATCACAACATGCGTGTTTACAATTTGAAATGCAGAAAACTCACAACACTCTGAGTGTATTGAATTTGAAATACAGAAAACTCACTACATGAGTGTTTAGAATTTGAAATACAGAAAACTCACTACATGATTGTTTAGAATTTGAAATACAGATCATATAATACCGAAGTACCTTACTTGTAATATAAATTAGTGAAATGAACATCTTTATGGCCATGTGTAATCATATCAAAGTTTAAAAGTTTATGTTTACTGATATTGTCTTTATTCTGAAGTGGTTATTGGCCTGCGGATAATTCCTGACCAAAGTAGGAAACTGTGATGGATAAGTACAAACGTAAAAAGGATAATTACCTTACAAAATAAAAACAATAAAATTCCGATGCATGAACAAATCTCATTTGGTGTTATTTCTGTGCTTTATTCTGTATTCAAGTGCCTTTACAGGTGTATTTACAGTCCCAAGGCTACTCTGTTTCTTTCGGATAAAGACTTGCCACTCTATGTAATAGCGGAAGGAATAGTTCCTTAAAGCTATGTAATTTTGACATGTAGCCGGTATTTTAAAACATTGTCACTATGTTTCGAACGGCAGTGTTCAGTCATGTCCTCTTAACTGCCAGAAGATGCAATATAAACACTCATTAAAATTTGGACGTTCAGAAATATTCAACGAGTGTCACTTTGAATGTTCTTCATGCTTTTATATTTTGAAGGGGTATTCGCATTTCCTTTTCCTCTTTCATTATTTTATTATAACAACGTCGTCGTTTTTATGTATTTTCAAATCGTTTGGCACTATATCAGGACATACTTTATTTCCCACTATTTTCATCCAGCACAAACTCGCGATATTTTTACACAGGTCTTCATGGAAAAGTGTAAATGGGTAACAATCTCTGTCGTTTAAGTGCATGCCTCCTCATATCGATGACATTTAAAGTGTTCCATAGTATCTATCATGAAAAGATATAAACACACGATGTCACAGGTGAACGCGCGAATTATGCAATAAAATTTGAATGAAAATAGAAACATATATAAAGGCCCATTGTAGTCGTTCATCGTACATGTATATCAATTCATTTATATAGAAAATTAGTTGGTTAGGTGTTTATCATTCACGTTTTATGCGTTGGTTTGGTTTTTATCCGTTCCTATTATACATTGCATTCGGTTATTATAAACTAAAAGCTAGGTTTTTATCCATTTTCTCACAGTCTGCACATTTGAATGAGTATTGTGTCCATATTCAGTGGTATAATACAAAAGTGTAAACGTGCTTTTAAAGCAGTGTATTTTTGCTTCCAAACAGCAAAATAGTAACGCCTCTAAGTATTTTTAAAGATTTTTTTATAAATATTTTAATTAAATGTTTGGCCTTGTTCCTCAGCATTCCATCTTACAACACAAAGTTTGCTAGATGAAACATGAGGTATATTGAAATAAATACTCACTTGATCAATTGCGACAGATATTATGACTAAAACAAACCTGTACATAATGAAACTATGCATAAAACAAAGTAGTACCGTCTTTCCATCCGCCATATTGGCACTGCGTTGGGGTCGCCGCACTGCGTTAGGATTATCCGGGTACAGGTCGTGTCCATGCTGGACAAAGTTATGCTCCGGACAAAGATCTCCCGCCGCCCGCCCACCCACCAGCCCGCCCGCCCGCCCGCCCGCTTGGGCGTTCCCATAATACGACCCGGTTTTTTTAACGGGCGTATAATAATAGCAAATAAAAACCGATATATTCAATAGTTATGTCTGTTTAAGTTAAATACTAATACGAAATTAATTTCAACATTAATTTCAGAGACGACAAATTAAAATACACTAATAATTTATCTAGATAAAATTATGTAAGTTTTATGTTTAAATGTAAACACAAGTATCCTAGTTTTATTTACGAATGTTCTTAAATTAATATCCATATACAAATATCCCGTGTTATAAATGAATTGTCAACCAAACTTTATGAACATTTACGTTATAAAACATTAAATCAAATTGGTTTGTAATCAGAGACGTAGCTGAAGTAAGACCGAATTTGATTATTTTTGTGAACGCATACAATTTGTATCTACATAGTTTTAACAACACGCAAGCTTTGCAAATAATAACAATAATACTAATAATGACACATACGATAAGTGTATACCGGTAATCTCCGTTTGATCTAGAGTTTTAAAGTATATTTCTATATTGTCGTGATTTAAGAATTTTCAATATCGACATTATGATAGTTGCGCCTAGTTACGCCCCTGATAACTTATTTAACCTATTTTTTCTCATTATTATACTACATGTTGGTTTTCCCGACTTGCCTAAATTCATATTATACCTCGAATAAGGAACTGAAATTTAAGTGAACAATATACAGTATTGTTTGTTCCTTTAACAAATGTAGTAGAAATCTGGCAGAACACAACCATTTCGCATAATAAAGCATAAATAACTAATACAACTACTAGAAATGAACAATCCGAATGTGTTCGTCCGAATGTATGGCCTCTGATTAAGGAACTGAAACTTGACTGAACATGTGCATTTGACACAGCTTCTTTTATTAAAATACAGCAGAAAAGAAACTTATAAACTGACAGTCTCTTATTCCTGATTCTTTTATTACATGTATTTGTATTATTATATGCGTTGATTATTAAATATTTGAATACATCGTACTAAAGCTAGCAGTATATATGTACTTTTAACTAATGTCCCAGTTCCTTATTCAGAGGCCTTAATTTCGAACAAACACATTCGGATGATAGATTTCTAGCTGAAAATACCTTTAATACTAGTAACTTCTCTATCACTTCTTGTTGTTGTTTTTTTTTTTTGTCCCGCTGCTACTACGATTTTCATATGAAGATGCAATAGTGAACGCATTAGTTCACCCAAGTTTTAGTTCCTTAATCGTGATTAATAAGAAATGAGGAGCCTGTAAGCACAATTTTAAAATAATTAGGATAATTAAGAAAATGTATTTCAAAAAGTACATTGTTTTGTATTTAGGTGCATGTATTTGCAGAGAAAATATACAACATATTTTATGAAATCGTATTCCTAATTAGCCTTGCAAAGCTTATTGTGTATTTATTTATAGGTAACCGATCTTATAAACATCGTTATGATGCTTAGGCGTAAAAAAATAAGTTTGTTTACATGCCCAAAAAATTAGTGTAGGTAGGTCGGAATTTATTGTTTATTTATTTATTTGTCTGTTTGGTAAATGGTCAACTTGAAGATTATAAAACTGAATAAATATTCCCAACATATCAGTAATATCCTTAAATATTGTTTATAAGTGGATAATTTCAAAACAAAACACTTATTTATCCAAAAACACATTTAATTATTGAAAAAGGTAAATAAAACACTGATGTCGTCAAGAAGGCTGATAACACTTGGAGTAATTAATCGTAATCAAATAACGATTATCATTCCATAGTTGTACCGTCGTGAACAGTTGTACTAAAATATTTATGAAAAAGACCTGACCGGGACATTTTCCCCACTGTCCTAATTCGAAAATTCACAACGCCGCAAAATTGTATACTAAAAGGTTACCTTCCCGTACGTGTACAATAGTCGTTTAAGTTAGAAAATTCCAGTTCGTTATTCAGACGCGAATAAGGAACTGAAACATTAGTCAAAGAAAATTGCATTCGTAATGAAATATTTCTGGATACACTGAATTGAATCGTATGTAGTTGATTTTATTTGCAGAAAAAACTATATAATTATTATATGGAAAACATATTCCGTATTCGACTTCAATTCGTACTGTAATTTCTATTAAAACAGAGTATAATATTCGTTAATTATTGCAAACGAGTCTTTTCTGTCTTATTTCTACTATGGTTCTAAAATAGAAGCAATGGCGAATGTACTACGTTTACTAACTAACCATATCCTTATTCGGAGGTCATTATTCATCCGCGAATAAGGAACTGAAACATTCATGAATAATACTTAGTAGAAATGTATTAGAATGAATACATTTGACATACATGACTACATTTAAAATAATTATCGTAGAAATTGGTTACCTTTCGGTACGTGTACCGTAATCGTTTAAGTTGGAAAATTCCAGTTCCTTATTCAGATCGAATACGGAATAAGGAACTGGTTCCTTATTCCTTATTCAGACGCTAATAAGGAACTGAAACATTAGTAAAAAATAATTGCATTTGTAATGAAATATTTCTGGATACAGTGAATTGTTTTGCATGTAGTTGATTTTACTTGCAAATAAACTATATCTTCTGAAAATATATTCCGTATTCGACTTCCATTCTAACTGAAATGTGTATTAAAACTTAATATAATATTCGTTATTTATGGCAAACGAGTATTTTCTGTCTTATTTCTACTTTGGTTTATATAATAGAAGCAATGACGAATGTACTTCGTTCACTAACGAACCAGTTCCTTATTCGGAGGCCAAAATTTAAGACAAGCAAATTCGGATGGTCGATTTGTTTCGGTAAAACTGGTTATTTACGCGAAATAGTTACTTTCTTTCTCAAAATTCTACTCCGTTTTTAACAGAAGAAAGCATCAGTTAATGACTGTGTTGTTTTTTATTCCAGTTCCTTATTCAGTTTGAATAAGGAATAAGGAACTGGTTCCTTGTTCCTTATTCAACCGCGAACAAGGAATGGAAACATTCATTAATAATACTCAGTTGAAATGTGTTAGCATTAATAAATTTGACATACATATCAAAATACAGGAAGACAAGCCCTGTGCGAGACGCGAACGTTCGACCGCCCGCTCCGTAGGCAAACGACCTAACCACTAGGTTAAAGAGACAGTATACCCTCGTATTTGGAGATAAAAAAAGATTTTTTTCGGAAAACATACTCCGTGTTCGACTTTAATGCTTTGCGTTAATTTATGACAATGTTACACAACATAAATATAATTATGTTGAAAAATTAGATTTTTTACTCTAATTATCTTCATTTCTACAACTAATCTACTGCCGTTGCAAATTACGGTAGCAAAATTGAAAGCACTGTTTGAATTCAGTTTCAGTTCCTTATTTACTTTGAAAAAATAATAAGGACCCAGTTAATATATTTCAACTAATTTTAAAGTATTTATGTTATATACCGAATGATTTTTATTATCACGGTTTCTGGTAATCAGATGGAACGATATAGTACAGGTACTTGTTGCACTACAGTTTCAATTCCTGTTTCGGTGTTGAATAAGGAATAAGGAACCAATTCCTTATTAATAACAAACGAGCTTGATTTTCGTTTGATTAACATTTGTCTATGGACACATAAAGACGTTATTGGAAAATGTATGACTTGCAGCTTTATTGGTTCATACCTTGTTTTTCACTTTGTGATTTCTTTCTGAAACACAATCAAACTGTAAAGCATCACCACCGAAAGGTTGCAAACACGAAATAAAGGCAAATGTGATCCACAGCTTAACTAGAAGTTAGATGTAGCGAGTATCCTGTGTGTATTTTCAGATGTAGCGAGTACCCTGTGTGTATTTTCAGATGTAGCGAGTACACTGTGTGTATTTTCATGTAGTGATTTCAATGTGTGTGGTCAGATGCTAGTAGTGAATTTCATGCAGAAAGTCCATTTTTTACCAGTGGTATTTTTGAAATTTTCTTATTACAAGCGCAAACAAACAGTTTGTAAAAATACGAAAATGCATTTATTTTCGTTTTATAGCTATTATAAGGGCGTGTAGTGAGTTGATGGTCTAATGTCTTGTGTAGTCACTTGACGGTATATGCACGTATGTGTGTGTGTGTGTGTGTGTGTGTGTGTGTGTGTGTGTGTGTGTGTGTGTGTGTGTGTGTGTATGCATTTACAAGTAAACATACAGTCATACACACATACATAAATATTTTTAATAAATATTTCGAGCATAGCCCTTCATCAGTATAATTAAAAACATAACGTTACTACATTATGGGCGCAGCCATTTTTAACGTCAATCAAAACAAATATCACGGATATGACGTCAAGACCGACGACGTCATACAACGCATAACGTGAAAGCCCGTCAAACATCGATTTAGTATCGTAGTTGTATTGGTACCCAGCAGTCTTTAACGTTACACCCTTTCGGCCTCGCTGTATGTAACCGCTTTATCCATAGTGCCTCACGGAGTGTTCTGCTAATGTGCGAGTCTACGTGAACAACTTCTAGTATAGAAAATTTGACCATTTCTACCGTGTGTTCTGCATCACAGTGTTGCGTTATTGATTTTTCTCTCTTGAGACGGACGTCATGGTTGTGCTCCTTCATTCTTTCGCGTATATCACGTTCTGTCTGCCCTACATGCACCGTTTTAAGGCATTTGGTGCACTTAATGCAGTAAATAACATTTCTGTGCCTGCAGTTTACATTAGATACTGGTTTGTAACATGCACTACCATCCGTATCATAATCCGTAAAAATGGCTGCGCCCATAATGTAGTAAATTGTGTTTTTAATTATACTGATGAAGGGCTATGCCCGAAATATTTATTAAATGTGTAAATATGAACGCTTATTAATTACTTCCCTATGGAGAAATGGAATTGTATGTTTGAAATGTTGCAATGCATTGCATTGAATAGCTAAACAAATAAAAATAATATGATAATGCATACGAAAAAGCCAATATTATTATATTTTACCGTGAAGGTTTATCCGTATTAAGTAGGTTACATGTGTGCATGGAAAAGATACATAGACAACATAAGTATGAAAAAGCATAGGGTACATTTTGCTGCAAAAGTTTACCAAACAAACATAGAGGAAATATCACTTGTTCACATTCTTGAATACCCGGTACGTATATATAATTGTTTTCCTTTAATAGTGTGTTCTTACTCCACATATGTATTTGGTTCGCATATTGCTCTTATCAGCGACCAGTAATTTGTTTCTTTTTCTGAATGTGTAAGTGACTTGGATATGGTGTAGGCTAAGGTTAAACTATTTACAAGACCAATGCTATTTGGTATTATTTTATCTTCTCTACAAGTGAAAATTTATCTCTTAACTTCAAGACACAGTATGTTAAGATTTTGTTTATCTTTGTTAGTGCTACCTAACATAAATGTTCTGTAGCCAATTGTATAAAACTGGATATCTCTTATCCACTGGATAACTTTTGGTTAACTCCTTGGTTTGGTTATCTCTTTTGTTTAGCGATAGTATACAAAAATAGATGGCCGAACAGGTGCACGTTTTTGGTTAACTTTTGGATAAGATTTAACCAAGCTCTTTGACTTCGGTTATCTTTATCCAAAATAGAACACACTGACAATATGGGGGACATTGACATTCCTAACGTTAGCGACCTAGACAATTTCGACGGATTGACAGACTGACGGAAGAGAACGACCCTGAAGAAATAAGGAGACGATTTCCTTTAAGTTTTGAGCTGCTTTCTGCATCTAATGAAAACGAAATATGGATTAAAATATTGGAAGGGGAATTTATGCGGATTAAAATGGAATATACTTCGTGGACTTAAAGGTAAGGGCATTTTCAAAAATTTGAAACACAATATAATTCCAAGTGTAGTATGGTTGTTTCAATTTATTTTTCTATGTATTTAATATGTTGCGTTGCATAAATAAGGCATGATAGAAAATTAAGTATTATGATTTCAATCTATACAAAAATGATGTACTATCGTGCACTAAGTGTCATACCAATAGCGGTTTCTGATGCCGATGCTTCTGGTATTCCACTGAAGGAAGGAGTGTCCTTCAGTGTATTTATGATGGAGAGTGTAATGGGGTACGGGCTTGCCATTGTCTGCCCACCACCTGTCGTCCGGGCATTTTTCCTGTCCACCGCTACAAGTCCTCTCGCATCGCCGACCATTTTCCTGTACTTCTCTGAATATTAATTATCAAGAAACGAATATATGCAGTAAAACATTTGAATAGAGTCCGATTTTTATTTTTATTCCAATTGATCCTTCCTCTACAATGCAACGCGAACCCCGTTAGACATGTCTGACCAAAATGAAGGTATCAGATTTTATATCACAACTTAAACATAGTTATATCACACCTTAAAATATTTAATGCTAGTTTGTCGCTTTTATTAATTAACGGAATTGTGCTGCAATAATGAAATATATGCTATAAATTACGCCACCTAAATAATAAATTTATCAGTGTGCCGCATAACATGTTTTCAATATGTGCTATATATATGCGTCAATAATTAATTTATCATATGTATATTTGGTAGATGCTAGTAAATTTTTTGTTTAAGACCGTTGAATAACATACCATTCACCTCACTGACTGAGCGACACGCTCGGCCAGTGGCATTCACTTTATCTGTTATTTTTTCCCACGCCTCGTCCTGTAATTTTTGTGTTATAGCCCAGGCGCCGCTTGTGAATTTTTTGCTAATTATATGGTTAAATTTTAGCACCCCTTCCCTTATAATCCCATTTTCTTCGTTAGAAAAATTAATCGACCGCTTCTTTCGTTTTAATTATTCGGCCATTGTCCACTGTCGTCTGTAAATGACACTTTCCGCGAAATCGCTATTGACGGGAACCAGATGAAAAATGCATTGTGGGTTGTTTTGGTTAGGCTAACTTTAACCAAAATGGATATAGTTAGCCAAGTCGTTTTGAAGTTTTATACAAGAGGATAACCACTTTGGATATCTTATCTAAAAATGGATAAACTTAACCTCTGGATATATTTTGGATAGGCTAAAGTTATCCAGTTTTATACAATCGGCTACAGAAGTCTATTTCTGTCATGCTATTTATATTCCTATTATTTAACGAGGTTGCGTTTACTTCCTTAATCAAGCATTTTACATGTTCACAAGACCAAAAAAGATGAACGATCGTTTCTTCAAATTTGTGACAAAAAGTACACATATTATTATTTAAGAATGTCATTTTGTACATTAGGGAATTTGTACCTAGTATAATGTACATAATTCTAATCTGGAACCATTGCATGTAGCTATATCTTGTTATGTCAAATACTGTTTTAAAAATACATTTCGATTCCTCATCAGTAATGACAAAATTGTTCCATTTGTTTTTACACATAAGTTCAATGCCGTTTTGAATGAAACAATCATAAATTGATCTATCTTTGCTTTCATGGCTTCTACAATAGTTTGCATAGCATGACAGAGACGGGCCGTATGTTTGAACGTCATTTGTATTAAACTGTACATTGCATTTCTTAAAACAGTTATATTATTCATTTTACAAGTCATTCATAATGAAGAAATTTCAAGGATTTTCCCGTAATATTTCTATTTGATATTTTGTTAAGAAGGTGCTTGAGTCAATAACTAAATCTCTCACAAATCTTATACCTCTGTCATACAGTGCTTTCCAAAATAAGGGCTCATTGCCCAGTTTGAAATTGTCATTGTAGAACAAGGGCATGTTAAGAACACTATTAACATCCGCAATTTTTAACACATCCAGAACTTTCTCGTAACACGAAAATAGTTCAAACCAAAAATCATTTTTAACACATGTTTTAACTATGGAAATATATTGTTTTCCAGTGTTAAAACATTTACATACATCAAAAATGGATCTTATAAGAATTACACACTTACTATCATAACATGTAAATAATTTTCTTATCTAAGAGAGCTTCATTTTTTTTACAGTATGTATAAATATCTATCATTTGTAATCTAACTTTCTCATAGCTTTGTGTAAGGGTTAAACTTAATTGTATTCAGTTTATCAAGAATATCTTTCTTTGGTGTGGGTATTGCAAAAAAACAATGAGTGAACAGAGGTAATATAAGTGATTTAATAACGGTAATTCTACCAATTGGTGTAAGTTTTCGATTTTTCCATTGACAAATTATATTGATGGTTTTAATAAATTTGTCAGAGAGATTTAAATCAGCCATAAGATTAAGGATAACATTAAAACAGATTCCCAATATTTTTAATCTGGTTGTTTCCCATGTTAGTTTATATTTTGTTTTGATCGAGCGGGTGCTGTACTTCAAGGATCCGATCCAAGTTACGTTAGTTTTTCCAAAATTTACTTTTAAGCCAGAAAAATATGCGAAATCCTGGAGAAGGTCTAGAGCAACGTTTAAGGGGTTTTCGGAACCATCCAACAACAAAGAAGTATCATCTGCAAACTGAGTTATTTTGTATTCTATACCGTTAATACATATGCCTATTATGTTTGTATAATGCTTAATCTTAATTGCTAAAATTTCCGCACATAAAATGAAAATATAAGGAAAAATCGAGTCACCTTGCTTGCAACCGCGGCCTACTGTGAAGCTTTCGGACAAAAATCCGTTTAACTGAACCGATGTCTGTGTATTTCTTTAAACAATTCGATATCCATCGTTTAAAGCTTGGTCCAAAATTAAATAAGTGTAAAGTTTTTTCAATGCAATCAACTGATAAGGAATCGAAGGCTTTTTCGAAGTCAATCATCAATATTAACCCCGGTATTTTATTTGTTGACATTATGTCATACAAGAGACGTTTGATTTCCCATAAATATCGCCCTGAAACAAAACCAGTTTGATCCTTAGATATAAGAGTTGGTAAATGTGGTTTTAATGTATTCGCAATTGAACCAGACGCTATTTTATAGATTGTATTAAGAAGTGTCATTGGTCTCCAATATTTTAGGAAATGTCTTGGTTTGTTTTCTTTTGGTATGCAAGTGATAATGCCCTGCTTTTGAGTCACAGAAAGCATATTTTCGTAAGCAAAATTTATACTTCTCAAAACAAAAATTCCAATTTTATTCCAGAAGACCTTAAAGACATTTGTTGTAAAACCATCTGATCCATGACTCTTATCATTCTTCATATATTTCAGAGTATTAGTTATCTCTTCATATGTTAGTAAGCCTTCAATTTCTAATGATTGGGTTGAGTTTAATTTATTAATATTTAAATTCTGTAAATCGTTTAGTGTGTTTTATATATATTTCTGTAAAATTTAGAAGTTTCCTTTAAAATGTCAGATTGATTGTGTATAAGTACACCGTCATCTCTTTAAATAAAATGTATGTTTTTATTAATATAGTGTTGTTTTTCTAATGAGCAAAAATAGTTTGTTGTTTTCTCTCCCTGCTCAATCCATTGACGTTTTGATCTAATGATATATCCCTTTAGTTTTGAGTCCCTCGTGTTGTTCAGTTCCACATGTAGTTGTGCAAGTTTATCTTTGTTCGATTCATTTAAATTTTGTTCTAGGATTTCAATTCCGTTTAACAATCGTAGTTCGTTTGAGGAATTTAAATTATTTTTAAAACTAGAATAATATATGGTTTTACTTCGTATTTCCATTAAAAGTGTTTCCAGGAAATGTTGGTCGTTTATGGTAAAATATAGCTCATTATGGTTTACTGTATTAATATTTTCCAAATTATATTCCGGTAAACAGTACTGTTTTTAATTTCTTCAATTGTGTTATTTATACAAATTAAATATCCATTGTCATGTATTAAGAGAGTTATTAAATTTTCACAATCCGTAATCTTATTAAATTCAAGCGAAATATCAACAATAGAGTGATCAGATTTTATGCTGGCTCTTATATTTGAAGACTGTACAAAATTGAGCATGTTTTGGGTTATTAAACAGAAATATAATCTTGCTTGTTGCAATGGATTTGTGCGTCTCCATGTGAATATAGCAGTATTTTTTTCATGCATTTCCCTAAAAGTATAAATTATCTTTATTTTTGCAATTTCTTACAAAATGAAGTTTCTAGGATTATGTTATTATTTAAAGATTTATAGTTACTATAATTTAGCTCGCTGTCTAGCACTAGGTTAAAATCACCAAATATAATAAAATTATCATTTCCAAATTAATCAACAATGTTAAAAACATTTTTATAAAATTTGGAACTATCTAAGTTTGGACCATACATATTTATTGAAGAGAATTTCGTATCACCAACAGTGATATTTAGACCCAGTAAGTTTCCAATATCATCATTTTTTAAATTATAAACTATTAAATCAATATTTTGCTTTATTAAAATTGCACAGCCCCTGGCATTGGATTTTCTTTGACTTAAAAAACATTGTCCATCCCCAGTTGAGGTCTCTTCTTTTTCCAAATCTTTTGTCCAGTGTGTGTCTTGTAAACAATAAATATGATACTTAAGACATCAGTTCTTTTCTTCTTACAATAAAGACCGCGGCAGTTCAAGGAGGAAATTTTGACAGAGTTCATATTATATCAAGATATTACAACAGAATACAACACTTAACATGTATAAATGTCTTACAAATAAGATGGTTATGTTAGTACATATCTAAAATTGAACACAATTTAACAACACATGTTTTGTTTCAAGAAAGTGATACAACCACTGTAGTATAATACACTTAAATATATATGGTACCTTACTATGCAACAATAAACATACTGAAAACAATAGTAAACAAACAACATTAAGTAGATATATACATTTGTACTGTATGTACACACATTCAGTACAGAGGGTCACTAGTCCCATGAACGATAGGTAGAGATGGATCTAAAATTATAAATGCAATAGTATATAATGGATTTTTATGACAATTTTTATGTATCAAACACAACATGTCCCATGTTTACAACCTCAATATGTAAATTAAAAATATACCAAAGTATAATGTTTTAAAAATGGAGGATGTTATTAGGGCCGTTGTTTAAACAGTTTTGGTTAGTAGCACTACAATAAGACCTAAATAGGGTGCGAAAAGCGAAATATGTTTTAGATGTTAACATGCTTTGCTAAAACTGTACTACAAAATAGATTAAGTTTAAACGCTTGACAAAAATATTGGTCAAATATAAGTTACAAATACTGCACACATGAATTTGGATCTAATGACTACTTCTAACGTTTACATAACACATAGACAGGGTATGAACGATATTTAAATGAAAAAAAATGTTTGTATTACATAAGGCATATCCAACTGGTATCTGAAAAAAGAAATTTAAAACTGTTAATTCATACATGCATGTTAACAGAGGAGTAGTATTTGTATTAAATACCTATATCACTAGCTCTAGTTTACCTCATAAACAGGGTACCAAAGACTTTAAAGTGGTTAAATGATTTTGTATTCATAAAACCATATTAGTGTTTATAAATATTGTATTTTACCTAATATACCTTATATTAAACCAATCATTTTTATGAATAATACCATTTAAACAGTTAGACCAGCAAATATATATATTTTAAAAACAATATGAAATATATCCATATTAAAAGTTGTTGTTATAACGCTGGTTTATACGCGTCCAGGTAGATAAAACCAATATCCTTATTTCCAACACACAAGATCTAGCTTGGGTTTGGCAATCTACACTAACATAATTTCGTTTGTACGCATCATTCAGTATATGAGCAGTTTTCATTAAATAAACTATGGCAATTGATTTGTTAGTTTAGATAATATCATTTAAATAATCGGAACTATAAATAGTATATACTCCCTTTCTGTTTGTACATGTAAACATAACACGTGAAAATAACTTGCATACAACAATCTTTAATCAATATCATGGCAAAGTTGCAACTAGGGGTAGTAACTCTTTTACATTGGCGTTTATAGGGTTACAATACAACAATACTGCAGTGTCTGTAGTATCCACTGTCCAATGTTAAAAGACTATTATTTATCACACTGAACATTATCTCAAAACATTATTCTAATAATTACTATATATGTTTATGGAAAGAAATGTAGATGTGATACTGTGAGGGTGGGCGGAGGAATGCACTCATGTGTGCATGCGTGCGGTTGCGTGTACGTGCGCGTGTGTGTGTGTGTGTGTGTGTGTGCGCGCGTGCTCGTTTGTCTGTGTGCGTTCTTGTGGGCAAAGTTGCATACGTATGCATGCATAGGTTTTCTAAATGGTAGGGTATTTATGGGCATATTTATCCATATTGAGATAAATCGCTGGAAAGTTATGTTAATAATTACAATAAAAATATAGCAGAAAAATATGTATTGTTAAAGTCTAGTATTTTAGGAGAGATGCCGCATCATGGACTAGGTTGTTGCCACGGTTTCGTGTTTATTTTTTATGTAATGGTGTAGTTTTGCAACCAGATGACACTTTTCGGGCACATTTTGCATTGTTTGAGGTGGTACCTTTGTTTGGCCATGACTTATCCAGCCACGTTTTATTTTTGTCAAAAGAAACTAGCTCATTCCGATCATGTCCACGATATCGTACAAACAGCTTTCCTTTGAAGGACCATGGCTATTCCACACGGTCTGGTTCATTCAGTCTTAATGATGCGTGCACTTCTGCGTTGATCTTCGTAAGATCTTCATTTAAAAAAATGCCTGTACCTTTAAGCAGTTTTGCCCTTTTCGTTATCTCGATTTTGGTTTGGCGCCTAACGAATTTTACAATTTCACAGGCCTGTTTTTGCTGGGCGTTTATTTTCCTAGTCGAAGTGCGACATCGGTATCTTTGCTTTCCACCTGGATACCAAGTTTTCGGCTTAAGGTCGATGCCGTTTGTTCAGCAACAGACAACGATGTTGTGAACCGAGTCATTCGTGAGACCGGAAATGCGAACGCTGTTTCTGCGCCCTTACTGTTCCAATTCGTTTAGGCTCGCAGCCTGTCTTCGTTCTGTGGCATTGTGTGCTTGTTTAAGGGCATCTATTTCGCACTTCTGTTCAATGACTTGCTTTCTCAGAGCTTCAAGTTCTTTAGCATTATCAAAAACGCTGCCTTCAAGCATGTCCACCTGTTTGATTAGAGATCCGAGTAATTTCTCTTTTATTTGATCGAGAGTTTCTTTAATTATACTTTTAATTATACAAGTGTTATTTTTGGTGAGAACATTTGACAGTTTGGAGCTTATTTCCTCGAGTCGTTTTTCGATTCCTGAGTCTGATTGTTCTGTTATTGTATTACCTTTGACACAATATGTCATGCTCTTCTTGTTAGATTTTTCTGGTTCGATCTTCTTTCTGTTGCTGTTCTTTGTGTTCTGTTTATTTTCGTTCTTGGTTTCGAACACTGGTAAGTCTACAAAACTCATCTCGGTAGCGTTACTTTTGCTAGCAGTGGATGAATGAGGCATTTTGTTCATATTCTGCTATAGTCCGGATGGCGGTATAAGAGACAATTGCTTGCAATTGTAATCTTCAATTACTAGTATGCGGCTCGGTCATGCGTGACGGATTATTTCGTGGTTGACGTAATTACTTCCTTTTGATCACAATGCTTTTCATAGTGTAAGGCAATGCATATTTAAATGGATGGTTCGTCTCTCAGATTTATTTTTGTGTATCATTAATGTAATTGTTTATATTCGACGTTCTTTTTCAATTTAGTCTTATTGCTCTTTTATTTCATTCAGAACCTTTATTAAATTGTTTTAGTTGTATTTCTAAAATATTTTTGAATTTCTTGAATATTAAGTTAAATATCAGATTTTAAATGCCCGGATACATTTCGAAGAAGAGAGGGACTGTGTATAATAGGTCAAATTCGTATTCTATATTGCATATATTTTTATACAAATATCATATAGTGTTTATGTCCCTTGTCTACTAGTATTTTGTAGTGTTTATGACACTTGTCTTGTATGTGTCCATTTGTTCCATTTGTGAGATTCAGTCCCTTGTCCTGTGTGCGTCCTGCCATGTAATGTGATGTCATTCATGTATTGCAAGGTTTATGATAACACGATTTTGATCGGTCAGGGTGGAAAAACATGTGATAGAGATGTTAAATAACTGACCATGCCTTCTTTCCGTTTTATTTTTGTAAAGCGTTCAAGTCGCAAGACTTCCATTGGTAAGTTGCTTTCATTGCTGTCTGATTTATACATCCAACCTGGTGAGTGCGCTTATATTTGTTTAAATTTTTGTTTGCATTTATTAATATTTTTTTTAAATAATAAATGCAATTTATTTCATTAAATGTAATTTATTTCATGAAATGCATACATTTTCGTATATTGTATTTTGTGTTTGTTTTGTGAATGTTATGATATATTGTAATTTTATGTTAATATTTGTTGTAGTTTTTCATTTATATATATTACAAATATAAATACGATATATTTTCGGGCGTCACATAAATTACTCGAACCTCGAGACGGTGTTTGGTTAATCTACACCCCACCCCACTACTAGCATATAACAAACACCGTGTACTTCACCAAACGAAAATCGACAACATTGCATACGTGTTGGTCAGTTTGTAAATGCAAACTTATGAACTTATAACATTGATACAGAGAGTATATACAACGGACTGATTAAATGGTATCTATATGAGTATACTTAGTTTGTTTAGCGTCAGGTTTTGTTTGTTTGGAAACAAACTGTATGAACAGTAGTGATTTCATAATCGGGTTTTCCTCATTACGAGAATGGGTCTGGTGTCATTGAAAAGTATTATGTACACAGCAAGAGATTTATTTTTATTTTGCTGCAACGAATTTTTAGGCTGCAATACAAACAGTAAAACGTTTCATTAAAATGTCGGTTAATGATCGATTTCATTACAATTGGAAGCCACATTTGATCTACCTTATTATCATATAAGTTCCGGTTGGACTATGTTACCTCGACACCAGCACTGCCAACAATTTACGTCCTACCCAGCGTGGCAATCAGTTACACACGCTGTGTATCATCAGTTGGACGTCCAGCACCTGTTATAACCTGGTACTTGGATAACAGAACTCCTTCTGACTACACAGATGATGTGACCCGTGCTGGAGATAGCAGCAGTGTAACAGTGGCAGATGTGACGACAAGCAGTCTTACAATGACATTTACGTTTGCACATCATGGTGCCAGCATATACTGATATGCTTCAAACGGATATGGGACACTCATATCCAACAGAACACTGCTTATTGATGTGCTGAGTAAGTGTAGCAGGTCCATTTAAACAAACGCTTAAATATGAAAAAATTTATTGCTTGTTGGTATTGACTTTGCCTAATTTTAAGCTGTACAAATAAGTTGATATTAACTTAATCAAAGACTGTGTTAATGGATACGCATGTTAATTAACCAACGCAGGATTTCCTTAATACCACATACACTATTAATATAGGAATACATTATTAAACGTAACAATAAAAAAAAGCCTGCCATTTTATATAGTTATGTACACTAATCTCCAGCTGAATATAATATTGGTTCAAATATAGCACTACATGTATGATGTGTAGTCGATACGTTGCAACGTCGTTAAGAAGAATGGCATTTTAAACATTAGCAAATGACCATCAAATATTACTTTAAAGCAACTGTTATATATTTATTTTAGCATATCCGTCTTAGTCGACATTACTGCACGAGACAGTAATTGTAAGTGGCACGATTTCTGTGATACAAAACAGTTTTGTGTCGCTAAAATGCAACTCTTCTGGAAATCCAACACCGAGTATTTCATAGACCCTATCTAACAGCTCAGTTATTAGGAATCCGATGATAACACTAAAATGGGAACAACGTAATAACACTGAAGTGGCTACGTGCAGTGCCACAAGTAATCTTGCACCAGCAAACGGTTCTCCAAAAACACATGTAAACGTAACCAGTTTATTTGTAAACATATAATGTAAGTACCTTATTCTATTTTACGTAATTGCCAATTTAAAAAACAAACACTAGTTTCTTGTTTAACCACGTTTCTTTTTTGTACGATACAGCTATCAGCAATTCAGAGTGTTAGTCATTTTCAATGCCTTTATATCTGGGTGATATAGATATAAGATAATTGTTTGTTTTCGTGTATAAAGCATAATGTAATTGCATCCTTATGTATGAGACCCGTCATTTTCTAAACCTCATTACATAGGTATTATCCATACCGACATCAACTATGTACTCTCTATAGTTCGTGATAGAGTGAGTTAAAACGAGTACATGCATTTTAACTATTTTATAATGTTACTGTAAATTGCATTATTCTGAGAATGTTCGTGTTTTTTTTTTTTTTGGCACTTTCTGTTTGAGTCTGGTTGTTGTGTGTGTTGTTTGGTTCTTCACGAACGCATTATTAGGCGCTGGCGTTGTTTATGAAAGAATAATATGCTAAATCCATGCTGCTGCGCTGCAGATCCCCCGTCTAGCCCAGTTTGTGAACGCGGGACATTTGCAGTGACAAACATCCGGAGTGTTATAAATGAAACCTTTACAATGACCTGTATTAGCAGCAGTAGCCCTCCACCCTCACGGTATACATGGAGACTGCCAGGGGGAGAACAATTAAACGGGGCACAGCTCAAAATTCAAAGTGTGCAGTCTAGCGGTAATGGTATTTATACACTTGAAGTGGTCAATGAAATGAACGCAACTTTCGAAAAGCAGGTCGTTACTGGAAATGTGACTGAATCTTATACACTTGAACTTTTATGTGAGTATCTTAAACAGGCAAAATCCATTTGTGTTTGTCTGTAGTGGCAATAATGTGATCTCCTTTATACATTCAATATACACATGAATGCAGTATACAAACTAGTTGTATTATGGTTAGTCTTATTTCAGTTAGTGATTCTGTAAATACGTCTTTATTACATGGTTTAAAACATAAAAAATTATATATATTAATTGACTTCAAATATATATAATATATTTGTCATCTATTGCAGATCATGTGACAGGAATTTCTCTCTATCATTGAGTGATGGGTGAGCAACAAATTACCAGTCCGGCGATAAGCGTTTTGAGAGTTCGTGAGGTCAGTTTAAGATGCAATGCATTTTCGAATCCTCCTGCTAGTTCTGTATGGACATCGAATGGTACTTTGTCTGCAACAAGTGCTAACTGGAGTATTTCTATCATGGGCGACATCATCATTCAGTGTATTGATAGCAATGCTCTCGACCCGACTGGGAAGGAAAAGAGAAACTCTACTAGTTCTAGGAGCGTAACAGCAGTTGTATTGTGTCAGTGGTCTTAATTGTAAAAATATTGTACAGTGATGGTGTGTACTACCTGATTTTTTAAAAGAATGTTATTGGCAATAGCCATTCATATACGAGCCACTTAACCTATGCATCTAGTCAAAAGTGATCTCCTTAGCAATATAACTTGTATTATGTCATTATAATATGCAAAAGTAAAGCGTCTTAATTAAATAAACTTGAAATAATAGCATACATTATTCGCTAACAATAATTTAATGTTTGAAACTGGAAACTTTATGTGAGTATCGAACTTACGCCCATCGCCGTTAATCGCCCTTGTGAAAACACAAATGCAATCTATATTGATACAATATACTAATGCCTTTTTAATATTGCAAAATAATCCAATATTACTAACGTCATATGTTTATTATTACCAATCACTTTTCGTAGACAAAACCAATTTTAAGTAGATTAATGTTAGGAATATTTATTGTGTTACTTTTATTAGTTCATCGTATTGATAACTTAATATTAGTACTGACTTATTTGTGAATGTTTTATTTATGTTTTATTAAATGATGTTTTGCAACCCTTTAGAGAATTAATTGCAAATATCATTTTGACATTTGCACTAAGGTTGATATTCCCTAAACAAATTATAATAAAGAAAAACGTTTGTGCTGTCATCAGATAACCATTGTAATGATTATAGATGCGTTTAAATTAATTTACAAGTTCAATGCAAGGGTGATTTTTTTTTTTTTTAAATACATATAAAAATACTATTAAAAAGTTGTCCATCAAGTAAACTTGACTAGATTGAAGATATAAATACAAGTCAGTTTGTTTTCCGTTTTACAATAGTTTTCCCTTGTGTCATATTTACCGATTTAAAAGTGGTTGGCATTGGTAGTAGGCAGGTTAGAAAGTTGTTTAATTACCCAGCATACCATGCGAGAACATACACAGCTCAGTTTTGATTTGTATACACACAATGCACGCACCTATAATGCTTAACGTGGCTGGACAGCAAATAACAATAGAAAAGTACCATTTCGATTCTAACACGATTGTAATCTGTAATTATAAATTCCATGAATGACAACTAGAGTTTATCTAATCGCTGCCCATGTTTCCGCAATACGCGGTTTCCGCAATACGCAGGCGTTTTACTGACTTCAATTTAATAAGACACCAGCTTCATTGCTACACTTGAAAAAATGAAGTAAGCTGTATTGATTAAAGTTAAAGAATCAACTTGAAGATAACGTTCTCTGTATTGACGGTACAATAAACATGGTAACACACACACAAATAAAAACATACTAATTAGTTTATTATAAGCAATGTGTGGATCTGATATGAATGCTATAATTTGTTTTGAGTTGCCCCAGAGACGTCTACATTTTCCTTTAAAAAGTATGAGAAGGATGTCCGAACCTACCACTGTAAGGTGATCCAAGGTCATTCCGTCAGCGGCACATGTTCGGCGAACAGTAAACCGGGTTCAACCTATGCATGGACACATGATACATTTGGAATCGGCGATGATTTATTTATCAGCAGTATCAGCCGACATCACAGTAGCGAGTACACGTGCATAGCTTATAATGAAATGAATACAACATTTGATGGACATATCAAGGGAACATAACAATCCAGTTTTCAGCTAGATGTTCTAGGTAGAGTTTGTTTTTCTTTTTCTTTTTATATTGAAGTTGAGCATTGTGTACATGTATACATTTTCCAATGTATAATTTTATAATAAACATGCTCCAAAATGTCAATGTTTTGGCTTAAACTATTTTGAGTTCATCTACACTCTGCTCTTAAGTTCCAGCGGTTGCTCGGTCTATTGGCAACTCGACAGTTTTATTTGAACATAATGTTGTCTGCCACGTGCCCTTACATACCCGGAAATCCATCAGAGACGAGATTCACGTGGTATCATGCCAATACTTACACTATTGGATCGGGGCAAAATTGTACGTTGCCGAACATACAACTCAATAACGACGGATATTATAAATGCAGAGTCAACAACACAATGGAACTTACAGGATGTGATATTGAGGAGGCATACGACGAAACATCGTTTTCGTGGATGTGCAATGTAAGTGAATAGTGGATTATATATTGATTTATCATAGTATTCAGGAAATATAGAAATCACACATGCGAAATCAGTGTTATTAACAACCATATAAAATATTGTGCAACATCATGTTATTTATGTTGTAGATCCTGTCAGCATAAGTAGATTTTATGCCGACGGGTTCAACCTTGCATCCAATATTACCATCAACGAAAGTCAGACTGTGGCGTTAGTCTGTGAAGCTGACCGTGACCCCGTAGCTAAACTGAAACTCGTTATTAATACTCGTGGTGGTAAACCTTTGCTGCGGGAAGAGCACAATAACACAATAACACAAAATCCACCAGTGTTGTTAACGCACGATGTGAATTCGATACGGGAATCTACCAATGTAAAGGAACGAACATGCATAATGCAGTGGAACACGTGAGAGAAATGGGTATCATGATTCTGTGTAAGTGATAGAGATTGAAACATGTATAGATCATTCTTTCTCCATGTCTCCGACCTGTAGTTTTAAAGCTCGATCTAAACATTTATGTTGTATTATTATTATTTGTAACTTCCCCATTTTATCCACCGATTACCACAGTCTTTAGAAGATCAAATGATTCCGTTGTTCTCGTGTTCACTATTGTGGCGAATCCTCCTCCATGTGACACATCGGCCTATGTTTGGATGATTAAAATGAAAGAGAATGGCGACTGGGTAACACTAAACACTACGACGCAATTTCTAATACAAATTTCAGAAAACATACTACAGACAAACCTGTAGACACCATCCAAATGATGTTGAAGGAATTGTTGGCATCCATTGTACGCGCAGCTAGTAGACGTGCAATCTGATTAACAGTATGTATACAATAATTAATTATTCAATATGGCGTTATTGTTATTTTTTAAATGTGTATGTATTATCTACATATTTTGATTCATATTGTCGTATTATTGATTTATTCATTGTGTGAGGCATGAAACTGTAAAATATGATATCAACTTACTTAGAAGTTTGGTCGACAGTGCTCGATCCTATTTGCTGTAGTTGATTTACAGCGTGTAAACAAGTATACGACACAGCGAACATATGCTGATTGTGCCGAAAGTTCGATTTCTGTATCTGCAAAAATGTCCCAAAATGTACGAACGAAAATAATAGCAAATATAATATAAAATGTGTATAAAAATGTTTAAAAGATAATAACACACATAGTGTTTCGAAAAAACATGATACTTGACGAGGTTGTGTTATTCGAACCGGAACCGATGAAGTTAAGGTTATTTATGTTTGTACTGATCATTAGTTATATATACACATATTTCATACGAATAGATTATTTGTTTTTTAAAGTTCGTATCGTATATTCTAAGCAACCAACACAGTAAACAACATCCAGAATATAACAAAACAAACCCAATATTTAAAACTAACTATGTTCAACTTCAGGTTCTCCCGTCTAAACAACCAACGTTAAACAATGCACCTTCGCGTATACTTCCTGATTGCATTATACAGGTTAGAACTATCGATATATACCGGTAAGACCATGCACGTATCGGAAGCCTTATAATAGCTAATGAAAATGATTATTTATTGTAAAAAAAGAGCAATTATCCATCAAATGTCATGTATGCGTATCGAGGCGTCTTAAACAATGCAACTGCGAAAGTTAATATAGCATACACATGTCTGTAGAAAGTGTCAGCATCGGCATGTTGAATGCCAAACAATCATACACATTGCAGGCATTTAATTCAGGTCTATTAGGGCTACATGTTACAATTTGATCAGAGCGATTACCAACCGTATTTAAGTATTTAATACGTATATGTATGATATTGTATACACATTTACATGCGCGCACACCAGAAGTAGCAGACGCGGGCCATTCAGATTGTTGTATGCTAATACATTTCGTAGAATATTGTGGCTGAATATGCTTGAGCGAAAGCAACGATGAATAGTGTTCATTGTGTTAGACAGACGTAAGAATGGAGCCATATGTATACCACTTTGGTCTTTACATGGATACTCAGAAGAGCTGGGAATCTAAGAATCATAGGGCGAGTTTTACATTATTTACATAATGTCTAAAACACTATTGTCTGTTTGGAAGATATATTGGGGAAAGCACATTTGAATAGATCATTCCAGTTTTGTCACAAATATTAAAACTCCTCCTCAGCTATTGTAAAATGATTGATATTTATTATTCGATGATCACAAACTCATCACATGCTTTACCACGTTCTCTTTTGTGTAAAACAGGTTAGTAGCTAAACACATGGTATCATGTACATCGATTTGATAAAACACTAAATTAATTTGAATATGATTGACATTCGTGAAAACATCAATGACATTTACGTATTTAATATGTTTAAAAATTTCATGACACATATACAATGCAAATATGATATACATTGTATAGTATACTATACTTATTTTGTACGACATAATAATTTTTCGACGCAACCTGTTAATCTACTTTTATTTGGCTAAAAGACAATCTATACAATATAATTATTGTATCATAACTGTTTTGTTCACAATTATATAAATATAATTGAGCCGCGTCGTGGGAAAGCCGGACTTAATGCATGTGCGTAAAGTATCGTCCCGGATTTGCCGGTGCAGTCCGCACAGGCTAATCCGGGACGGCACTTTCCGCCTACAGTGGATTTATGTTTAGAAGAGACCTCATTGAAACAGAAAATACCATAAAAGAGGAAAGTGCCGTCCCGGATTAGCCTGTGTGGACTGCACAGGCTAATCCGGGACGACACTTTACGCACATGCATTAAGACCGGTTTTCCCACGACGTCCCTCAATTTATAATAGTTACTTTCGATTACGAATCGTATCTAAATAATGCTCTGTGTCATGTTCCATTAAAAAACAATAACACATGCTAGTAAAATATTGTGTTTGTCGATATACAAGTATGGACCTTTCTAAATATGATTTAAGCATTACAACATAAGATGCATTTATGCATGTACTTAGAGAATGTGCATTTAGCCAATATGTATACACACTCGATAATCTGAATTGATATATGCTTACTATCTATGTATTGCAAAAAAAAGCAGCACTAAGCAGGCCAATGCAACTTGTTTGTATTGATTTCCTCAAAGTAGATAAAAACAAAGGTGGTTATGAGAATGTTTTGGTTATAACGGACCATTTAACCCGTTAGGCCAAGGCAATCTCTTGCCGCAACCAGAAAGCGACCACCACCGCCAAGCCTTGTTCGAACACTTCAGTGCTCATTACTCGTTCCCGGAGCAACTCCATTCTGATCAAGGCAGAAACTTTGAGAGTCAGGTCATAAAAGAACTTTATAAGCTTGCAAATGTTCGGAAGACCCGGACCACACCTTTTCGCCTTTGGGTAATCCATCGGCGGAGCGGTTCAACCGCACCTTTCTCAGCATGACGGGTACTCTGTGTGATGAGAAGAAGTCAAATTGGAAAGACTACATTTCATCTTTGTTACAGGCTTACAATGCCACAAAAAGCAGTGCAAGTGGGTTTTTACTCACATTTCTTAATGTTCGGGTGGCTGCCACGGTTGCCGGTTGATGACTACTTAGGCACATCCCCAGGAAAAGAATGAGAGGAATTGCACTATATTTCAAAACTGCAGGAACGCCTCAAATTCGCATACATAGTGGCAAGTGAATGTGCTAAAAAGCGAGCAGTACAAAACAAAGGTCTGTATGACAATAAAGTAAAAGAGAATCAGATCTGCATTGATGATCTTGTACTTGTTAGGCAAGTCAATCTGCAAGGCAGACAAACATTGGCTGATAAATGGGAGAAAGAACCATATGTGGTTCTAGATATTCCATATGAAGGCCAGCCTGATTACGGAGTACAGAGAGAGACCCGCAAAGGACCTATTCGAACTCTTCACAGGAACATATTGTTGCCATATTTCTCTGTTCTTGAACCTGATTAGGCACCGCAAACTGTCCGCAAGGTCAGAACGCAAACTAAACCTGACACCTTACAGTGACTGTGACAGTAGTTCAAATTCTGATTCTGTTGTCCAAATTTACAGGATTCCATTGGGAGGAACCAATACAATAATACTGCTGTAACTCCAGGCCCAGTGACCAGCATCGGCCTTAGCCCTTCTTTAACCCCGCCTAGGAAGGAAAGTCCGACCCCCAGTAGACATGTCCGCCAACGCCGTCCATCAGACCGGTTTTGCAAATGGCAGTTTGAACAGTCTGTTGAGCATTTTGTTTGATGCACTCATTTTATATTTTCCATTTGGTGTTTTGTAACCTATAATGGTTGCCTGTAGCCTATGAAGTCCATTTTTACTATAAAATGTGTAAAAAGGTGTAAATTTGCTAATTTTGCATTTTCAAGTATTATCCATTCTATTTTGCATTAAATGAAAAGTTATGCCATGATTTCAACCATGGTTGTAAACATCTTCAGAAATATATGCAGAATATAATATAGATTTATGCCCTGAAAACAGTGTTATCATAATTATGTGTCTGTTATTTTGCAAACTCTGCTCTAATTTTAAATAGAGCAATATTCACTTTATTTGGTCAATATCTTTGAGAAAAGGTTTTTGAAATCCAAATAATATTGCAATAATTTACTCAAATTTATATACTGTAAAGAAATGTTATCATTTTATATTGAGAGTGGTACAGGTAAGGTTTTTGTTGAGTGATTGCATATGAAACATGTTCCATTATTTTCATTTGTCTATTTGATTTAATATTAAGTATGGGAAACTTTTATTAAATTTGTGTGATACCCGTATCAATATTGTTTAAAATGTTTTGTTTGTGTTTCAGGTTAATATATGTCAGTAATTTTAATCATTAATGATGTGTTTTTAATCTAAATGTCCATTTAGGCTGTTTGATTAAGGGAACATGGGAGACAACTCTTGTATACAGATTATTTCAAGGTTGACGTAATTACTTTCCTTTGATCACAATGCTTTTCATAGTGTAAGGACAGGCATATTTAAATTGACGGTTCTTCTGTCAGATTTATTTATGTGTATTATTAATGTAATTTGTTTATATTCGAGGTTCTTTTTCAATTACGTCTATCTTATTGTTCTTTTATTGCATCCAGAACTTTAATTAAATTGTTTAAGTTGTATTTCTAAAATAGTTTTCAATTTCTTAAATTCATGAAGTTAAATCTTATGTCTTAAATGTCCGGAGACATTTCGAAGAAAAGAGGAATTGTGTAGAATAGGTCAATTTCGTATTCTATATTCTATCTATTTTTATACAAATATCATATAGAGTTTATGTCCCTTGTCTACTAGTATTATGTAGTGTTTATGTCCCTTGCCTTGTATGTGTCCATTTGCTCCATTTGTGAGATTCAATCCCTTGTCCTGTGTGCGTCAAGCCATATACTGTTATATCATTCATGTATTGTCCAGTCAGTATGCAAGGTTTATGATCAACAAGATTTTGATTGGTCAGGTTGGTAAAAGCAAGTGATAGAGATGTGAGATTACTGACCATGCATTCTTTCCATTTCTGTAAGGCTTATATTTGTTATAATTTTTTTATTAATTTATTTTATTGTAAATGCAATGTATTTCATTAAAATATTATTTATTTAATGAAATGCATGAATTTTCGTATATTGTATTTTGTATTTGTTTTGTGAATGTTATGATATATTGCAATTCTATGTTAATATATGTTGTAGGTTTTCATTTATATCTATATTACATATGTAAATCCCGATATATTTTCGGGCGTCACATAAATGACTCGAACCTCTAGACGGTATTTGGTTAATCTATACCCCACCCCACTAAAAGCATATAACAAACACCGTGTACTTCACCTATCGAACATCGATACCATTGCATATGTGTTGGTCAGTTTGTAAATGCAAACTTATAAACTTATAACAGTGATACAGAGAGGGTATACAACGGACTGATTAAATAATATCAATATGAGTATACTTAGTTTGTTTGACGTCAGGTTTTGTTTGTTTTGAAACAAACTCTATGAATGGTACTGATCTCATAATCGGGGTTTCCTCATTACGAGGATGAGTCTGGTGTAATTGAAAAGTATTATGTACATAGCAATAGATTTATTTGTATTTTGCTGCCACGAATATTTAAATTGCACTACTTAGTGTCAAATGCCTCATTTACATTTCGGTCAATGATCGATTTCATTACAATTGGAAGCCACATTTGATCCACCTTATTATCATATTAGTTCCAGTGGACTATGTTACATTGACACATGCACTACCAACAATTCACGTCCTACCCAGCGTGGCAATCAGTTACACACGCTGTGTATCATCAGTTGGACGTCCAGCGCCTGTTATAACCTGGTACTTGGATAATATAACTCTTTCTGACTACACAGATGATGTGGACCTTACTGGCGATAGCAGCAGTGGCAGATCTGACGACAAGCAGTCTTACAATGACATTTACAGTGTTCTGTTTGCATCATGCGACAGGCTTTTATTTGTTAATGAAGCCGGCTGCCTCTCATTAATACTCATGTGTTAAGCCATTTGACGGACTACTTTTTATTGTTGCAACAAGGTCAAACAGATTTAGTAACATTTTTGAATTGCATTGTCAAATATGAATAAAAAAGTATAAACATGTGAAATGTATCTTGTTTGTGTCTTTTTGCAAATTAATGTTTTTTTCAGATTCGATGAGCACAATGCAAGAAAATATATTCAAATTGTACACCAGAGAACACCATATTTGCCGAAATTCTTACACAACACGTTTCAATACAAAGTGTAAAAATACATGATTTTAGAATATTTGCTAAACAAACGCTTTAATTGATGCTATATGGGGTGAAATCATTGATTGATATCGAAGGCTAAACGGGGTAATTTTACGCACTTCAGTGGTTTTAGAAAGAAATAAAACACACATATGAAGCTAATATAACATAAACATAAAACCTATTTAAATATAAATAACACCTATATTACGACCTTAGTCAAACCACATCTATGGAGTTTAACAAATTTTAAATTGCAGTATCTGGAACAACTTTCGACTCTAGTCGTAATTTTAAAACTGGCGTGCATTTAAATATTTGTGTCAATAATAGTATACTCTCTATTGCTTCGTATTAAGTATAGTACACACCTCTTCGAAAGTGCTCATCTTAAATATTAACCACAAATAAAAAAGTAAATCTATGCAGTAGTGTTGGTAAATACCAAATACAATTTAAATTAACAGTGATGTTAGAACAGAACACTTTCAATAATATTCTTAAGTCTAAGAATGAGTTGGTGAATACGAGCCCCGATATTCTTATGTGGTATTTCATTTAACTAACACGCCTCTTTTCGTGTCCGTCTTATTTGTTTTCAACACTGACTATAGTTCAATCTCATGCTGCAATATTGACGCTGATTTTAGAATATTTGAATTAAAGGGAATATGCCATCAAACAGGATTCAAGGTGGCAATGTCTTAAAACAAATCTGAAATGTAGATATTAATACTGGCACATAATAAAGGTTAAAACAGGACATATATACTAGGGAACGTGTGCACGCATTCTGGTATAAAAATCAAATTTCAATAAGGGACGTGTTTGTTTGGCCTTTTTCATGTTTACACTTTGACGTCAGAATTGTGTGTATTGTGTATAACCACATGTTTCCTGAACAAGCAGAATAGCGAAGTATGTTAAAGCGCTGTATTCTGTCATTTCTTCAAATGGCTCCAAAGTCGTGATTTTGATACCCACTTTGGAATTTATTTTTTTCAATTTGTTGTTTATTTGATTTTATCAAAAGTATTATTGTTTATCATCAGTTTTATTATTTATTTAAAGCAAATGTCATAGTATGGCTTATTCTTATTATATGCTATCATTTTTAGTGAAATAGGAAGCCAATATTTCGTTAATAGTCCCTTTAAGTAGAATTATTTATGTTTGGTGGATATTCCAACATGCATATTGATCTGGTTATTGTGTACAGTTCATAATTATGTCATCCACTGAAAGTGCCATCAATATTATGTGCTTGATGACATTTCCGTTAATCTCACCGATATGGTTACTTAAAGCCGCAGTCCATAAAATATAATTCTATGTATCTTAAATTGGCGTTATTTTTAATGAACTTTAATGCCGTTTATTCGACTAAAAACTGACATGTTATAATGTTTATGTTTGAAATCGCCTGGTACGAAAGGAATATACACTTATATGCATGCTGATTTACTCCAGAGGCATACAGATAACTGTACGATACGAATTTACAAAAACGTTATTATTTTACCGTTTTCAATGCGTTTTTATATATTGATCGGTACGATGTACATTAGAAACGATTTATGAAAAGTGTTACTTTTATTAAGATATTACTGGACTGCTACTTTAATGCTTAAATACACTGCACTAACATCAGAGACACGCAAAACAAAATAAGCGTACACATCCACAACATGATTAAAGTGTGAATGTACGATCTTTAATATCAATTATTTTCAAAATGAGCAGATGAAAGTGACACTAATATAATGTTATATTAGTTGAATTGATATTAACCTTGTTATACGGCCTCAGGCCAATACGGCCGTCTTCAGCCCAATAACAAGGCCAATTTTATTAATTAACATTATAATGTTATACAGCATATTTCGCTTTTAATAGTATCAAAACTAGTAGTTTGATATAAATTAAAATAGTATGCAGCATCTTTTAGTTTTAATAGTACAAGTTAGATCTAACACAACTATTATTTCTATATAAATATGATGTAATAACGCTAGCATAAATTATTATTATTTTTTTTATTGTTCTAACTGTGTATTATGCAATATCACAACCAAATAGTACATACAATAATTGCTAAAGTCTGTTTATCGAGAAAGTCGCAAAAGGTTTAACACCAGTTATGCACTGTTATCCGACCGAGTCTTGGCAAACCTGTCAGTATTCACCAGCACATTCTTTAACAATGTTTAGACGTAAGAATATAAAAGAGACTCTGACTCCAGAAAATATAGATATACTTTAAAAAGTCTAATTCACCAAAGCATTTTGTTTAAGCAGTGGCGCAGCTAGATGAAAATTAAAGCCGAGGCAGTGTTGGGGGTCCAGAGGATTTTTTTTTTACCTAGAACGTATCTGGTGCGTTTTGGAGGCCACCTAAACCATGTTTTAACACATGAGAACCCGACTCATTGGCGATATAAATAGTAGCTCAGTAACTGCTTCAATACAGTTATAATTTTACCATACACGTATGTATGCCTACATTAACTCTTTGCTGCAATCTGCAAGCGCTCAAGAAGCATTAGGATCGAGAAACATGATGCTCCGAGTATAGTAATAAAGGGTTATATACATTTTAATGCATTATATTCGTTACAGCGCATGTTTGTAAGATGAAATGATTTTCAATGATTTTTTATTATAGCTATCATCAGCAAATTGAGATACTAGTATTTTGTATTCCTCATTATACCCTTTCTTTTCCTACTTTTGAAAGCTACTATTTTTGCACAAAGAATAAAGTATTGTAGATAATTCGGACAACAAAATTGCGTTGAATTCCATGGAAGTTTCCATTTTATTACAAATACGTGTTATCCAGTTTTTAAGCGTTGGTCCAAAATTTAAACAAGAAATGCAGAAATTCCACGAACACCAAACTTTTCGAATGCACAAAAGTCAGAACAATGAAAAAATAAAGTTCTGGATGCACTTGGTGAATATCATGGCTTGGAATTGCACTAAATTTCAACTTAAGTTATGAAATGGCTTTTACAGTTATTCATTAGAACATAATTGTAAGATCTATATTGACACGGATACGGACAAATGGAACCGTTCCTGCGTATTTCAACTGGAGCGCTATTACAGTTATTAAATAGATGGCCACTGAACTTAAAATATGATCTGATGTTAACATGTCAACAAAAGATTTGTTATATAAGCTATAAATATTTTACTAGCAAAATCACCGAGCAGATAAACTTATTATAATCCAAAACCGATCTGTTATTCTATTAATGTCACCACATTTTGATAAATTTGAAAAATAACCTACTAAATCAAAGGAAACACATAAAATGTTGACGTCACGAAAATTAACAAATTGACGTCATTGTTGTATGTAAACAGAAAAAGAACGCTGTGCTGGTTTCACTGTTACTTGTACAGTTTTCAATGCACATGTCTGGAACCAAAATACTAATTCCACAAATCTATTTTCATCCCTAATATCGCGAATTACGGTAACAGTTCTGGTTCCCGTGAATTTCTACATGCAAGCCGGGTAAACATTTTGGGAAATCCACAAATATATTTTTAGCCCATAGGGCATGAGTTTAGGCCATGCGACATCACTTTTATATTCAGTCATTGATGGCTGTTTCGACCAATAGGAGAGCGTCTATTTATAGATTATATAACTATTTATGTTACGGACACGGATGTAGAACACAAACACAGATGGCAGATCACACGTACATGAAAAAGCGGCCTAATGCAAACAGCCAAAATATATTCAAATGAACATATGTAATGTAATTGTTTGGAACTAAAAAAATATGGTGTCATTAAATTCCGTTGATATTGTTACTGTATTATAACTTTTGGAAAGTTTGATCATATAATGTCAGTGGATTATTTTGTACACATTCAGGCCTAGGCTGACCTTGCCCGCTATAGTTAAAATTCACGGCAGAACTCTTGGGTAATAATGTGAATTATTGTTTACAAAACTACCAAGTCCACACATTTATTAGTTTTAAACATGTACATATTTAAAACTGATAAATTTGCAGAGTTGGTAGTTAAACGCCCAAAATACATGACATAATGTCATGTATTTTGGGCGCTTAGTCTAGAATCTTTTTTAACAATGACCACAGGCGCTGAACATCAATTAAAACATATTTGTATTATCTTTTTCACCTATCAGTCAATTTACAAAGACAAGGAATTTAACTATGTATTGTTTAGCATCTTACAGAATGTTTAATGTAGCGTTACTTTGACAATGTCCTAACAAACGCACTTACAGGGAAGTTATCTTTACTTTGATAATTATTTAACAAACACCATTCAAGGCGAAGTTATTTTACCTTGATAATGATATAACGAACACCCAATCAGGGAACTTGTTTCTATTGGTAAACTTCACACGATTGAGATTCAAACATGCAATCTTAAACATTCATTTTGCTACATTCCATATAAATCATTAATTGACAAAACCTGCCTAACCCAGCATCCACATCTTATGAACAATGTGATTTGAAGCATACGGAAGTAAATACAAATTCCTTGAAAATGTTGTGACCTAACACATTTAAATGTAAGTTTTTGACACAGGCTTGGGCCAAACAAGATGAAACACAGCAGCAGCAAACCAATGATGATAACAGTGCCTTAATTAACTAAAACAAACAAGAAATGTGCAAATTCCACGAAAACGAAATTTTTCGAATGAACTACATAAAAGTTGCTTGGAATTGCACTAAAGTACAACTTAAATTAATAAATTGCTTTTTTAGTATGTTTATGTAAGTGAAAAGGTTTTACCGGTATACCAATAGCTCAATCAACTATTGTGTTATTGAGCAGAAAGCATTTTCTCAAGATTAAGTAATAATCACATGAAGTCTAAACCTATTTATTTAAGCTCGATTGCATCGAACGCATAATTTTAACTAAGACACTCTCGAGTCCGTTTCCTGGGTAGAACCAGTATTTAGTGTCTTTGGGTTAGATCTTGAAAACGCTCCCAGAGTGGCCATCAAACCTGGTACCACCTGATCACTAGGCAGACACCATATCTACTACGCCACCGCGTTTTCCTATGGTGACATTGAACCCATCAATCCCCTAAGTACTAACAAGCGGCATCTCTTGATCTTGACCCCACATAAACAATATGCAACCCCACATTCCCCATATGCAAATTTAAGCGAGGCCTCCATATAAGGTATATATATATAAAATATATCTTTATTATTGTATTCTCGAGTTATTGAGAGGAAACCGTTTTTCTATTGTTATTAACAGTGATCCTCCACCCTTATATGTGATCCCTAGTGAGGTCTCGCTATAAGGTATCTATTAAGTAAGTTTCATACAAGTATATCAATTCCTTCTGTAGTCATTTAATGGAAACTATTTGTTCTAATTTTACTAACGATGACCTTGACGTTGACCCCTCCTACCCTATATGCAATTCCAAGCGAGGTCTTGATTTAAGGTATCTATGTATTAAGTTTCATTAAAAATGTATTCTCAAGTTATTGAGGGAAAACTGTTTTTCTATTTCTAGTAAAGGTGACCTTGACCTTGACCCCACTTACCCCGTATGTAATCCCAGGTGAGGTCTAGCTTAAACGCCTCCAATCACAGAAACTGTACCGTACGGTATGTCATTACCAAAAGCGAGTGTCTCACACAGAATAATTTGAAATGTTTGCTAATTACCGAAAAGCCGCATATTAGCGAAAACCGCTCTTTTTAACGAAAGTCAAAAAATGTTAATGATCGATAGGCAAAACACATTTAGGTTCGGCAGACACCAAATATGGAGAGGGGTCGGGTAAGCGGAAACAAACACCTTTTTCGGCGTATCTGTTTACCCTTCCTGAATATCCAATGAAATGTTGTGAAAATGTCCCGCCAGTAGTCCCGAATGAATAAACATTCCGACGGGAAATTTACAATAAAGTACCACAACACTAGTCATATATTAAATGAACAGGTGCAACATCCAGACAATAAATAGCAGAATAATTCGTAACAGGTTTGAAATACGTATGGCAAATTCAAAAAGTGAATAACAGATTGCACAAAATTAGAGCTTTCGTATATGCGCAACGCTATTGAAATGATTTGACATGACATTTGGCATGTTAGACAGCAATAAATGTGATGTTTGGCAACGATGTCAATGAGCACATGTTACATGTGAGTGTTCTCTTTTATTCGTACACAATAGACATGGCTATTCTATAAATATCAAGACATTTCTCCCACCAGAGGGATAGTCTTTATTGAGGTCGAAATAATCATACGCTCGCTCGCCTGCAGGTCAGTGTAAGGTCAAATTGACAGAGTGCAGCTGAGAAGGTGAGATACTTGAAACATATCATTGTTGACATACACGCACTCTTTACAACTCAACGAGATTTATTTAGCCATAAATATTTTAACATACATAGGCGCGTGCATACTTCGAACAGACATGTACTATTTAATAAAGTTTCTTGCCGTGTATGTTCCGGCTTGTCGATGTATATGCATTTTGTTCTGTGTTGCTGAATATATTGTTAAATAATTGTATTAGATAATCCTTTTTATTGACCGTAGATCATATATAAATGGTGATGTTTAAAAAACACACACATATATTTAGAAGTAACTTATATAATAATTTATATATAATGGTATGTTAGGAGGCGTAAACTACTACATGTAGTATTATTTAGTATTTGAGTATTGCATGCCATTCAGATCTGGTCCTAGTTACATTGTTTGAATTTGTAAGCTGGAAGTTTAATTTACATTCCTTATTTGCAAAGTAACAACAGACGCCGGATATTTTTTTTAAAGATATTTCTTGTTAAGCCTAACCGAATTTTTTTCCGCAAAATTCAGTTTTATAAAACACTTGTTTATACAACTCAGCGATCAAGTATCACAATTCTTTTTCGAAATCAATTGGCTTAAGCCGGCCAGAAATTGTTTGCAAACAGTATAGCTTTTAATATCTATTCATTAATCACTTTTAGAGCAAATAATTGTTCCATTGCGTGTTCTGTCAACGAATGTTCCAATGATTGAAGTCTTGATATTTATAAACATTTTTTTTTTTAATTTGCTTTGTGACTTCTATAAGAGGTGGTCTTTAATTGTCATTAAAAGCATTTCTAAAATAAGTTCGTCATTGATAAACATTGAATGTGGATGTCATCAATATCACAAAGAAAAGCATTTGTATGTTGTATATAGGAATGCAATATTTATTCTAACATCATGTAACAATGTGCGTATTACAGACAACTTCCATAAACGTTTACCTGTTGTTGTTGTGTTGTTTTTTTCTCAAAACTAATGGGCATGGTAATAATAGAGTGATCTGATCTGTAGCTTGTTTGTATTTGCGAATTTAATCAATATTCAGTCATATTATTTATAATAAGAAATAGGTTAAGACGGCCCTGTTGCAGAAGATTAGTTCGTCTTCATGTATATTCTTATAATCACCATTAATATATCTAAATGCGTCCTGCCGTTCCGTTTTAATAACTTCCCCCAAAGATAGGTCTCTTGCTTTCTATTTAATGTGTACTATTGAAATGTTGATAGTTGATAGAATCTAACAATGGGTCAAGCACTAAATTTAAATCGCAATATAATTATGTTATACAGTTTAAATCCAATTGTACGTCTCGTTTATTAAATAGGAAGTTATCTACAATTGGCCCATATATAATTTAGAATGTGAGTTCTTTGAACAGAAACATAAATTAAGGACTAACATGTTTCTATCACCATCTTTTTAAACAGAATTTACCTTTTTGTAGTATCGTTTTGAATAAAACACCTCTTGAAATTGTTGATCAAAAATAAAAACACCAATCCTCGCCCCAATGTAAGTCTATATAATAATAATAATAATAATAGTAATACTGATAATAATAATAATAATAATAATAATACCAATAATAATAATAATATTAATTATTATTTTTATGTTTTGTTATTATTACTTATTGACATAAAATGTTTTGTTTGCAATGTTAAGTTTGATAACATTTTTAAAAGCTGTAAAAGTTAGTGCAACATAAATATGGTCTCGTTTTGTATTGGCATTTTAAATATTATAAACATACACTGCAGGCCATTGAATTTCCCAACGCATATTGTCCTACAATAAAATGGCGCTGACTGTTTTCATTCCTATAGTAGTACACTAGTGCATGGTAGCACGACGATACAGGTATGCAACTTTATCTTTACGAGTGGCCGCATGAATTTAATGCAGACTTAACATAATGCACAATTTCTTTTAGCGAATGTCAACACTATGGTATATCAATACATTGTTCATCTTACCCGTGTCACTTTGACGCTGCATTCGTTCTTTATAGGTGTATATAGTTTAATAGTTGCATCCTAATTCAGGTGTTCTAATGCATATTATAATGGTCAAAATGCATTTTTTTCTGCCCTAACATGACAATGCCTCCTTAACATTTTATGGGTAAACACACGTAATGCATTTATATTACTTTTAATGTTTTTGTTTGATCTGCAAATTTTAGCCTGGTTAAAGAATATTCTTTAAACGTCTAAGTGTGCTCGAGCGTATGCTTAATGCAATCATGAAAAGTTGAATACGACGATTTGATGTGAAATATAATTAATAATTTACTATACTAAGAAAATGTTCAAATCCCTGACAGAAGCCCTCCAGCAGCCTCTGTTCAGCTGAATCCTCTATCGTCATAGTGAAGATGATGTCGGCGAGTTGAAAGAGCAAACGCTCAGCTAACTCGCCGAATCCCTTCCATTTCTTAGGTGCATCCAATCCAATTTTAATCCAAATATTAATAAATAATTTCATCACATTTATATAAACAAACGCTGAATTGAAGAATACTTCAAGGGATGTAATTCTGTGTTTTCGTGGTCGACGTCGTCCAATACATTTAAACGTACGAATGTTGCCCAAGCTCACGTTATTTTGTGGGAATTCTACATGTAGAAAACTTAAGTAAAACATGCAAAGGGCAAAGCTAATTATGCTGAGGGTTTTCAAAATGGCATCACAAAAACTCGACATCTCGTATAAGGCCGAGCTAGTCCTGATTCCAGATTGGCTGAATCTCATATTGGCCGCGTTTTTACATATTGGCCGCGTTTTTACATATTGGCCGCGTTTTCTTTCCATATTGGCCGCGTTTTGAAATTTATTGGCTAGGTTTCCATTGAATCAAGCGAACAAACTGACCAGAATATCGTTTAATATTATAAAGTTAATGAATAACACTTAAATTAAACAAAACACATAAAATGACGAAGAAAACTCTTCAATATGAAACAAATCAATAAGTACTAGTGTCGACTTTTGCAACGTTTATTGGTGTTGCGTAACCTAAACTAATTATCAAGTCAACGCAGGTACATGTATTTGAGTTTCCGCTTGTACAGACAAACATTACTTGGTGATTAAAAACTAGCTTATTGTGCATTTAAAATCAATGTTTGGTCTTAACTTGTATTCCATTTAAAATACAAATATATGTTAAGTAACTTTATTTTGTAAATTGTATTCATGCCACTATATCTGTTGTAAGATCGTACATACTTTAACCGCTTGACATTTTGAAATGTACATACGCACCACATAAAGCATAATGCCAGATAAAAAATTGCAAAGCGCATTATGACAGCAGCTAGCGCTTTTTCGTGTTTTCCATGCTATGAATAAGTGTCTGTCGGAGAAAATTGCCGAACATGTCCGTTTGAGTTATCATCTCACTGCCGGAACAAATATCACGTAAACATAGTGGCTTTGCAAATAAATATCACTGTATATTATCCTTAGCCGAAGACGGTAGTATATTTTTAAGTTTTAGCGGTTATTGTTTTCAGATTATAGATATATAAATAATATAAATGAGTGTTTTATGTTTAAACATGATCATTCACTGGAGATTTCTTCAAACTACTTTCACTTTCTATTGCTTGAATGCACACGTGCTATTTCTAAGTGTGTAGTAACAATACAATTCTACTGTTACAAACACTATTTATTGAACACACGTGAAAACACGTATTAAATTAAAAATCACGATTGTTAAATTTTCTCAAACTTTCGTCAAAATTCGGACAAGCGTCTTGTGGCGGCGGTGGACAATCCGGCAAGGAGAACACTATAAAGAGTGTGTAATCAACTAAATTCTGAATTAGTTCCCATCATTTGGATATTTTTCATGTCTATTGAAAGTGTCACTATTCTTTAAAAGCACCCTGTATTAATAAAATGCACGTACATGTGAACTGATTTTTAACTAGAACAGTTTATGCTGGTACATATAAAAGTTTTATTATATTTATATTCTATGATACTGTAGCAAAACATTTATATTATATGTTAAGTGTACATAAAACTAGGTTCGTCTTTTAAACGTGTAGTTGTATTGTGGTCACTATATTCAATTAATATCTATAAACTATTATGACTTTATTGTATAGATCTATGCACAATCACAATCCGTTTACAATGTAATCTCTGTTGGGTAATTACTAAACATTTATTTTTGCAATTTAATTAAGTTTATGAAGTATAGACACCCTTTGAAATGTATCTTAATGTGTTTAGCTTAACTGGAATGGATATATTTTAAAACTTTTTGAAGGATAAAGATAACCAATGTGTTATTTACACGTGTGCTATTGCAAATGGTTCATAATTTGTATGTGTACGTTGCAGTTGAAGTTAACGAAGATAAATGGAAAATCACACATTTAACTTGCTGTAAACGATATAATTGTGTACATGTCCAAAAATGTTCCTAACCCTCATTTCGACCACATTGCATAAGAAATCGGATGAGTGTTTTATTTTATATCATCCATATTGATGTTGTAGCGGATTATACCAATTCAAATTCGTTATAAGGGGAACACCCACTGATGCTAGTTATGAAAACTTGTTGTTTTTGTTTGTTTCCTTTGAATGTTTGCCGTATTTTACAGTATTTCAGTCATACAACGGCTGTCAGTTAACCTACTCACACTTTCATGGGCGGGCTTAGCCGATTTAAGCAGTGTAACAGTACCAAGTGCACCTTCGTATGCCAGTAACTGACAACTGCCCTGCTTTCACGAGAGGTAGGGGGATAATGGCCGCAAAAGTTATTTCATGACCAATACCCAGACAAGTAATGTGGCCGCGCTGGGGCTCGAACTCATGAACCCCGGATCGAGAGTCCAGCGCTCTACCAAGTGAACTAGCCGGGCCCGGTTAGTTATGAAAACTACATATCCACTTCGAATGGTACTTAGAAATAAGTTCTTCTAGGCGTACACATTTGGGGGACTGTCGTTATCAGGACCGATGACGTTGTAGCACTGTGATAATAATAACAATTAACATATGAATTATGACTATGCCTATTCCAAAAGTGTTATACTTCTTAAATCAGACAATATTAATAATAGGTTAGTGGCATTTTTAAAATTTGCAATAGTTAATTTTATATACAAATTTAATCTGATTTACTCTCATTTACATTGTGAGTAAAACAATTATTCCGTAATCTACATTGTTGAAAGAAACCACTGCAACACACGAAAATAAGGAATCCTGTGGGTATTATATTTTATAAGCAGAACATAAGGTAAACAGCAAAGTTGCAAGAAATCATTGTATTTTCGGAATTTCCTTTTAGCAGGAACAATAACGTTGGCAGTTGGGCATGTTGTATATGTCTTACTCAGTGTTGACAGCGTCTGGCAATATGTTCTGCAAATGGCAGTCGGATTTCGCTGAAGAACAAATTTTGAAATGAGATAAGCGTCCAATCTGATCACATACATAGGTGGCAATCGATGCGTGTTCATTCCTAAGTCGACATCACGGCGTCTCTGCACTCGAGAGAGTGAGTTCTCTACTTGGTGGCTTTCAAGCGAACTTTCTATAAATGACTTAGTACTGGCTCTACCCAGAAAAACTGACTAGAAAGTGTCGCAACAAGCCACAGGCTTTCCATGTAGAAGAAGAAGTAGTAGTAGCAGTGGCAGTGATACTGGTTGTGGTAGTGGTAGTAGTAGCAATAGTAGTACTAGTAGTTATGGTAATAGTAGTCGTAGTAGTAGTAGAAGTAGTAGTAGTATTAGTAGAAGTAGTAGTCGTAGTAGCAGTAGTAGTAATAGCAGTAGTACTACTAGCAGTAGTAGTAGTATAGTAATAGTAGTAGTAGTAGTAGTAGTAGTAGTAGTAGTAGTAGTAGTAGTAGTAGTAGTAGTAGCAGTGGTGGTGATAGTAGTAGGAGTTGAAGTAGTAATAGTAACAGAAGTAGAAGTAGTAGGACTTGAAGTAATAGTTGTACATGTAGCAGCAGCAGTAGTAGTTGTAGTAGTAGTAGTAGTAGTAGTAGTGGTGGCAGTAGTAGCAGTAGTAGTAGAAGTAGTAGTAGTAGTGCTAGAAATAGTAGTAGCAGTAGTAATAGTAGTAGTAGTAGTAGTAGTAGTAGTAGTAGTAGTAGTAGTAGTAGTAGTAGTAGTAGTAGTAGTAGTAGTAGTAGTAGTAATAGTAGTAGTAGTAGTAATAGTAGTAGTAGTAGTAGTAGAAATAGTAGTAGTGGTAGTAGTAGTAGTAGTAGTAGTAGTAGTAGTAGTAGTAGTAGTAGCAGTGGTGGTGATAGTAATAGGAGTTGAAATAGTAATAGTAATAGAAGTAGAAGTAGTAGGAGTTGAAGTAATAGTTGTACATGCAGCAGCAGCAGTAGTAGTTGTAGTAGTAGTAGTAGTAGTAGCAGTGGTGGCAGTAGTAGCAGTAGTAGTAGAATAGTAGTAGTAGTAGTAGTAGTAGTAGTGGTAGTTGTAGTAATAGTATTAGTAGTAGTGGTAGTAGTAGTAGTAGTAGTAGTAGTAGTAGTAGTAGTAGTAGTAGTAGTAGTAGTAGTAGTAGTAGTAGTAGTAGTAGTAGTAGTAGTAGTAGTAGTAGTAGTAGTAATAGTAGTAGTAGTAATAGTAGTAGTAGTTGTAGTAGAAATAGTAGTAGTGGTAGTAGTAGTAGTAGTAGTTGTAGTAGTAGTAGTGGTAGTAGTTGTAGTAGAAGAAGAAGAAGAAGAAGAAGAAGAAGAATAGGAGAAGAATAACAAGAAGCGATAAAAAAAGTTGTGAATGTTATATTCCACAATAAGTAATGTTTATTTTTTGGCACATTCACTTAAGACAAATTATACTACCAACCTTTTTTAGCACGTACTCTGGGCGTATCAACCAAAATGGGAAATTACAGTTGCCTTTAAAAATCTAGTTAAAATCATAAGTCAGCACTGCACTTTGGTTATACACAATTGCAAAATCTACCCTGCCGTGCGTTACAATACAAGTATCATTAATGGACATCTACATAAACATAAAGGATCATGTGAAAATTATATGTCAAATACACACATTTTCAGAAAATTTTTCATATTTAGTGTGAATTTTATGTTTTAATAAATTGATCTTGTGGGATACACGCCAGATTGTATTGGAAACAGTATTCGAACCGTTTCTCAACAATTGGAATACTGCATGAACTCACGTGGGAAGGAATCAATATCAACGGACCCTGTTGGTTAACGTTACACCGGATTGTCATTTGTTTCATAGTTTCTAATGCAGCCTTTCCTGCATAGATATACCCTAACTTAGTCAATATTCTTAACACATGGTTACATACATTTAACACAAAAACTAGTTACCTTCCGTTGTTCCAAAATTGCAATGACCGTGTCAGGAAATATTTCAGTCTTTTAGACGACAAATAAAAACAAAATGAAGGAGGTACCACGTCAAACTATGAAAGAAACAAAAACTAAACAAAAACATGTGCAAACTAATTTGAAAGAAAAAAATGCAGTATGCCACTGGTTGTTTCATGACCTTATGTAGTGTGAAGTGATCGAGGTCCAAATCTGCATGAGGTGTTCTATGAGGTCAGTCTTAGAATAAATGAGGTGTACCTTTTTGAAGCAAATATTTCAGGCTAGGTCATTCTATTTTTATATAATGTTAATGTCTGGGCTCTGTGCCGGCTACATCAGTGTAGGTTGTTTTTTTTTCCACATGGAAGTGAACCTAGACACATGGGGTATTGTCATCTTTGAAAAACCACGAACAATGGGAGAATTGTTTTGCAATAACATGCCACAAATAATTTTCTAAAATATCGACATACTATTAAGAATTTTTGTTTCTTAACATTAGTTCTAAATGTACTAATCCCACAAAACGTTACACATCTCAAAAACATAACACTAACGTTGCAGTGTGGCAGTAAATCACTGTGCGTTCCTAGGCATCTTGACTACCATTTTTCTTCATCAATCCACCAGACATAAACCTGTCCGGTTATAAATGTGAAGCAAACGCCTTAAAACATTTTGGTAAATAATACAAAATAAAACTCTAACAGCATTATAAGGAAGTTCTCTCTGTGTCATTATGTTTCTAAAGTTTCATATTGCAAATAAGTTAACTGGCAAGAAAATGTATCTCTATACATTATAGGATCCAAACAGAGGCATATCCTTGGAATAGAGTCCCTTGCTCTAGCCAAAAAATGTATCTCCATACATTATAGGATCCAAACAGAGGCATATTCTTGCAAAAGAGCCCCTTACTGTAGGAAGAAAATGTATCTCCATACATAATAGGATCCAACAAAGGCATATTCTTGAAAAAGAGTCCCTTGCTCTAGCCAGAAAATGTATCTCCATACATTATATGATCCAAACAGAGGCATATTCTTGGAATAGAATCCATTGCTCTAGCCAGAAAATGTATCTCCATACACTATAGGATCCAAACAGAGGCATATTATTGGAATATAGTCCGTTGCTCTAGCCAGAAAATGTATCGCCGTACAGTAAAGGATCCAAACAGAGGCATATTATTGGAATAGAGTCCCTTGCTCAAGCCAGAAAATGTATCTCCATACATTATAGGATCCAAACAGAGGCATATTCTTGGAAAGTAGTCCCTTGCTCTAGCCAGAAAATGTATCTCCATACATTATAGGGTCCAAACAGAGGTTTATTCTTGGAAAAGAGTCCCTTGTTCTAGCCATTGATCTACATTTAGCTGTCATTGTACATGGAGACCAATACCCTTGGCCCAAAACTCATATCGCATGATTGGCGCGCGTGGGACTTTGCCGGTGCATGGTAAAAGCGGATGAGTTGAGAAGCGTTAGCGATAGCTCGATGACAATGTCAGCTGACAAAGTATCATTTGTGCACGAGATTTACATGTCTTATGACAGCGCATACTGATTACCTAGTTGCTGTCTAAGCTATTGATTGCATATACTTCCTTGTAGGCTATATCAAACTGAACACATGAAATATGATATATCACTTCCTGGCAACAATGTCGAAACACGCTTATGAGCGTTTACAAACTCCTTCATTTTTATATGTGACCTAACTTATATAACCGATTGGATAGTCCGCATTTACAATTATAACAACAGGAAAAGAGACAACAACACATACATTATAAGAAAGAATATATATTAGTGTCCATACACAAGCATATACATTGCAAATATAAACCTTTTAATAAGAAAAGTATTTTAACAAATGTAAAACTATGAATATAATATATATAAAAACAACAACAACAGCAAGAAAATATAAGTCTGATATACCACCACAATATTTGCACACACTACGTAAATGCAATAGAAGTCAAGGAATTTTAAAAACATATTATATATCAGTTTCGATGTTCCATGATAAATTATTTAATTTGTCAGAAATGACATGTTCTAATACATGTACTATATAAGTATACTCTATGCATGTGTTATAATGCCTGCATTACAAAAAAAACGGCTAGAAAAATGCTCACGCAGGTAGTTTAAAACATTACAATATATATTTCCAATTACTATATTACATTAAAAATACAAAACAAATAGTTTGCCATTGTGAATATAATGTCCAACAATGTTAAAATAATTTACACAGAAATAAGCGTCTTTTTTACAATGTAGGTTAATCTCATAACTGATAAATAAAATAATTATACTTGACTTCAGTACTGAATGTCGGATAGTAATCTTTTCTGGCACCTGCACAATTTCATTATTGATTTTGCTGATCCTTTTGCTGCTACGATTAATACCCCATGCAATATTTAAGTTTTAAGGAGGAAGTTTTGAATAGCATGTGTTTGCCAGTAGATTAAGCACAACTGGTTGTGTGCATAAGCATGACAAGCCCTTCACCATACAGATAACTTAAAGGTACAATGCACTATACAAGCATGACAAGTCCTTCACCATACAGATAACTTAAAGGTATAATGCACTATACAAGCATGACAAGCCCATCACCATACAGATAACTTAAAGGTAGAGTGCACTATACAAGCATGACAAGCCCTTCACCATACAGATAACTTAAAGGTAGAATGCACTATACAAGCATGACAAGCCCTTCACCATACAGGTAACTTAAAGGTAGAGTGCACTATACAACCAAACTTAAACTAAAACGTTACATAAAGCACAGATATAGGATAATGACATGTGTATATTGCTTTTCTGATTAAACATAGTAACGTTCGTTGTAGAAAAATAAAGTATTACATAATTTGATGTAAACATATAATAAGATTAAACGTTTTGCAACTGTATGTTACAAACGTTCTTATATTAGAGACAGTCTATTTACGATAAAAAGGCATCTGTGTGTGAACTCTTTAAAGCAATTGCATATACTGTGCGGACCACAATTATTTCTCAACATACGAAGGGCTTCGTAGCAATTATGAAATCATAGCACAATTCTCAATGTATTTAAACATTTACATTTAACTATTCGTCTTAAACTACACTAGCTATACATGGAGCCATAGTATACATATGTATAACAATAAGCAAATAATAAAACTATGAAATGTTAATTCTAGAACACATGAAAACATCAGATTCAAAGCAAAAATGACAGTTGTGTTCACTTTCATTAATGTTTCATAATTAACTTTCTACATCGAATACACCTACATAGGGTTTAAAGATCCGTATATACATTTAAATTTTATTTTTCATTTAATAAATATACAAAATAATGCATAAGGAAACACAAACTTGATTTTTTATCAGATGGATGGTATTTTTAGAAGTTCATTTTCATATACTGTTTATATTTTCAACCAGACGTGACTAAACAATTTTCCTTGTGTTTTATGTAAGTTTTGCAAATTTTTGACTTTCTGATTTAGTCCGTGTCTCCACTATGCTCATTATGAAAACAAAGCCTCTGTTACAGTTTATAAATATTAGGACGTCGAGGTTTGCGAATTAGACAATATCTATCAAACAGAATGTTTCCTTAATTTAGCTTATATATCACATAAACATGTACATATACTAGGCTGTAGGAAGTATAAATAGTTCATTCCCAGTTTTGTAAATTTCGAAGTTTGTGTGGCTATAAAGAACTGTGTCAATTCACTTATTACTGCAGTAGTTGTCTTTGCTAATAAGCAGTTGGCTGTATTGTTAATTTAATGTGATATTTGAAAATTCGCAAATTCCGTTCTATGTGTTTTCGTATGTTATACATCCTTCTGTATATTTCTTTGCGAACTCGTGACAAAAGCGATACTGCTCCTGTAAAGGAAACATACAATATCTGTGTTTTAATTTTGCATTATTTTAAGTCTTCAAAGCATATTAAAGACATACTACCATTGTGTGCATGCATATCCAAACACGTCCTTGAGAATTATTTGGTAATTACAGTGGAAGGCACTCCATATAGGTTTGTACCTTATTAGGGATGGTTCGCTGGCATCGACGTTTGGTCATCCTCACGGATTCTGCCACTGCCACATCTCCGTCCCGTTTTATACTCTCCACAATGCACCGCAAGACCGCGAGCAGACCACTGCGAGTGTAGCCATTACTAAAATAGAATGACTTATTAAGCTTATTAAGAAACAAAAGCAGCATTCAGTTATAATCAGCTAATGATAATGGAAGCAACTAAAGTTAACACAAAGAAGAAGGCATGATCAATAAATGTGCACTTTAAAAGTACGGTCTTTAAGACATGTAATTATGTTATGATTGACAAAACTTGAAGCATCTTTATAATTATACAACAGTGACGTCAGATTCATCGGTACCCTGTCACTTTTCACACAGTCATTACATACAGTATACCTATAATAAATCACTCTCCGACACTGAACAACTACTGGACCATAAGTCATCGCGTCTTGGGCGCCAATCAACAGATGCAGTATGTCAGACTTCTTGCACACTTTGGTCTTCTTTTGGCAATGGAACACTCGAACGTCAAAACTGTCGTGCTAAAAACGAAAACAAACATTTAAATTATATTAGTTACAAAGTAATACAAATATATAATTGTTCCAACGCTTTTGTAACCTAGTTATTTGGTATTTCTTAATGGTATATACACTTTTACAATTACAACTGTTAGACAAATCGTCTGATAAGCCATTTTTTATAAAAATATTGTGATCAGTGTTACACACAAACTTAATGTTTCAGGTTAATAGCTTTACCTCGGCGTAATATTGAAATCTCACTAGTAGTTCGGTGTAATGACTTTGTGTGGTTTTGGAAACCAATTTCCCGCTGAAAGGTCCGGTGACAGAGCTTTTGCCTTGATCAGGAATATACGGTTCCATCTAAAATAGTTTATTCAAATAATGCAGTTAATATGTATAATCAACAATTGTTGTTCTGATAGAAGTATGCTACTATACAATTTCACCTGTTATAAAATAAAATAAAATAGGGTCACAATTGTTGTCAGTTTGTAGTCATGTAATAGCCAAAGGAAATCCACATCTGTGCTGTCCTTGGTGGTCCAAGGAGTTTAAATAAATATATTTTGTTCTCGGAAAGTCTGTAATAAAACAGCTCACGGTGAGAAACATTATTTATTTTGATGTACCATAATTAGCAAACTTTTTAATAGACATATTAAAATACATTTGTATGACAAATATTTGGACTAGTCAAAAGGTCCACTGGAACAACTTACAGATTTAGACTGCGTTGGTGTAGTTGCTATCTCCTGATGCAGAATGGAGCAGCATTGGTCGAAATCTATCTTCTATGTTGCAACGATTGCAACGGATCATTCAATATTAGCGAATAAATAGGTAAAGGAATTTGTTATGTTATTGAAAGCCAGTATTTACATATGAACAATTGTATTGTACGATCTTACCCACGGCAAGTGGGTCATTACCCGCCGCTTGTTTCGCGTTATAATATTCGGCCTCGCGCAGTCGCTAGAATTACGAAACAAAACAACAACAACAAACGTTTAGTCAACAATACACCAATTAGATTAACATCTTAACTACACAAGTAAAGCTATAGTAATCAATTAAAAACAATCGTTTAACTCGTTTCTTAATTTATCAGTATTCAGAAGTAATTATAATATTTACCTGATCTCAACAGATTCGCCAAGAAGACGTCTTACCTTGAATTCGTCGCCAATGCCACTATGTATCGTTGAACATGTCGTTAGATAGTCCTTGTTCTAGGCAACACTTCCTATTGGATCCAATGCTTCAAACATAACTTCATGTAGGTACAGATACTGCTTCTTTTCCAACGAATTACTCAGGTTATATGAACATGAGTAAATGCTTCACACGAATTATACCATTCATCAGTAATACTGATGGGCATGGGCACAAAACACAAGGATTGACTAAAGATGTTTTAACTGTTTAAAAAGTCACTTGCCTTTGTCTGCACCATATTGATGCGTTGTTCCCTCAGTGCTTTAACGGCGTCATACAAGTTAATTTCCTGTCAAGCCTTTCCTTGATCACACAGGTCACACAGGTAATCCAGAGCAATTAACGTTCTAGTCCTTCCAACGCCAGCGCTATAAAATTGCAAGCGTTAATACTTACCCATACAAAAAATATATTTAAAAGAAAATTTAATTACCTGCACTGCACAAGCCATGGACTCGACCCAGTGTTGGCATGAAAGCGAACTTTGCGCGAGAATTGTACCAATGACAGCGCTGTGTCTGGTACATCTTTGTCGGGCCATGCAGTAAAGTGAACTTGGTAAACTGTCTGCACTGTCTTGGAGTTTGCCTGATAGTAACATTAAACATGGTTGTCATTGAAAGCAAAAGTTCTTAGTAAAAAAGGGCGATCAAAATAATACCGGGTTCTATACAACATACTGGAGGTGTAAATACTACAAAATGCAAATGTATTACTGTGACGCATGCAACCTTTGAATATTGAAGTTTCCTAATCACGAAGTCGGCATACACTTCTTGTTGAATCAATGATATCTTGAAATCTCCAAACTGGCAGAGTATCGTCTGGCCAATATTGGAAGCACTTCCTCTGAAAACCTAACATTCATTCACTGATCAAAAGTATTGTGATTTCTGTAACACTAGCCACTCATATTATTATAATTAGACATTTAGAAGCACACACTCTTTCAATTCAGAAGGAACGAACAAGTTATTAAGAATAAGATACTTTAATGAGTTTGTATTTATTCCACTATACGCAGTATCCAAACATAATTTAATTATACATGTATACAGTTTAAGCATCGAAGAAAATTGCTCTTCTGTAAAAAGGTAAGTCTGATGTTAAAAAAACCGGTAAGAAAACTGAGATGTGAGGTGGAAAATAAAAATCAATATTTTATTTTAAATTTGAAAAAAAGATTTAAAAATACCCATAAAAATGCATACCTTTCCCTCTTCGACCGTATTTGTCACCATTGCGTCAACTTGAATATTTTCTGCCACGATCATTCGCCATATATCAGGTTTAGAACGTTGTTAAGGCCCTGTTAATTATTTTAAATACGTTTATTGTTTTGAACCATTTAATAAAAACACGTTTATAAGTGTAGTGTGTACGATTGTTTGTTCTGTAATATATATAACGTTATAACTGGGAGATCTTCAAAACTACATGCTGTCTAAATGACAAAGGTATCACCTTGCGCTGCGATATGTTTCTTTGGTTTTTCATAACACTGAACAAGAAACAATACCAGCATGACATATCAGTTTATTTTCATAGACTATAAAACATTAATACATGAAATAGATAAATGCATTACATCAGTAAACCTTGCGTTGATAAAATCGGACTATTTTTCCCCTTCAATTTGAGGCAGTACAGCTCTGTTTTTGTCATCTGTAACAGAACCAAACCATAATACAAACATTAATGATGATGTCGATATTTTTCATATTTCATATAGGCATATTTTTAACAAAGTACTATAAACAATAAGCAATTAAATAAACATTGCAACAATAACTGCTTCAATTTCATAATGGGTTCGTTAAACAATAGTATGACAATATACTTACACGAATACATATTCCTGTAGCAGTTCTTTGGTACATTGACCTTGCTACGTGCAGCGGATGTTTCCTATTTTAGTCCCGTGTCTAGAGAATGAAAACATTGAAGATGGTATCGGTCAATACATACACAGTTAAAACTATATAGATTATTTTCAATGTGAAAAACTTCCGTGGTAAGACTGGGTCAGCTTGATACGAAACAACTTCTTTCGAATGTTCTTAAAGAGCAATATTGGAACCACTATTTATTAACAAGAAAATGACGCAGTAAGATTAATAATATTTTAAGAGAATATCTGTCAATTTTCCAGACAATATTGTTCTATAAACAAATAACCCATATATCTTAAAGCACACTTGGATTTTCAGAGAAACACCTACAAATTGTATTAATGTTCATCGTTATGTTACACGCCTGACGCGATAAATATACTAAACACCTGTTCATTTTAATACAAAATGTAATTATGCAGTAACTTTAATAACACTTACGTAGAAATCCCTGAATTTATCAGTTGGGTCTTGCTTACACTGCAAGGTGAATTTACACAGCTCCTGTATTTGTATAGACCGTATCTTTAACTTGAAATCACCGGCATTCCCGTATAATGATTCAGGTAGAATTACAAACGAGGGTGTCCTTTGTAGTCCGTCTGCTAATCGAGGTGATGGCGTATCATTGCTCTGTTTGTATGTTGGATTATCAATGTTTGTAGTTGATTCTTTCGTTACGTTCTCTACACTGTCAGGCCGAAATACTTCGTAAATAAAAAACAAATTATAGTTAGTACAATACTAGTATCCACGAATTGAATGTGGATATTTACTGCATACAATAAATGTAAGGGAGGTTTGTTTGTTTGACAAAAAGATAAACATACTGCAAATCTATCTCATGTAAAGTTATAACCGAATATGCATCGAGCGTTTATATATACTTACGGGAGTTTTCATAAACTGTATCTTGCTTCTTCTTAGACTTGAACCTAACACAAACAATGGATCGCATAGACTTTATATCTTTATGAGCAAAATGATATCAATGATAATGTCAATGATAATGTACGCGAGCAATTCCAAACATTGATTTTAGGTCAAACACTGTTAATGTAAATTAGAAAAAAAATCCAACGCTCTAAAAATAAACATCTTTCTAATCTACAAAGTAGAAAATAACGATGGCATTAAAATGAACGACCTTTGCGATAGGATTGTATCTATGTGTACATGTACCTCAGAATCAATACATACAATATTACTTACAGCCGTTGGGAGGGTCGTTTCGTTTTGCCTAAAACTATAATACGTATGTATTATCTCATGATAAAAATTTATAAAATAATTTATAATAATTCTTAATACACAAAAACACAATTGCTAAGTGTAGGTTGTCCAAATTAATTCTTACGCGTCAATTTACCAAGATGTGAAAATATATGCATGAAATCATTAGCGCTTAGATTATCATATTTCATCGAAACTAAATATAAACAATGACTCTAACCAATGTTTCTACGTTTCCATATGACGACACAAATAATTATGATGACCACTCCACCAACAACACCGCCTACCGCACCTCCGATTGCTGTTATTGGGGCACTGTTTTCTCCATCTAAATACAATTATTTGTAGTGATGTCAACTTTTGATGTTATTTTTAGAAACGGTATATGGTACACATTATTACAATATGGGGCTTTTACAAAACTAGTAAGAATGCTTAAAAAGACACGTATGTTGCTATTTTCAGATGATCTGCACTATTTCCAGAAACTCCTAAACTGCTTTATAAGCTAAACAGTTATTGCAAGACGTGGGGTATTACAGTAAATATTGCAAAAAGCTGTGTTATGGTTTTCAGGAACGGCAATATAACTGAGCATGTATTATATGATTAATACTTGCAACAACGTATTCTTATGTTAGATACTTTGAAAAAATACTTGTTGTGTTAACTTAAAAAAAAGTATTCATTGGTAAAAAGTAAAAGTAACAAGTACTTATTCTGAATCAGTAACATTAAGTTAACATTATTATGTACCAAATTTAGATGACCTACATAAAGAAGAAGGAAGATATAAACACATAAATCGATACATATACTATGAAATACATATGAGTAAAAATGAGTATCACATTTTGTTAGTTGCTCTTACAATAGAAAAAAACATATAAAATACTTACCTAGACATGATAATCAATGACCTATTATTACACAATTTAACCGCTTTATGCCTTGCGAAAACGAACGGTATTTAACAATATTTGACATAATACCACTCCAGAAAGATTAAACACAGTAAAAAAGCTGCTTTCTAACCTGCATTGGTTCATGTCTGAAATGCAATTAGCTTAATCTACATTAATATTAGCATCTGATCCGGTAAATGCGTGTTCTCCTACAAGTTCGTATTTGAGACTCTGACGTTATTGTCGATTCAATAACACGAACGTCTCGTGTTCGAATTCTACGTAAATTTGGCACTTATAATTCACCCAACTCATAACAGTAAATACATGCGTAAATTCTAAGTTTAGGTTATACATAAAATAATTTAGCGCACTGCATTTATTATGTACTGTTTACAACTTATTTAACTTTTAAAAAAAGTCGGTAACATTGATTTGGTCTTTATCATTCCATTATATATTGAATTCGTTTAATACGAACACATATTAAACATCAATAAAACAGGATCATCACTTAATGTGCAAACATCAAATTGAATGGCACGGTCTTCTAACGTCATTTTAAGTTGCACACTAACTTGTAGGAAGTTCGGAAAATGTCAAAGCGTTGTTGGGTAACGTTTACGTAGAAGTAATATCACAGATTTTTCATAGCGTCTTTACTGTTTTTTTACTTGTTTTAGTGAGTTTACTGGCCAACCAGATTTTGATTTATCTTGTGTGATGTTAATGAAATCTACAGATGTTGTGATAGAAGCCGAAAGGGTAAAATGCTGTAATTATAAATAAGAACAAAAGCGTATTATTTGTATCAGCTCCCACCGTAGACTGTTTAGCAAGTACCATTAAATTGCTATGAACACATTAAATGTCAGAGTTGTTGACTGAACTATATAGAATTGAACGAATGTGCTTCTTTGATAGAACTGTCAGAAATGCCGAATCACTTTGTTTGCATATTTATAAGCTAAGCGAACATAAACATCGATTAATATCCGCGATTAGAACCATGTTTAAATTTCTAACACATGATGCAGATTTTTTAAATTGACAGATAGAAACACACCAAACATAACAATCAAATACAAACAAACACAAAGAATACCAACAAAACGATCTAATCAAAAGTCTGTACTTAGATTAAGACTAAAGTTTGGTTGTATTTGAACGGATATAAAACGTCGTTCTAAAATATACATGGTAACAAACTGAAACAATGTTTATTCGTTAACATGCTGTACATATCAAACATGTTAAGTTAAGTTAAGATCAACCAATGTCAATTTGTTATATTTAAATACGTCAAATGACATCGAACTCAATCGTGCACAAGACATACACAATACAATTATGTAGAATTCTCCAAGCAAAATTAAATATGTGATCAACATCGGAAAGCGGTTTTGGTATAAAATAAGTTATATAATTTAAAACTAACAAAAATAAGCACAAGCAATACAACCATGCATACCTGATTGTGCGGCCTTTGTTAGTACGAATGTCTCGTCCGATTTTCCATTTGAATTTTCTGCATACATTTTGATCTCGTAATTGGTGCCAGCAACTAATTCATCAATAGTCATCCGAGAAACAGTTGCAGAGACGTTTTCGAAAGTCCAAGTTTCATCAGCTGCTTTTTTGTAACAAATCACGAACCATTGCTCTTCACCACCATCAAATCCCGGTTTCCATTCAACTGTTACAGAACGTGCAGTCACCACGTCGTCCACGATATCAAATTGTTGTGGCATACCTGGCTGCTCTGTACAATACAAACAAAGTATTTTGATAATGTTTCATCCATATTCTTATGGAAATTATATGTTCATTCTTTCATAAAGTGCGATTTCCTGACATTCCTAAGGGTACCGTCAATGATAATGTCTATGTTTTTCAAACACTTGGTTTTGCCATGATTAAGAAATCTGGTTGCACGATTGTGATAAAAAAATACCATTATCTAATACATTTAGTTAGTCATTAATTTATTGCTATTGTTGAAGTGAGACATTATAAAATAAATATACATACCACTTGCTAGAATGACAAATGCCTGTTCTGTTGAGCCTAAGCCATTGTAAACACGGACCGAATAGTTTGTAAAGTCTTCACCGTGTAGTTGAGATATTGACAGGTTGGTCTGCAGCCTGTCTTCGGAAATGTGTATTTGAAATTTAGTAGTAGTGTTTAGTGTTACCCAGTTGCCATTCACTTTCATTTCGCCACAATAGTGAACACGAGGACAACGGAATCATTTAAGCTTCTAAAGACATTGGTAGTCGGTGGACAAAATGGGAAAGGTCTCGGCTTACCTTTAGTTACAAAAAAGAATAATACAACATAAATATTAAGATCGAGCTTTAAAAGTACAAGACTGCGACACGGAGAAAAAAATATCAATACATGTTTCAGTCACTATCACTTGTACATAATCATGATACCAATTTCTCTCACTTGTTCCACTGCATTATGGATGTTGTTTCCTTTACATTGGTAGACACCATTATCAAATTCACATCTTGCGTTTACAACAGTGGCGGATATTGTGTTATTGTGTTCTTCCCGCAGAAAACGTTCACCATCACGAGTATTATTAACGAGTTTCAGTTTAGCTACGGGTCACTGTCTGCTTCACATAATAAAATCAAAGTTTGACTTTCGTTTATTGTAATATTAGACGCAACGTTGAAACCGTTGGCATAACATCTACGTATGTTGGCAGGATCTAAAACAAAACAAACATGATGTTGCACAATATATAATATGGTTGCTAATGGCACTGATGTCGTACGCGTATTTTCTATATTATATATAGAATTATTCAATAATATTGAATATAGCGTATTCAATATATACGCTACTATTTACTTACACTGCACATCCACATAAAACGACGTTTCGTCGTATGCCTCCACAACACTTCATCCTGTGGGTTCCATTGTGGTGTTGACTCTGCATGCATAATATCCTTCGTCAGTGAGCTGTATGTTTGTCAATGTAAGATTTTGACCCGATTCAATAGTTCGGGTATTGGCGTGAAACCACGTGAATCTCGACTCTTCTTGATTTCCGCGTGTGTAAGGGCACGCGACAGACAAATTTACTTTCAATAAAACTGTTGTATTGCTTAAAGACTGAACAACCGATAGTTCTGAAAAGCAGTGTGTTAATGAAATCAAACAGTTGAAGCCAATACATCATTTTTTTCGGTGCACGTACACAATTGGAAAATGTATATACATCCAAAGTGCAAAACTTTAACAGTAAGCAAATACACACCCTACCTATAACATCTAGCTGGAAACTGGATTTATTTATTCCCTTGATTTTGTCATGAAATGATGTATTCATTTCATTATAAGCTATGCAGGTGTACTCGCCACTCTGCTGTCTACTGACATTGCTGATAAAGAAACCATCAGCAATTCCAATGGTATCAGGAGTCCAGAAATGCACTGGACTTGGTTTACTTTTTGTCATACACGTGCCTGTAACGGAATGACCTTCGATCACCTTCAAGTGGTAGGTTTGGACATGCGTCTCACACGTTTGAAAAATAAACGAAGGCGTCTCTGGGGCAACTGCATACAAATTATAATATCCATATCAGATCCACACATTGCTTATAATAAAGCATATAATGAAACACACACCGTACACTGTCTTTTTGTCACGCAGTTCTTTAAACAATGACTTAATATATTTCAATTTCTAACACGAAGTTCGAATAGACACGGAAATAAATCAAGTTTAATATATTGTTCGGCAATAAATTACAGGTGGAGTATAAGTTTTAGATAGTTCTAGAATATTGCGGAATGTACTTTCTTAAACGCGCACCAGCTATTGGAATATGAACAAAAATAATTTCTGTACAATAAAGCGCAACAAAACGAACATGTACAAGAATATTCGTACTTGCATTTTCATGAAAAATTAACGTATTTGTAGTATATTTTAATTCGTGTCTGTGTATTATCAATAAAGAGAAGGGCATCTAAATTCCTTGAGTTTTATCCATAAAGCTTATTTCATTATTTTAATTGTTAGCAATGAAGCTGGTGACATATTCAATTGAAGCCACTAAAACACATGTGTATTGCGGGAAGATGGGCGGATATTAGTTGCCATTCACGAACTCGGTACACATAGAGCACAATCGTGTTTTAATCGAAAAAGCAATTTTTTAGATAAATTGGCGTCAAATAACCCACGTCGAGAAGTAACGGAGAGTGCATTGTGTGTGCACCGACTGAAAATGATCACTGTACGTTCTCGCATGGTATTCTCGGAAATTAATATACTTTCTTATCTGCTCACTGTCCATGGAAACTACTTTCATATCGGTTAATTGCCCAAAAGCGGGACACCGGTACATATGACAATATATAAATATCATATGGCAGCGTATTTGACATTTATATTGTCAACCCGAGGGTAGAATATCACCCGAGGCGAATGCCATTTAATATTGATATTATTATACCGAACACAATAAGGTGAATAAAAAAAGGTAAACACATGTTTAATTCTACCAACAGATTGAAGAATGTCTGAATCTTGTTTCATTTCCATGGCATTAAAATGAACGACCTTTGCGATAGGATTGTATCTATGTGTACATGTACCTCAGAATAAATACATACAAGATTACTCACAGCCGTTGGGAGGGTCGTTTCGTTTTGCCTAAAACTATAATACGTATGTATTATCTCATGATAAACATTTATAAAATAATTTATAATAATTCTTAATACACAAAAACACAATTGCTAAGTGTAGGTTGTCCAAATTAATTCTTAACGCGTTAATTTACCAAGATGTGAAAATATATGCATGAAATCATTAGCGCTTAGATTATCATATTTCATCGAAACTAAATATAAACAATGACTCTAACCAATGTTTCTACGTTTCCATATGACGACACAAATAATTATGATGACCACTCCACCAACAACACCGCCTACCGCACCTCCGATTGCTGTTATTGGGGCACTGTTTTCTCCATCTAAATACAATTATTTGTAGTGATGTCAACTTTTGATGTTATTTTTAGAAACGGTATATGGTACACATTATTACAATATGGGGCTTTTACAAAACCAGTAAGAATGCTTAAAAAGACACGTATGTTGCTATTTTCAGATGATCTGCACTATTTCCAGAAACTCCAAAACTGCTTTATGAGCTAAACAGTTATTGCAAGACGTGGGGTATTACAGTAAATGTTACAAAAAGCTGTGTTATGGTTTTTAGGAACGGCAATATAACTGAGCAAGTATTATATGATTAATACTTGCAACAACGTATTCTTATGTTAGATACTTTGAAAATATACTTGTTGTGTTAACTTAAAAAAAGTATTCATTGGTAAAAAGTAAAAGTAACAAATACTTATTCTGAATCTATAACATTAAGTTAACATTATTATGTACCAAATTTAGATGACCTACATAAAGAAGAAGGAAGATATAAACATATAAATCGATACATATACTATGAAATACATATGAGTAAAAATGAGTATCACATTTTGTTAGTTGCTCTTACAATAGAGAAAAACATATAAAATACTTACCTAGACATGATAATCAATGACCTATTATTACACAATTTAACCGCTTTATGCCTTGCGAAAACGAACGGTATTTAACAATATTTGACATAATACCACTCCAGAAAGATTAAACACAGTAAAAAAGCTGCTTTCTAACCTGCATTGGTTCATATCTGAAATGCAATTAGCTTAATCTACATTAATATTAGCATCTGATCCGGTAAATGCTTGTTCTCCTACAAGTTCGTATTTGAGACTCTGACGTTATTGTCGATTCAATAACACGAACGTCTCGTGTTCGAATTCTACGTAAATTTGGCACTTATAATTCACCCAACTCATAACAGTAAATACATGCTTAAATTCTAAGTTTAGGTTATACATAAAATAATTCAGCGCACTGCATTTATTATGTACTGTTTTCAACTTATTTAACTTTTAAAAAAAGTCGGTAACATTGATTTGGTCTTTATCATTCCATTATATATTGAATTCGTGTAATACGAACACATATTAAACATCATTAAAACAGGATCATCACTTAATGTGCAAACATCAAATTGAATGGCACGGTCTTCTAACGTCATTTTAAGTTGCACACTAACTTGTAGGAAGTTCGGAAAATGTCAAAGCATTGTTGGGTAACGTTTACGTAGAAGTAATATCACAGATTTGTCATAGCGTCTTTACTGTTTTTTTACTTGTTTTAGTGAGTTTACTGGCCAACCAGATTTTGATTTATCTTATGTGATGTTAATGAAATCTACAGATGTTGTGATAGAAGCCGAAAGGGTAAAATGCTGTAATTATAAATAAGAACAAAAGCGTATTATTTGTATCAGCTCCCACCGTAGACTGTTTAGCAAGTACCATTAAATTGCTATGAACACATTAAATGTCAGAGTTGTTGACTGAACTATATAGAATTGAACGAATGTGCTTCTTTGATAGAACTGTCAGAAATGCCGAATCACTTTGTTTGCATATTTATAAGCTAAGCGAACATAAACATCGATTAATATCCGCGATTAGAACCATGTTTAAATTTCTAACACATGATGCAGATTTTTTAAATTGACAGATAGAAACACACCAAACATAACAATCAAATACAAACAAACACAAAGAATACCAACAAAACGATCTAATCAAAAGCCTGTACTTAGATTAAGACTAAAGTTTGGTTGTATTTGAACGGATATAAAACGTCGTTCTAAAATATACATGGTAACAAACTGAAACAATGTTTATTCGTTAACATGCTGTACATATCAAACATGTTAAGTTAAGTTAAGATCAACCAATGTCAATTTGTTATATTTAAATACGTCAAATGACATCGAACTCAATCGTGCACAAGACATACACAATACAATTATGTAGTATACTCCATGCAAAATTAAATATGTGATCAACATCGGAAAGCGGTTTTGGTATACAATAAGTTATATAATTTAAAACTAACAAAAATAAGCACAAGCAATACAACCATGCATACCTGATTGTGCGGCCTTTGTTAGTACGAATGTCTCGTCCGATTTTCCATTTGAATTTTCTGCATACATTTTGATCTCGTAATTGGTGCCAGCAACTAATTCATCAATAGTCATCCGAGAAACAGTTGCAGAGACGTTTTCGAAAGTCCAAGTTTCATCAGCTGCTTTTTTGTAACAAATCACGAACCATTGCTCTTCACCACCATCAAATCCCGGTTTCCATTCAACTGTTACAGAACTTGCAGTCACCAAGTCGTCCACGATATCAAATTGTTGTGGCATACCTGGCTGCTCAGTACAATACAAACAAAGTATTTTGATAATGTTTTATCCATATTCTTATGTAAATTACATGTTCATTCTTTCATAAAGTGCGATTTCCTGACATTCCTAAGGGTACCGTCAATGATAATGTCTATGTTTTTCAAACACTTGGTTTTGCCATGATTAAGAAATCTGGTTGCACGATTGTGATAAAAAAATACCATTATCTAATACATTTAGTTAATCATTAATTTATTGCTATTGTTGAAGTGAGACATTATAAAATATATATACATACCACTTGCTAGAATGACAAATGCCTGTTCTGTTGAGCCTAAGCCATTGTAAACACGGACCGAATAGTTTGTAAAGTCTTCACCGTGTAGTTGAGATATTGACAGGTTGGTCTGCAGCCTGTCTTCGGAAATGTGTATTTGAAATTTAGTAGTAGTGTTTAGTGTTACCCAGTTGCCATTCACTTTCATTTCGCCACAATAGTGAACACGAGGACAACGGAATCATTTAAGCTTCTAAAGACATTGGTAGTCGGTGGACAAAATGGGAAAGGTCTCGGCTTACCTTTAGTTACAAAAAAGAATAATACAACATAAATATTAAGATCGAGCTTTAAAAGTACAAGACTGCGACACGGAGAAAAAAATATCAATACATGTTTCAGTCACTATCACTTGTACATAATCATGATACCAATTTCTCTCACTTGTTCCACTGCATTATGGATGTTGTTTCCTTTACATTGGTAGACACCATTATCAAATTCACATCTTGCGTTTACAACAGTGGCGGATATTGTGTTATTGTGTTCTTCCCGCAGAAAACGTTCACCATCACGAGTATTATTAACGAGTTTCAGTTTAGCTACGGGTCACTGTCTGCTTCACATAATAAAATCAAAGTTTGACTTTCGTTTATTGTAATATTAGACGCAAAGTTGAAACCGTCGGCATAACATCAACGTATGTTGGCAGGATCTAAAACAAAACAAACATGATGTTGCACAATATATAATATGGTTGCTAATGGCACTGATGTCGTACGCGTATTTTCTATATTATATATAGAATTATTCAATAATATTGAATATAGCGTATTCAATATATACGCTACTATTTACTTACACTGCACATCCACATAAAACGACGTTTCGTCGTATGCCTCCACAACACTTCATCCTGTGGGTTCCATTGTGGTGTTGACTCTGCATGCATAATATCCTTCGTCAGTGAGCTGTATGTTTGTCAATGCAAGATTTTGACCCGATTCAATAATTCGGGTATTGGCGTGAAACCACGTGAATCTCGACTCTTCTTGATTTCCGCGTGTGTAAGGGCACGCGACAAACAAATATACTTTCAATAAAACTGTTGTATTGCTTAAACACTGAACAACCGATAGTTCTGAAAAGCAGTGTGTTAATGAAATCAAACAGTTGAAGCCAATACATCATTTTTTTCGGTGCACGTTTATTAAAAAGTACACAATTGGAAAATGTGTATACATCCAAAGTGCAAAACTTTAACACAGTAAGCAAATACACACCCTACCTATAACATCTAGCTGGAAACTGGATTTATTTATTCCCTTGATTTTTTCATGAAATGATGTATTCATTTCATTATAAGCTATGCAGGTGTACTCGCCACTCTGCTGTCTACTGACATTGCTGATAAAGAAACCATCAGCAATTCCAATGGTATCAGGAGTCCAGAAATGCACTGGACTTGGTTTACTTTTTGTCATACACGTGCCTGTGACGGAATGACCTTCGATCACCTTCAAGTGGTAGGTTTGGACATGCGTCTCACACGTTTGAAAAATAAACGAAGGCGTCTCTGGGGCAACTGCATACAAATTTTAATATCCATATCAGATCCACGCATTGCTTATAATAAAGCATATAATGAAACACACACCGTACACTGTCTTTTTGTCACGCAGTTCTTTAAACAATGACTTAATATATTTCAATTTCTAACACGAAGTTCGAATAGACACCGAAATAAATCAAGTTTAATATATTGTTCGGCAATAAATTATAGGTGGAGTATAAGTTTTAGATAGTTCTAGAATATTGCGGAATGTACTTTCTTAAACGCGCACTAGCTATTGGAATATGGACAAAAAATAATTTCTGTATAATAAAGCGCAACAAAACGAACATGTACAAGAATATTCGTACTTGCATTTTCATGAAAAATTAACGTATTTGTAGTATATTTTTATTCGTGTCTGTGTATTATCAATAAAGAGAAGGGCATCTTAATTCCTTGAGTTTTATCCATAAAGCTTATTTCATTATTTTAATTGTTAGCAATGAAGCTGGTGACATATTCAATTGAAGCCACTAAAACACATGTGTATTGCGGGAAGATGGGCGGATATTAGTTGCCATTCACGAACTCTGTACACATAGAGCACAATCGTGTTTTAATACGAAAAGCAATTTTTTAGATAAATTGGTGTCAAATAACCCACGTCGAGGAGTAACGGAGAGTGCATTGTGTGTGCACCGACTGAAAATGATCACTGTACGTTCTCGCATGGTATTCTCGGAAATTAATATACTTCCTTATCTGCTCACTGTCCATGCAAACTACTTTCATATCGGTTAATTGCCCAAGAGCGGGACACCGGTACATATGACAATATATAAATATCATATGGCAGCGTATTTGACATTTATATTGTCAACCCGAGGGTAGAATATCACCCGAGGCGAATGCCATTTAATATTGATATTATTATACCGAACACAATAAGGTGAATAAAAAAAGGTAAACACATGTTTAATTCTACCAACAGATTGAAGAATGTCTGAATCTTGTTTCATTTCCATAAATACTTCCATACTATTTTTTGACAGTTAAATTTTAAGTGAAGATAATCGGGTGTTGACGTATTGAAAGTGACGTCTCGACTATATGACGTCACGACAAGGTAGGCAATATTTTCATGATTTTGCTAATAAACCTGACGCAGCCATTTGCTCCTAATGACATTCAACTTGTCAGCGCGGTCACATGACCTGATAATCATTGTCACTTGGTCACGTGTCAAAAAGGTCGTCAAAAAGGTTAAAAAAGTTTTGGCAGTCAAAGTATGCCTTGCTCAGGTAATTTGAATTCATCATTGTAAACAAAATTGAGGCATAATACAAGTAAACGCTCTTGTAAATCGGTAAACACACTGCATTGTATTTATATCTTTACATTATAGAATCTCGATTGCGACAGTTTAATTTGGCCCTTTGCTGATCAGCGACGATGCGATATTTTAACTTTTATTTTCTGCAGATCGCGCACAAACATTTTTATAGACACTCGAAATTTGTGCGCTAATTAACATCCAAATTTCGCGTGTCTATGAAGTAGAACACAACGATAATTATCGCCCAATTTTCCCATCGTCAAATCCATATGGAAGAATAACCACCACTCTGGTGCGCTATTAGAAATCCAATATAATCAGATTAACCGCTTCGGCGATTGCAGCCGATCATTGCCAAAACCCGGAGTCATTTTCCGGTGTTTTATTTCTTTCAATCGATATGGGTAATAAAATATAGCCCCTAGGCAAACAGATAAGTGCAACTTAAAGCCGCAAGAATCTTTTCTTTTTGATTGATAAAATTAAATTGATTTCTAGATTTGTGAGAATAAAAATAATACATATGTGCATTCATCAATTGACTAGAACGTTACTTAATTAAACAAAGGAATCATACTTCAGCATGATGAAGCTGCTGAAATCATTTCAATACGTTTTTTTTCTTCTTAACTGTATATAAATGGAGTTTTATACTCAGAAAGACAATCAAGGCAGACCGATAGAACTTTATATTTAATTGCTTGGTATTAATCTTCAAAGTATTTAAACAATTAATTGAAAGCAACTATTTTATGAAAATAATATGGTTTCAATAAAACAATAATGTTATCGTACAATACTTCAAAACATGTAGATATGCGGATTTCCTAATTTACCTGTTTGACATTTCGAGAGGTACATGTAATGTTGTGTTATATTAACAGAATAACCGCCACTCTGGTGCGCTATTAAAAATCCAATATAATCAGTTTAACCGCTTCGGCGATTGCAGCCGATCATTGCCGAAACCCGGAGCGTTTTCCGGTGTTTTATTTATTTCAATCGATATGGGTAATAAAATATAGCCCCTAGGTAAACAGATAAGTGCAACTTAAAGCCGCAATAATCGTTTTTTTAATTGATAACAATAAAATTGATTTCTAGATATTGTGAGAATAAAAATAATACATATGTGCATTCATCAATTGACTACAATGTAACTTAATTAAACAAAGGAATCATACTTCAGCATGATGAAGCTGCTGAAATCATTTTAATACGTTTTTGTTTTCTTAACTGTATATAAATGGAGTTTTATACTCAGAAAGACAATCAAGGCAGACCAATAGAACTTTATATTTAATTGCTTGGTATTTATCTTCAAAGTATTTAAACAATTAATTGAAAGCAACTATATTATAAAAATAATATGGTTTCAATAAAACAATAATGTTTACGTACAATACTTCAAAACATGTATATATGCGAATTTCCTAATTTACCTGTTTGACATTTCGAGAGGTACATGTAATGTTGTGTTATATTAACAGAATAACCGCCACTCTGGTGCGCTATTGGAAATCCAATATAATCAGTTTAACCGCTTCGGCGATTGCAGCCGATCATTGCCGAAATACGGAGTCGTTTTCCGGTGTTTTATTTTTTTCAATCGATATGGGTTATAAAATATAGCCCCTAGGCAAACAGATAACTGCAACTTAAAGCCGCAAAAATCGTTTTTTTAATTGATAAACTTAAAATTGATTTCTAGATTTTGTGAGAGGCAGACCGTATACCACCGTATAATACAACAAGTGATATTTTGTGCAAAAATAAGAACAAAAAGGTACACTTTATATTACTTATATTGATATACAAACAATACACAATGACAACACTATTATCAAAGACTATACTACAGTTGTATAAAATAAATAATTATCTTTCATTTTGTCCTCACATTGTTACACAAAATGTTTCAAAACACAGTTTCCATGTTAACTAAATTATAAAATTAGTTATTTAGATTAAAAACTGAGTGCACATTACCAATTTCAAATATTTTACCAAAATATTTGTTAAACACATTGTATTTGCATATTAGTATCTTATTTAGAAGTTATAAAAGTACATTTTTGTGATTATTGCACTGCCATGAAATATCTTCACAAACATTTTGGAATCAATTTATATGTATGTAGGTTTAAGAAAAATAATCTGTGTTACTTATATGATATCCATAATATTTGTTTTTATCGGCCAATATACTTCCTTTAAATATGCACACTACAGCTGATGCATAAAAGATTCATTTCATCGAAAGCACACATTGTTGAAGACAGTAACGGTCTCCATAGCAACAGCATTTTATATTATAATTGGGCAGTATAACAAACAAACATGCAGTAATGATAGTAGTAATGCATGTCACATGTGTTTGTAAAAACAACCTTTATAGTTTTAGCACTCACACTAGTATTGTTTAATTGAATATTAAACACATGAACAAAATTAACAATATAATTTTGTGTTACTTACATCCTTAAACGGTCGGTTAATATATCAAACACAAAGTTACTAGTATCATTTATTCAAACTTGACAATACTATAACAATTACACAGAACATAATACTTAAACATTATAGTTTGTTACAAAAAAATAAACATGATTCTTCATCGTTACAAAAATAACTAACACTTATCCAGTTTTATAATACTTAGGTTTTGTCCACATGAAAACAAGATACATGTAATAGAATATAATAAGATACTGGTAAATGTACTGGGCCAGTATTCAAAAATGTCCTAAGGCAAATCTTAAATAGAACTTATGTGTTATACATGTGTTAATTATTTATGTTTACAAAATCGTAAAATACTAAATACCTAAGCAATTTTAATAGTTTAAAACATTTAAATATAAAAAGACTTCTTAATGAAACCTCCATAGACTTAGAGAATTTTGTGATTTAAAAAAACTTAGGTTTTCCCTATAGAGCTTTGCGAATAGTGCCATGGTCAACTTAAAACGAATTTTAGAGCTTTTGTTAAGTTTAACAATAATGGCAAAGCACATGTTTTGTCCAGTTATGATCAAACATTATTGAATGTGTACACATTAAAAAAAACATTCAACACATTCTTTTTTGTCTGTGATGATCCCATTTAGGAACTAGAGGTAATTGGCATGTTAGCAACAGTTGCACGACAAAACTGTCAGATTTCATCATGGAGATACCACTGCCTTTCTGAAGACAAACGGTGAAACTTGGTCCAAATATTTGGTTCGCCATTGCATCAGACTGAAGGTTGACACCTGGCCTCCCCATATTTTACTTTTTACTCGGGACCATCAGTAAGCTTTCAACACGAGGTGCATCTACATTCTACTGAAGAAACCAGATGTGGCATATTATGGTCATACCGGCACGACTCCATGACTGTTGTGGCTGTGTCCTGTATAAATAGTACAGTACAAGTATCGGTATTCTTTTGTAAACAATACTCATGATATTTTGTAAGTATAGGTCATACATTTAAACTTAATATAATTTAATTTAATGTCATTCATTATCTATCAAGTCCTTAATAGATGTGTGTTTTTATTAAAATGTACATATAGTAGGGATTTCTTATGGCATTCATCATCATATTAATCTCTCAAGCTCGGTATGGTTTCTGTAATTTGGTGACATGATCATCTCATATCATGTGGAATAATACTCGAATCATAGTTCATAATACCTGCATGGTTACAGCATCCATATGTCGCTATTTGTTTTCCCACAGCCAAAAATGCCAGTCACTTGATAACTTGGTGCGGCCTGCCAGCATCAAGGAGTATTCGATCCGCTAGTGTATTCCTTCAAAATATAAATTTAAGATAGCATTTTAAGATAGAGTATCCAACAAATGAAGATATTCTGTTAAATACATTAGGCTTTGGGACTGTTTTTTTTAAACAATGTAGAAACTGTGCACATGTGTGCACATTCAATTAAATCATCCCAGTGTCAAAGAAAGTAACAAATGAATGGTATATGACTTATGTATAACTATAAGCATTTTTAGGCAGACTACTTCCAGTCGATTTCCTCCACACAACATATACCAGGACGGTATTATGTTTATTCTGTCCATCACAGTTGTTGAAGTGGAATTTAGCATACCTCTCACCAAGATCATAGTATTTAAGGTAATGGCGGAGGAAGCTTATAGCTAGGCGGGCCCCTTTTCCTTGCGCCAAGCCTTCATATGCAAGATAAAACACTTGCTTATCTAAAAAACAAATAAAACAAATATAGTTTTTGCTGCTGCATCACAGACAACTTCTTTCTGGTGGATTCAGTCAACCTAACAGTTTTCTGAACATAACAATAACCTAATTTCTAAACACTGCACATATCAGAATTTTGTACAACTTCCACCAGAAGTTTTGATAAATATATTTGATGACAAAATTGCAACAAAACAAAATATGAACAAGTTCAATTTTATTTTTAACAAAGTTTCTGTACTCATATTATGATTAAATTCTATTTCAAGTAGTCAAAACTCCTGCAGACATGTGTATTGTCAGATATTTTGGTTGGTCAAATGACCTTACAGCTACAAAGCAATGAGGCGGGTCAATCTGGCCATGCTTTAAATTCATTCAATGCTCTTAAAAAACATTCGGCCTATGATATAAGAAACAGTGCAACTGTCTGGGCTTCTTAGTGTACCTGCTATGAGCCAGCCGATCAGAATTCACAAACCATAAGAAACTATGTTTACGCATCGTAATTAAGAAGTCCTAAAATAATTATTATTAGAGGTACTTGTTTAAATGCCATTTTCTTGTTTACGTGTTGAAGCAAAAGTCGCGAGTGTATTGTATAACAATACTTTGCATCTGTATTTTCACTTAGAATCCTTGTGGCGATGGTTACATCAATGATCGTTCTTATGTCATCAGTTCGATACTCACATAAAGTTTCCAGTTTCAGAGCATTTGTGTTTATTATTGTTAACAAATACCTTCAATGTATGTTATTATTTCATTTTTTTCATTGAATTGAGACGCTTTTGTATTGCATATTTATATTATATAATACAACTTAAATTGCAAAGGAGAAAAATTTTGCCTGCTTCAATAAAACTTTCATTGATTAAGTCGCTCGTATTTGCATATAGATCGTTCTTGACGGAAATAAGCATGTTGTTATCACTGAACACAATTCATACAATACATTTGCTGTAAGGCTGATAGATCTGAAAGTGTGTTTCGTTTCCGTCCCGGTCGGCTCGAGAATATTGCTAGCAATACACTGAATAATGGTGTCGTCCATTAGAGAAGTACTCCAGTTAGCACCTGTTATAGACAGAGTACCATTTGATGTTCATACATAACAAGCAAGAGGATTAGAAAGAGCATTGCATCTTAAACTGACCACACGACCTCTTAAAACGCTTATGGTGGGACTAGTTATATGTTGATCGTTCATACCTCGATGATAGAGAGAAAGTCCTGTCACAGGATCTGCAATAGGTAGCACATATATGATATGGAGCTTAAGTCAAATCTTATATGATTATACTTGTTTTAATTTTTAACCATGTGTTAAGTAATAAAAAAAAATTATTTTCTGAATCACTAACTAAAATAAGATTGACCCTAATAGAACCATTTAGTGTACTCAATTGATGTGCATTATGAATGTATAAAAGCGATACAAATATTGAGACTTATACTCGTATTTATCACTACAGATAAACACAAAAGAAAAAGCATTGTTTAAAGATACTCACATAAAAGTTCAAGTGTATAAGATGCAGTGACATTTCCAGTAACGACCTGCTTTTCGAAAGTTGCGTCCATTTCATTGACCACTTCAAGTGTATAAATACCATTACCGCTAGACTGCACACTTTGAGTCATGTCATTGACCACTTCAAGTGTATAAATACCATTACCGCTAGACTGCACACTTTGAGTCATTTCATTGACCACTTCAAGTGTATAAATACCATTGCCGCTAGACTGCACACTTTGAGTCATTTCATTGACCACTTCAAGTGTATAAATACCATTGCCGCTAGACTGCACACTTTGAATGATGAGCTGTGCCCCGTTCAGTTGTTCTCCCCCTGGCAGTCTCCATGTATAACGTGAGGGTAGAGGGCTACTGCTGCTAATACAGTTCATTGTCAAGGTTTCATTGACCACTTCAAGTGTATAAATACCATTACCGCTAGACTGCACACTTTGAGTCATTTCATTGACCACTTCAAGTGTATAAATACCATTGCCGCTAGACTGCACACTTTGAGTCATTTCATTGACCACTTCAAGTGTATAAATACCATTGCCGCTAGGCTGCACACTTTGAGTCATTTCATTGACCACTTCAAGTGTATCAATACCATTGCCGCTAGACTGCACACTTTGAGTTATGAGCTGTGTCCCTTTCAGTTGTTCTCCCCCTGGCAGTCTCCATGTATAACGTGAGGGTAGAGGGCTACTGTTGCTAATACAGTTCATTGTGAAGGTTTCATTTATAACACTCCTGATGTTTTTCGTAGTAATTGCAAATTCCCCGAGTTTACAAATTGGAGTAGATGTGGATCTGCAGCAAAGTGATGGATTTAGCATATTCTTGTTGCATAAACAACGTCCGCGCCTGTTGTTCGTTAGGAAAAGCAAGACAAAACAAACAAGGAATAGACCCCATAAAACGGAAAATGCCAAATGAACACGGACATTTTAAGAATAATAACATTGTTAACAACATTCTAAAACAGTTGCCATGCATGCACTCGTTGAAACACACTCTATCGCGTAATATATAGAATATAGAGAATACGTGCTTGGTGCCGGTATGGAGACACTCGTTGTAACACACTCTATCACGTAATATATAGAATATAGAGAATACGTGCTTGGTGCCGGTATGGAGACACTCGTTGTACCACACTCTATCACGTAATATATAGAATATAGAGAATACGTGCTTGGTGCCGGTATGGAGACACTCGTTTTTTTTTTGTACCACACTCTATCACGTAATATATAGAATATAGAGAATACGTGCTTGGTGCCGGTATGGAGACACTCGTGGTAACACACTCCATCACGTAATATATAGAATATAGAGAATACGTGCTTGGTGCCGGTATGGAGACACTCGTTGTAACACACTCTATCACGTAATATATAGAATATAGAGAATACGTGCTTGGTGCCGGTATGGAGACACTCGTTGTAACACACTCCATCACGTAATATATAGAATATAGAGAATACGTGCTTGGTGCCGGTATGGAGACACTCGTTGTAACACACTCTATCACGTAATATATAGAATATAGAGAATACGTGCTTGGTGCCGGTATGGAGACACTCGTTGTAACACACTCTATCACGTAATATATAGAATATAGAGAATACGTGCTTGGTGCCGGTATGGAGACACTCGTTGTACCACACTCTATCACGTAATATATAGAATATAGAGAATACGTGCTTGGTGCCGGTATGGAGACACTCGTTGTACCACACTCTATCACGCAATATATAGAATATAGAGAATACGTGCTTGGTGCCGGTATGGAGACACTCGTTGTACCACACTCCATCACGTAATATATAGAATATAGAGAATACGTGCTTGGTGCCGGTATGGAGACACTCGTTGTACCACACTCTATCACGTAATATATGGAATATAGAGAATACGTGCTTGGTGCCGGTATGGAGACACTCGTTGTAACACACTCTATCGCGTAATATATCGAATATAGAGAATACATGCTTGGTGCCGGTATGGAGAATGTCTATCTAATAAGGCTTATGAAATAAATACGGGACTAGCCAGTTATCATATTGTTGATTTGTTTGGCTCTTAAATTATGCTTAATGCACACAATCAAATAATTATCTTATATCTATAGCAACTAAAAATAAAGGCGACAAGAACAATACGAACTCTCCGAGTTGCCGATATCAGTATGTTATAAGATTTATCCGTTTATATTTATGTAATCGTTTTCATACATGAATGTTGTCATTTAAATAACAATACATTATAATTGTATCTTTGTTTGAAAATCACAATTACTTTCTCCATCTTGACTGATACATTCCAAGATTATACGTGGTAAAACTGGCTTTAATAAGGGTCATAACATAAAATAGAAAACGCAATGCTTTAAAATCAATTTGTGAAGTACGTGTATTCTGTTTATTACCAATGTCTGAATTGAATAGACACAAATATCAATTAATACAGCAAACATACTGTCTGACATGTATATGATGTTTAGTCAAATCGTGTAACTGTTGTAAAGAATACTTCATTATATAGCATTCTAAACATTAGCACATAGCAATCAAACATTACTTTAAATCAACTGTAATATGTTTATTTAAGCATATCCGTCTAAGCCGACTGTTCTGCACGAGACGTCATTTGTAAGTGACACGATTTCTGTGATACAAAACAGAACTGTTTCGCTAATATGCAACTCTTCTGGAAACCCAACACCGTGTATTTCATGGACCTTATCTAACAGCTCAGTTATTAACAATCCGATGATAACACTAAAATGGGAACAACGTAATAACACTGACAGAGTCACGTGTAGTGCCACAAGTATTCTTACACCAACGAACGGATCTCCGAAACACATGTAAACGTAACCAGTTTATATGTAAACTTATTATGTAAGTACATTATTTTGTTAGCAATGTTTAAAATGTGTAATACATAATAACCAACTGCACTTGTCTTAGTGTGATGATACTATCGCATCGTCCTAACACTTCTACACGAGATCAAAATATGTTTTCGTACAGCTTTATATAAAAAATACAGGATACAGGTTTTAGGACACAGCGGAGTTCTGAACAATAAATATATATTTTTCGATTTTTCCCAAAGATGCATTGAATCATGTGTGATAAGGCCTAATTAAGTTTTAGTTTGTTTTCCATTTACCAACCGACCCACACGAAAGCCGCAGACTCGATTTTTTGTATTGCAAAATCTGCGGTTATTAATTTTTTATTTAGATTTTTTTTTTGCTTCAAATTTCCTTTTTTTCTAGCTCTCAATTTTCATACGCTACAATTTTTATCATTAAGGCGCTCGAACAAAATAGTATAATACGTTTGAGTGTGAAAACAAGCGCCTAGTGACCTGATACTAGTGTACATGGAGTGTTTTTTGTTTTGTCGTGTACACACCTGTTGACGAATGACGTCATCATCTGTGTACAGAACTACGTTTTGTTTCAAGGTTAGATACCGGTCAAAATTGTAGGGTGGTCCCCTTGAAAGTTGTCCGTATATGAAATAGGTCGTCTTTTCTTCTGTCAAAAGAAAGAGACATTTCGCATAACGGACACTTGTTTAAATGGTTATTTCCTTAAACGACATATATTTTGTGCATTTTGATGTATCAAAATTACTTGAAATTTGAATATGCAGCATGTTATATATAGGCAGCATGTGCTTTTGTCGAAATCGTAAGTGTTTCTTATGGGTGACTACAATCAAGTCAGATTAATTTTCTTAGAAGTAGCATAACATATTTTTTTTCATTTTAAATTCTGAAAGCAGATAGAACCATCTTTCCAAAGCGTTCAAACTCGCAATATCCGAATCAAAGAAAAATGGCGAATGATGCCAGGAGAATATGCTGTTTTACAATGGGACCATATGGAGATTTGATTTACCTGTGTCTAACCTTAATCGTGTTTGTTGAAATCAATAAATAAATACCAAATTCTTAAAATTGAAACAAGTAAAACTTGGAATGATGTATGATCTATTTACATGGTAGACGAAAACAAGAAAATTACCGACAAAGTTTCGATTTCAGTTTAACCCTGATATTTACAAAAAGTGTTTGTCGATACTGGCTTTGTTAAGAAATAATACTTCGATCAGCAGCCAACATTTACATATGATACTAGTAACAGTTCTTTGTTAAATTGGCATTTACATAAACACAGTTTATATTTGAGAGGACAGAAACATCGGAGAAAACAACATTTATGATCTTCGTATTTGTGACATTTTCATAATTTTGCTATATTTGAACTTTTGAAGCAATACTTCGTTCAAATAAAGTCATTGAAGACTAGTGAAGAAAGTATACAAAATGGCAGCATTTTAACATTTGAGGGTTTGTTCCTATATTAATATTGTATGTGGTATGAACAAAATCGTGTGTTGGTTAATTAACTTGCGTATCCATTAACACAGTCTGGAATAAAGTTAATATCAAATTACTTTTTACAGCTCAAAATTAGGCAAAGTAAGTACCAATAAGCGATACATGTTTTTATATTTAATGAACTTGTTTTGAAGTGTTTGTTCACATGGACCTGTTCACACTTACTCAGTACATCGATAAGCAAAGCCCCGTCGGATATGATTGTCCTATATCCGTTTGAAGCATTGCAGTATATTCTGGCACCATGATATACACGCGTAGGCGTAATTGTAAGACTTTTCGTTACATCTGCCACTGTTACATTGCTGCTATTCCAAGTAAGGTTCACATCATCTGTGTAGTCAGAAGGAGTTCTGTTATCCAGGTACCAGGTTATAACAGGTGCGGGACGTCCCACGGATGATACACACTGGATGAAGCTGATTGTCACGCTGGGTAGGACGGAAATTGTTTGTAGTGCTGGTGTCAATGTTAAATCTGTCTCTAGAACTAAAACAAACCTAACAAATAAAGGCATCTACAGTTGGACAAAAAAATGGATTCAAATAGATATATTTTAATTAGCATCTATATTAATTGGAAACGGCACTTAACTATCATCATCAGCCAGTCAGTCAATATTTTCATGTACATCGTTAAACGTGCTAAAAACTCAAAAGGAGACACGTATTATTTCTCCAGAATCAGAATCAACAAATTACATTTTATACATGAACATTGACCCTATTTTATATGTTATTACTTCAAATACACATAGTTGTTATATATTTAGTCATTTACATATAAATATGTGGTTACATTAGCCGAACAACACATCACTAAATATTTATTGTTTCTATTAATATGCACCTATTATCGTTAGTGATATTTCATTGCCGAATGTTGTGGCCCCATTTATGGCCACCGAGCACTTCCACTTGTCTCCATGATTGGCTGTGTTTAACGGTTTCAGTGTACACGTAAATGTTGTCGCTCCGCTGCACCCACAGTTCGAAACTTCATCCAGTAACGTAGCAGGAACTGAGGTACATATGGTGCCAGCGTATCCCAATGAGAAATTTGATTCGAACATACTATTGCCTGCTGGTTGTCGCCACCTGTCCACATATGTCAGAGTTGAATGGGTGCATATTAATTGAACAGCTTCGTTGATTTTCACCGATGTTGAATTGGATGTTAGTACAGGAGCTTCTGTGTCTTGTAAATAAAATGGTTGATTGTATACCTATTTATATCTTCCAATCTGGCGTTATTGGCAAGACACGTGACGTCCTAATATACTTGTAGTGTCGGTTTGGGTGTCCAATATTTCCGTATTGGACGGTCCGATTTTTAACACCAAACGTCCGAAAAAAATATTCGGCGCAAACGTTAGCAACAAAACAAATAGATTAACCAGATAAAATAGTACACTACATTTAACACCATGTTTTATTACATGTTATACAATGTTTTCGGGTGTAATACAGCCATTACAAATATTGTTATCTAACACATGTATAAGATAGCATTTGAGCGTTTTCATTGGCTACATATTTTTTAGCTGACCAATAGCATGACTTGATTTTGGTGCAATGACCGACTTCAACATAAAATGACGTCATGTTAGTACAGAACTTTCAGGATTTATCAACATTTTTTTTTTAAATTATCATGTTTTTTTCCTTTTAAAAGCATGTGATAACAAGGATCTGACACTCGTTGTTAATTCATACCATATTTTATTAAACTCGTTCAGGAAATTAATTAGTAAGCTCGCCAGGGGCTTGCTTACGAACAGAATTCCTGAGCTCGATTAATAATATAAGGTATGAAATCAAAACTCCTATTAGATCCTATATTTATGACATTCGGAAATAACCGTGTACCTATCAGCATCATTTATATTTTGCATCACGACAACATACAACTTAACATATACACATGTATATATATACGTTATATTTATGGCGTGGTCACTCGCGGTGCTCCACAAACTTTAATTGATGTATATAAAATGTTATTGCAATACAAAAAAAATCATATGTATATACTAACACGAATATAAATTTGTGTTATGTAAATACGGTAATACATTGGCACTCGAACACAGCGGCCAACTCACACACTATTATTTGTTAGCTGTTTACTCATCTGTGTAATATGTAATCCTATTTTACAGAAAGACGTAAAATAAAATATACTTATTTTATGTAATTGTTGACATATGTGTCACATCATCTTTAAGATTTGGGTAGGATGAAAAAAATAAATTAGGCATAAACAGAATTTAAAATCATGAAATTTATGCTACGCTGTATTTATGATCTAATTATACATTATGCACTTTTCCTTAATGACGTTCAAATCATTATTGAGTTACGTACCTATATAATATATATTTGACATAATTGTCAAAGTGGTAATGCCTGATTTAAACCACATTTTTACATAGTTATGCATACATAAGTACACACATCACAACACCGGCACATTTAAAGTATTTAAATTTTGAACACATAACACGAAAACATTGGGCCTTTAACAAAATGTGTAGTACTATAACGAACACCTTTCTGTTAGCATATCTAAAATAACATACGCTACGCAATCCATGTTATACACATTATAATGTTACTTGCAAAACTGCACTAGCATAATATATCTACAGATTACACTTATATATGTATTTTTAACAGAACGCCCTCTTAATGTTAATTTTGGCTTTATATACATTCTAAAAGAATTTCAAGATACACTGTTCGCTATTAACTATATATATTTACAAGTGTGATAACAACGCTTAATATATACAAAAGAAACATTGTCGAAAGTTCTATTTTGCTCATCTTTGACCATTGTGTGTGTTATTTACATATCTTTCTTTTTGTATTTAAGACTAAATTATAAAAACAAACATAATTGCATTCAATTTCCCAGAAAGCGGATCACGATACAGCAAAAGCAAGGACTGAATATTAAAACATAATATTTTCATAACACGAAAATGCATTTTATGTTTTCTCAGCCACATATCGATACACAATTTTGATATGGTGGTTGAAATATAAGATACACAAGAGATATGATACATTATAACGTGTCTGGATTATGCTTTTTGCAGAGTATATTATATATCTAATTCAATGTATTTGAATTTCCTATTTCGAAAAAAAGCTACCGAGCACATATGAGTATTGATGTGTGAAATGCAGTGAAAAGAATACTGTTTAATACATATGACTAATTAAGAATAGTATTTTACTTTGGGTAAACACAAATGATGTGATACTTGTTCAATATTTGTATGATGTATACATGAATTGTGAACTATAATAGTGCGAGTCTTTTCATTTTAATCGATGTATTATATTTGTGATTGATTGTGTATGTTTGTCATTAAATAAGAAATAATCAGGGGACAAAGTGTTATTTACTCACGTATTGAAAGCAGAAATGTTCAAATACACTTGTAACCAACTAGGCCGGGTACGATCAATCATGTACTTTGGATTATAACATGATCGACATTTAACTTGTTAAAATACAATATTCATTGGGTTTTGCAACACGTTTTAGGACGTCGACAACAATTCTAAGATATACATTATTATTACTTTTATGTTTATTTTTATTTTTACTTTTTATTAGTATCAGTAGTAGTGGTGGTGGTAGTGGTAGAAGTAGTAGTAGTAGTAGTAGTAGTAGTAGTAGTAGTAATAGTAGTAGTAGTAGAAGTCGTCGTCGTCGTAGTAGTTGTAGTAGTAGTAGTAGTAGTAGTAGTAGTAGTAGTAGTAGTAGTAGTAGTAGTAGTAGTAGTAGTAGTAGTAGTAGTAGTAGTAGTAGTAGTAGTAGTAGTAGTAGTAGTAGTGGAAGTAGCAGAAGTAATAGTAGTAGTAGTATTAATAGAAGTATTATTATTAGTAGTAGTAGTAGCAGTAGTGGTAGTAGCAGTAGTAGCAGTAGTAGCAGTAGTAGTAGTAGGAGGAGGAGGAGTAGAAGTAGTACTAGTAGTAGTAGTATTATTAGTAGTAGCAGTAGTACTATAACTAGTAGTAGTAGTAGTAGTAGTAGTAGTAGCAGTAGCTCTAGCAGCAGTAGCAGTAGCAGCAGCAGCAGTAGTTATAGTAGTAGTAGTAGTAGTAGGATAGTACTAGTAGTAGTAGTAGTAGTAGCAGTAGTAGTAGTAGTAGTTGTAGTAGTAGTAGTAGTAGTAGTAGTAGTAGTCGTAGTAGTAGTGTAGTAGTAGTAGTAGTAGTAGTAGTAGTAGTAGTAGTAGTAGTAGTAGTAGTAGTAGTAGTAGTAGTTGTAGTATTAATGGTAGAATTTGTAGTAGTTACAGTAATAATAGTATAAATAATAATAGCAGTAGTAGTAGTAGAAGTAATAGTAGTAGTAATAGTAGCTGTAGTAGTAGTAGCAGTAGTAGTAGTAGTAGTAGTAATAGGAGTAGTAGTAGTAGTAGTATAATGTTAATGTTAATGTATATCGCCAGCCTAACGTTATGCAGCATGGAGTCTAACAAACACTAGTACATTAATTTACAAAAACAATTTAACATATATGTTTGTATTCCTTATGCTTTGTTCATTGGCAACCAGAGACCGCAAGAGAATATATATTTTAATGTTTCATCACAGGATCTAAGTAAAAAAATTGATATCAACACACCCAATAAAAAAATATTTGAATTAAAACGTATTACAATTATGAATATTGTTAAGATATAGAATGACTACATCAATGACCGACAGCAATGTAAGTTAGTGGTTTACATACACTAGACCAAGTCAAACTGTACCCCCAGACGCACGTGAATGTTATTAATGTACATACATTCAATATGCAATGACTAAATTATATTCTTCCTGTTACACTATTCAAGTTGCGCTTGAGTATTGATTGCTAGCTAACGGGATCTAGTTCGCTGTTATCAGGTTGCACACGAAGCATACATGCAGTGTGTGCACAGGGTTGCTAGGCAAAGAGGAAGTATTGACTCGTTAACACGCAGCCATGCAAGTAGTCGTGTGGCTATGTTTATTCGATATTGACCTATATGTGTCTTTAAATGAGTGTGCCTTTTCATAACGTTTCAACAGCTGTAATAATGAACTAGCAACTATGTAAAATGGGTTTTGTACACAAGGGAAGCAACTTTAAGTGTACAAAAAACATTATGATCAATTAATGTTCCTGCTCAGTATGTTTTGTAGGAATATTCAAAGCGCTAACCCAACTAGCTTTGTTTGTTGTTGTACGCTTTAACAACTCAGATAGCTTTGGTGCAAATGCCAACAGAAAACGGCAATTTATGTACAACATTACAACAGTAAGTGCGTGTGTGGGCGTGAGTGGCGGTGTGACATGTTTTAACTCATTTATACTGTTTACTAAAACGTTTTTAATAAAGTGTTTGTCTTACAGAAATAATTACGCAATATAGATAACTTAAAATTGAGTGAACAAATAACACGACTGTAGCAGAATAGCACTAAAGAAGTCAAGTTGGTAGACTTGACTTCTTTAAAAAGTCGTCTACAAAAACGCATTTACCCATATTCCATGGCCATTAAGTTGACAGAAATAAGACGTGAACTAATATCAAAATGCCAGTAACGTTTATTCATATTTAATAAACAATTATTAAAATCGCGAAAGTTAGCTTTTTGTTTAATAAATTTAATTTCGCTCGCAAACAGTCATTTATAGTGATCAATGTTTAGTTGACAAGGACACGTTCTCCAGGGGTAGAACAGATCTCGACAAGAAACCCTCATCTCATGCTAATAGGTTTTAAAATAGGGTGCTAAATAATATTGCAGAAAATCGCTTCTGATTTTAAGGAGTCGGAGTCCCAAACACGATATTATGCTCTTCACCAACTTCAGAAGGGCTACCCTTGTGACACTGTTGGTGTCAAGGGTATCGATTCGTTGTTCAGTTGAATAAAAAACAGATCTACATTTGAAATGTGCAAACATTACTATTATGATAAAATACAGTATCAACTGCATGTTCAACGACTCATCCTGCAAATAAACACGCACAGGTCTAGTAGGTCCGCTTGTGTGGTCACCCCTGAATCAACATTTGATTGTTACTCAATGAACGGGTATAGAAACAGTTTGCCAGGGTCCCTTTTGACGGTGGAACATGTCTTCTAACGTCATGGACATCTACCTCCCACCTAAAGATCGACAGGTTCCAGCCAGTAAGGTTTTGTCCTGCCATAGCCTGATCCAAAACTGGGTGATTGAAGATATAAATCCTGCTCCATTTAGAAACAGTACGAACACACGCTCCTTTTCGTGTGAAAGCTAAATTTTCATCAGGACTCTCGATCTGCAGAAATTTAACGCTCAGAAGACCTGTGGTAATATACACAAAACTTTTCTCGGCTTAACGTTTATGTTGACGTCCACATTGACTAGGAGAAGCAGCTGACTCGCTGGTGGAATATAGCCTTGAATTGCATGTTACACAAAATGTCGTCACCACCGAACCGCCCTGAATGTCTTTCCAGAAATTGGCTAATAATCGAAGATTGGACTCATCCACCCACTCCCGAAAATTTGGACTGAAAAAGTCCCCACCATGACACTCAGCCTCATTCTTCATTGAGGAAAATATTGAAAATGGTAACTGCTATCATGTTTGATGCAGAGCTAGACAACATAATTGCCAAAGCGGCTGTGAGCAGTGTATGTTAACATCACTAAGAAAGACTCATGTCTTTACCAAGTACTGGTAATGGTCAATGTGTATACCTTTCTGGCAGCTGCAGATGATTTTTATTAGATATAATGTGGGTTTACTATTCAATAAGTTTCAATACATTTAGATATATATAGATCTAATAAATAAGTTATAATAAACATATTACACAATGAAATATGCGTTCAATACTTTGTTACTTCCCCATTGTTTCATATATTAGGTTATTAACTATCAGCCTTCATACAGCCACAAATAAACTGCCAAAGACATAAACACATGTTACATCAACAAGCAGTACAGTTTTGATCGATGTACTTGCTATACCGGTAGTGGACATTTTGAACTCAGTATGAAACTCGCTAGCATCATGTTATCTAGGATAAATTGATATAATGCAATACTAGAACTCACTTTGTGTTTGTCATTACCTAAATTGTATGGGTTTATACGATGACATATCAGAAAGAATGCCTAACCAGAAGCGCTAAATTTGTGACGCAATAATTATGACGATAAAATCCCGTCATTAGTGCGCTAGGGGAAATAACCAATGTAATTAATACACAGTTACCTTCCTTGAAATGTGACCTGTATCCTAATGTCAAGGCATTATCTACGAATTCTAGATAATGCTCATTCAAACCGAATGTACTGACTATCAATCTGTATTGTAAACGGAGTTTCATTATACATGTTTCCACTTAATGCCATGTCAATGATTATCATTAGTTAGTCTATTTACATTCTCTCTTCGAATTGTATATACAGCACGTTTTAGAGCGCTTACATTAGATTATTGACGAGTACATACGTATTAAATACATAAATCAATAGTGTTTCAATGACACTCAGACGTTGAATATTTTGCTACAATGTTGTCATTGCATATTCCTTTCACTGTATTGAATATATTTGCTAAAATGCATACATTATAAATATTTAACTGCACAAATGTGCTGAATAGTATTTAAATATAGTGAGGTTTCTACTTTGATAATGATATAAATCGCTGAATGACGTGGAAAGTGCGACAACTCTGTGATACCTTGGTCAAGGTATACACGTAACTCTTTGTGTGTTTACAACGAACTGGATCTACCATTTAAATCATTTTAAAGATTACGGATGGCACACTGCTAGAAATTCTTACATACGTTTGTATTTTGTAAACTTCATCTAAACAGCGTTTGTGCTAAATTAAATATTATAATAATATTTAGAGTTTAAGTTTGACACGGTGTGAAGTTTTGTACTTGACTGAATTAGTTTATCTTCGTTGTCAACATAGGAACTTATTCGATTAGTTATTTACATGACGAGCTGACAACTTAATGTTGTTTATAGTCTTGTAACATATTTAGCTATGTAGACATATGCTGGATAACTGTTGGTACGTATTGCTCTTCTTGTAGCGTGTTCAATTTCACAACAAGATAGCAAATACATATCTGAAGATTTATCGTTTGGATTACATGTCGCTGTTTTCTTTTGGGTATTCGTAGGTACATGTATAGGGATATTTATTGTGATTTATTTTTGTACACTGAGTACAACAAAGAACTTTAATAAATACGTATATTTTAATAAACTTGGCATAAGATAATATTCTACGAAATTAGACACAGAAAGTAGACGGCGCGTGATATGCTTAATTTGCATTCGCACAACATGAGCGTCGACCCAACTTTAACAAACTGCAAGCGGAAATACCTAGGTTGAAGTAAAAACGCCGTGTTATCACAAATACCAAACGCTATTTTAATGAATCTATAATATACAACATATTTAAAGAAACTATAATATAAACGATCTTTCTCGCGTGCCTTAGAAGAATAAAACACATTTAATTTGCTTTCACTTACTATCTGTTTCTTTTTGTGTTAATCGATGGCCAGTACTATATAATTTCATTTAAATTAACAATTTTAGGAAAAAATAAAGTGTATACATCTATGTTTCATTTTTTATTGTATAGCACACTATTAAAATAATAAAATATACTAGATGTACTTCATTCATTTTTAAGACGCAGAGGCTCCTGTACTGACATCCAATTCAACATTGGTGACTGTCAATGAAGCTCTACAGTTACCCTGCACACATTCAACACATACAATTGTAAGATGGTGGTGCCAACCGGCAGGTTATAGTACGTCTTCACGTATCCTCAAAATGGGATACGTTGGTAGCACTTGTACCTTCCTTCCTGCAACTCTACCAGATGAATTTTTAAACGCTGGTTGCAGCGGAGCGACGTCATTTACGTGTACACTGAAACCCTTTGCACATAACAAATCACGGTGACAAGTGGGAGTGCTCGGTTGCCATTAATTCGCAAACAACATACAGCAATGAAACAACACTAGCGATTACAGGTAAATATAAAATTACTGTAATATGTGGATATGTTGCTATTTATTTAATTTTGTGTTACATTTTGTAGAAACGAAACACACTAAAAGCGTCAAACATAATGTTAATATAATACTACTGAAAGAACATAAATATATTAAACTATTTTGTGGAACATAGTTATATAGGTTTTTCCTATGCATATCCGTGTTTAATTGTATACTGAAAAGTCATGTTTGAACGTGTACGTGTTTTGAGAATTGATAACACCCCGGTGCAGAAATAAATTCGTCACGGAATTATTGCATGTTTTTGTTTATAAATAAGGATGGTTCTTAAATAACATCATATTTGATACACACATTTTTCAGGCACAAAAACAACTATCCCTGTCTGGAATCAAATTTTTAATTTGTTTAAAGCAACTTTTTTGATTCACCCACTGTATTAATATGACTGCCATACACACATTTTAGTATAAGCTTCAGCAATTACAGGATTCATCATTATTTTTAATGTGACAGCATACATTTTCGCACATGCATGTGTATTACAATGTAATACAATTTGCGCAGTTTATTTTGCGTAGAACAATCGCAACGCGAGATTTGTATTTTTTCAAATAATTTGTACACTGTATGCATATTTATAAATACATATCTCCTACATCACAACTTAAGCACATTCAGCTTATTGTTATTAAAAAGTATGTGTTCCTATTATTTAATTTTGTCAATGTTCATAAATATGATATTTCCGAAAATTATTTAAAAAAAACACATTACAATTATAACAATTCTAGACTCAGCTTCAATTGCCTCTGTGTATTTGGCAAATAAAACAAATTCTGCTTAAATAAATACAACAACACGTACATGCTGTAGCTTAATTTTGCAATTTAATGTTTTGTTCATATCTGTACTGTAAATGTCAGCGAACTAATAGTACCAAAACATGCTTGATCACAAAAAGGCCGTCTTCGAAGTTACTATCCGACTTACATACCGAATTTCGTCCGAAACCTCAATAATTGAATAGAAATATGGAATGTGTCATACATAAAGGTTATTGTTAAAACAAAATCAGCATTTTTTTTAACCTATCTATTTGCTTCACTGCGATTTGTAATGCATCGTGCATGTATGGAAAAAAATATTATTATACATTTATCATAACTTAAAATTACGGGTAGCCAATGTTCTACTATCTTTATAGACAATTGTTATGTACGTGATTTTACTCGTAACAAACTGACACTTGAACGCCTAACATACACAATCAATTAGGATAAACAAATATTACAGTAGTTTACAATAATGATAAAACTTTTACATTACAATTGATGTTAATGCAACATAAATATTGATATTTTTCTTTGTGTACTGCTTAATGCAATCCGACAATGTTATAATAAACAAAAAAAATAGTTATGTATATCCATAAAGGGTTTATTCAACGAAACCACTATACATATTATTACGATTCATATTAAATGTATTCACACTTGACTTCCCGTTCCGCGTGTTGTTTGTATATCTACTTCCGGTATATACTCAATTAATTTCATATATAGCATTATGAATATTTGTTTTTATATGCTATACCTGTTGTAATTAATTTATGCTCAAGTCAGTCGAGAATAACTATTTTACAGATGACCACTATAGGTGCATTTATATATACTTATTTACGTTTTTATGTATACTGATGGAGTGTTTGTCTGGCGCATATTGAATAAACCATATATAAATTATATAATATAAAATTATATCATTGCTGCAGACACTTTCACGGCAGGTGGTCAGATCTGGTTTCAATCTGAAAGACCTGTTCATGTCCACAGAAAAATAATATAAGAATAACGTAATGTGTACGCAATAGTAGAATACATGTCTACAAAATATGTTCCAGGCAGTTAGAAAACGGTTAACCTTAAGAGTATATTGAGTATTATTTCTTATGTCAAATATACTAGGTGTTCTTTTATTGAGTAGCAACATAGGTAGTTTTTTTACTTGCATAAGTTCCAGTGGAATATGTGACATGGACTCCAGCCGTTCAAACAGTTTTATTTTTACCCAACGTGACACTCAGTTACATCCGGTGTGTATCATCTGTGGGACGGCCAGCACCCGTCATAATCTGATACTTGGATAACAGAACTCCTTCTGACTACACCGACGATGTGGACCTTACTGGAAATAGTAGCAGTTTTACAGTGGCAGATGTGACGACAAGCAGCGTCGTAAAGAATAATAGCATTTAAAACATTGGCAGCTGACAATCAAACATTACTTTAAAGCAACTGTCATATATTTACTTTAGTATAAAGTATTAGTATTGTCGAGGCCGACAATATTGCACGAGACTGTAATTGTAAGTGACCCGATTTATGTGATACAAGACCTGTCTGTGTCGCTAAAATGCAACTCTTCTGGAAACCCAACACCGAGTATTGCATGGACCCTATCTAACAGCTCAGTTATTAGGAATCCGATGATAACACTAACATGGGAACAACGTTATAACACTGACGTGGTTACGTGCATTGCCACAAGTATTTTAACACCAACGAACGGATCTCCGAAAACAAATGTCAACGCAACCAGTTTATTTGTAAACATATTATGTAGGTACCTTATTCTATTTTACGTAATTTCCAATATAAAAACAATCACTATTGTATTGTTTAAACACGTTTCTTTCTTGTACGATACAGATATCAGCAACTCAGTGTGATAGTCATTTTCAACGCCTTTATATCTGGGTGATATAGATATAATATAATTGTTTGTTTTCGTGAATAAAGCATAACGCAAGTGCATCCTTATGATCAAGGCCCGTCACGCATTTTCTAAGCCTCATTAGATAGGTATTCTCCATACGGATATCAACTATGTATTCTCTATAGTTCGTGATAGAGTGTGTTAAAACGAGTACATGCACTATAACTAGTTTACAGTGTAACTGTAAATTGTATTATTCTGTCAATTTTCGTGTGGTTTTGTTTGGTACTTTGTGCTTGAGTCTGTTTGTTGTGTGTGTTGTTTGGCTCTTAACGAACAACAGTACGCATTATTAGGCGCTGACGTTGTTTATGAAATAATAATATGCTAAATCCATGTTGCTGGCCTGCAGATTCCCCGTCTCTCCCAGTTTGTAAACTCGGGATATGTGCAGTAACTTCGATGAACATCCGGGGTGTTGTAAATGAAACCTTGACAATGACCTGCATTTGCAGCAGTAGCCCTCCTCCCTCACGTTATACATGGAGACTGCCAGGGGAGAGCAACTGAATGGAACACAGCTCATCATTCAAGTGTGCCTTCAGGCGGTAATGGTATTTATAAACTTGAAGTGGTCAATGAAATGGACGTAACTTTCGCACAGCAGGTTTTACTGGAAATGTCACCGCATGTTATACACTTGAGCTTTTATGTGAGTATCTTAAAAAGGCCAAATACATTTCTGTTTGTCTGTAGTGGCAATGATGTCATCTCCTTTATACATTCATTATACACATCAATGCAGTATACAAACTAGTTATATTATGGTTTATCTTATTTCAGTTGGGTATTATGTAAACACGATTTTGTTACATGGTTTAAAATATACAAAAGTGATATATAATAATTGATATAATATATATGTAATCTATTGCAGATCCTGTGACAGGACTTTCTCTCTATCAACAAGTGACGGGTGAGCAACAAATTACCAGACCCACAATAAGCGTTTTGAGAGTTCGTGTGGTCAATTTAAGATGCTATGCACTTTCGAATCCTCCTGCTAGTTCTGTATGGACATCGAATGGTGCTATGTCTGCAACAAGTGCTAACTGGAGTACTTCTATCATGGACGACGTCATCATTCAGTGTATTGATAGCAATGCTTTTGACCCGACTGGGAAGGAAAAGAGAAACTCTACTAGTTCTAGGAGCGTAACAGCAAATGTATTGTGTAAATGGTCTTGATTGTACAAATCTTGTACAATGATAGTGTGTACTACATGGTTGTGGTTTAAGAATGGTACTGGCAATTTCCATTAATGTACGAGCCACTTAATATATGCATCTAGTCAAAAGTGATCTCCTTAGTAATATAAATTGTATTATGTAATTAAAATATGCAATGGTAAAACGTCTTTATTAAATAAATTTGAAAAAATAGCATACATTAAACGATTTTTGCTAACAAAAATTAACTGTTTGAATTTGAAACTTAATGTGAGTATCGAACTCGCAGCCATCGCCGTTAATCTTCCTTGTGAAAACACAAATGCAATTTATAGTGATACAATATATTCATGCCTGTTGTGTCACAAGAAAAAGGCCTCGAAAGAAGCCCATGTAAAGTATAATTTAATTTTTTGTTTTCTTACAATGCATCAACATATTGACCGTTGCACATATATGTTATTTTTGCCTTTTTAAATATTGCAAAATAACCCAATATTACTATCGTCATATGTTTACTATTACCAATCACTTTTCGTAGACAAAAATAGGTTTAAGTAGATTAATTCCAGGAATATTTTTAGCGTTACTTTTCTTAGTTCATCGTTTTGATAGTTTAATATAAGTACTGAATTATTTGTGAATGTTTTACTTGTATTTTATTTAATAATGTTTTGAAACCCTTACGAGAATTACTTGCAAATATTATTTGAACATTTGCATTAAGTTTGGTATTACGTTAACAAATTCTAACAAAGAAATACTTTTGTTCTGTCATAATATGTAGTCAGATAACCATGTTAATGATTGTAGATGCGTATGAATTAAGTTACGAGTGTAGTGCACGGCTGATTTTATTTAAAAAAAAAAAAAAAAAAAAATAACGTATACAAATACTATTAAAATGTTGTTCGTCAAGTAAACCTGACCTGATTAAAGATGTAAATACAATTCAGTTTGTTTACCGTTTTACAAGAGTTTTCCCTTGTGTCATATTTACAGATGTAAAAGTGGTTGGCATTGGTAGCAGGCAGGTTAGAAATTTGTTTAATTACCAAGAATATCATTCGAGAACGTACAAGGCTCAGTTTCGATTTGTATACACAAAATGCACGCACCGTTAATTTCTTAACGTGGGTGGACACATAATTACCATAGACAAGTACTATTTCGATTCTAAAACGATTGCAATCTGTCATTGTAAATTCCATGAAAGACAACTATAGTTTATCTAATCGCAGCCCATCACTCCGCAATACACGGGCGTTTTACTGACTTTAATTAAATATGACGCCAGCTTCATTGCTTAACTTGAAATAATGAAATCAGCTTTATTGGTAAAAGTTAAAGACTCAACTTGAATATACCGTTCTCTGTATTTACGGTACAGTGAACAAAGTATGGAAACACACACAAATATAAACATACTAACAAAACTTAAACATGCAAGTAAAAACGATATCTAATAAGGTGTGATTTTGATGCGCTATATTATACAGGAATGTTGCTATTTTACTAGTGCACGTTTAGGCAATTACAATTTAATTTGAACTGATAACGATTTTACATTGCTGTCTTTGTCTATTCGCATGCCGTCTTAGAATGTGAAATATATTTATACAAATTTGTGTATGAACTGAGTAAAAAAGACATTTTTACATGTAGGTATATTTCTTGTTAAAGACCATGTGCATTATTATAAGCAATGTGTGTATCTGATAAAGATGCTATCGTGTGTTTTCAGTTGACCCAGAGACGCATACATTTACCTTTGAAACGTGTGAGAAGGATGTCCGAACCTACCACTTGAAGGTGATCCAAGGTCATTCCGTCAGCGGCACATGTTCGGCGAACGGTAAACCGGCTTCACCCTATGTATGAACACCCGATACCTTTGGAATTGGCGATGGTTTATTATCAGAAGTGTCAGACGACATCACAGTGGCGAGTACACGTGCATAGCATATTATGAGATGAATACAACATTTGAGGGACATATCAAGGGAACAAATACATCCGGTTTTCAGCTAGATGTTCTAGGTAGAGTTTGTATTTCTTGTATTATATTGAAGTTGAGCATTGTGTATATGTATCTACTTTCAAAAGTTTTAATTTTATAATAAACATGCTCCAAAATGTTAATATTTTGGCTTCAACTATTTTGAGTTCATCTACAGTCTGCTTTTTAGTTCAAGCTATTGCACAGTCTATTGGCAACTCGACAGTTTTATTGAACATAATGTTGTCTGTCACGTGCCCTTCCGTACCTGGTAATCCAGCAGATACGAGATGCACGTGGTTTTACTCTAATACATCCACGATTGGATCCGAGCGGAAACTTTTGTTGACAAATGTTCAGCTCTCTGACAAAGGATATTATACATGCAGAGTTAACAACACAATGCAACCCACAGGATGTAGTATTAAGGAGTCATACGACGAAACATCGTTTTGCGTGGATGTGCAATGTAAGTGAATAGTGGTGTATGTATTGAATTATCATCGCATTCAGATATATAGAAATCAAACTTACGAAATAAGTGCCGGTAACAACCATATAAACTATTGTGCAATATCATGCTATTTCTGTTGTAGATCCTGCCAACATATGTAGATTTTATGCCGGCGGGGTAAACTTTGCATCTATTATTACCATCAACGAAAGTCAGACTGTGATCTTATTTTGCGAAGCTGACATTGACCCCGTTGCTAAACTGGCAATCATAAATATTACTCGAGGTGGTGAACGTTATCTGGGGGAAGAGCGCATTAACACAATATCCGCCAGTGTTGTAAATGCCAGATGTGAATTTGATATGGGTGTATACCAATGTAAAGGAAAAAAACATCCATAATGCAGATGAACAAGTGAGAGAAATGGGGATCATGATTCTGTGTAAGTTAAATTAATCTCGACATGTATTTATCATTTATTTGCTTATCATTTATTTGCTGTGACGCAGACTGTTAATTTTAATGTTCGGTGTAAATATTTGTTTTGTATAAATATTTTTTTAACTGAAGGTAAGCCGAGAACTTCACCATTTTCTCCACCGATTACAACTGTGTTCAGACGATCAAATGATTTCGCTGTTCTCGTGTTCAATGTTATGGCGTATCCTCCTCCCAGTGATACATCTGCATATGTTTGGCGAAAAAAATGAAAATAAATGGCTACTTGGTAACGCTTAACACTACTATTGAACTTCAAATACAAATTTCCGAAGACAGGCCACAGACAAACCTGTCAATATCTCAACTACAAAGAGAAGAATTTACCAACTATTCGGACCATGTTTACAATGACTTAGGCTCTACAGAACAGGAATTTGTGATTCGAGCAAATGGTATGTTTCTTCAATATTTCATATCTCACTTCAAATAAATTCATTAATACCCAAATATATCAGGTAATAGTTTTTATTTCCTACCTTATCTGGCAACCAAAGTGTTTTCATCATAGCAAAACCAAGTGTTCGACGAGTGTTATGAAAGAATAAACATAAATTCTATATAAGCCTGTGGATGAGACATTATAAAAATATCTTGCTTGTATTGCACAGAGCAGCCAGGTATGCCACATCAATTTCATGTCGTGGACGACTTGGTAACTGACAGCTCCCTGACATTTTAATGGAAACCGGGATTTGATGGGGGTGAAGACCAACGGTTCTTGATTGATTACACACAATCAGCCGATGAAACTTGGACGTACGTAAACGCCTCTTCCACAGTTTACTAGTCTGACTATTTATGAATTAGTTGCCAGCACCAATTACATGGTAAACATGTATGCAGAAAATTCTATTGGAAAATCGAATGAGACAATCGTACACACCGTTCTAACAATGGCTGCAAAATCAGGTATGCATGGTTTTATGGATTTTGCATCTTTTTTTAGTATTAAATATAACATTCGTTGTATATGTATTTCATAGTATATGTCTCCATTTATATTTCTATATCTTCATTCTTCTACATGTAGGTCATCTAAATTTGTCAATAATTATCCTAACTTAATGTCATTTACGCAGAATAAGTACTTTTATCCTTAAATATTTTTTTGAAGTTAACGTAACATGGTCTGTTTTCAAATTATCTAACATAATAAAAGAAGAAACAACCGTGATTACTGTGATAACACAAGCTACATTTCGTATGCATTGTTCCCTGACTTTAATTGTTTTTTCTCATTTTAATATGTTTGGTTTTGGGTTTGACTAAACAACATTAAAATGTCCGTTATTGAAATTACTGTTTAAAAACTTAAGTGACCTTTTATAAAACGTATTTTTTTTTTTTTTATCAAATCAATGGACGAATAATGTCCCACACAACAACATAACCAAAAATAATAACGGGAACATATTACAAACTGTAACACATTAATTGGTCTATAACATGTATAATAATTCAATAGATAGCAGTTCCTCTTCGCCTCCCGGGCCTGTAGTAGGAGGAGTTGTAGGCGGCACTCTTGTGGCAGTCATCTTGGGTGTACTGTGGAAATTTAGAAGCACATTTAAAAGTACGTATACATTGATTTTTGTTGTAATATGAAATAGGCAAAAACACAGGAATTGTATTATTTTGAGTAATATTAAGGGCTATAAACAGAGTATCCGTGGGTTTCTATTTATATTACTGGAACATATCTTTCAGGTAATCTGCACCTCATTACGATGACTTATTTTGAACACGGTATGTATCGGTCGTGTGATATTTACACATGTTGACACATGGTATTTATAAGGTTTATACTAATTTTGTTGAACTGTTTATTGTATATATAACGTATTCCATGAACTATTGTAACCCAACTCAATAAATAATAAAACTGTTTGTTGTAGTGCGAACAACCAAGCTGCCAATGCGAACTCCGATTATGAATCCTGCAGAAACAGTATGATCATGATCACCATTAAGCATAATTAACCTTTAAGCGTAGTTATGATAAAAAATCTGCAATTTATTATTGTCATGTTATTGCATTGTTAACTTGTATAACATCAACATTTAATACGGGTCAGAATACCGAGTTACTAAGACGTAATTACGAATGATTTAGCCGTACTAACGACATAGACAAATTTCAACAATTGCATACGGCCCTAATTACGACATGTTATAAATCGGAAAGTCATACTTACGTGATAATAGGTAAAATAAGTATAACAGAGGTTACTCGTAATTACGTGTAACAAAAAAATGAGCTATTATGTCGTAAATATGATATTATATGTAATAATTACGAGATTAAACAAGTGTTTCACCCATTTGCCAACGGGCAGTTGCCATTTACAACGGAATAGTAAAATATTTTAAAGCAATTCAAATTATGGTTGTTCATTATTTTCATAATCCCAGCCTGGCAATCAGTACGAAACCCTCGCTGAAACTTCGTTTCATGAATATTCGGTTCTGTCACAAGGCAACACACAAGAAGCCCACGCAATGATCAATAAACTCTACAATAACGTTTCGGAAAGTGACTCTGGCTTGGTAAAAGAAGAAAATGCATATGTTAATTTGAAGTTGTCGAATACTTAAAACAGTTTTACAACAAAAGAGAAAAAAATAAAGTGGCTGATACAATTCGTACCGGGATGTATCAATAAAATGTGCTCGTAGACAGATAGTTCACTTTTCGCTTTTTTTTGGACAGAGCATAGGAACGACTGATAGTTAACTATAAGTTTAAAACGTCTTATATGTAAATTATAATAAAATGCAATTTGTTGGAATAGATTAAGTATATTTTGTAGCCTAACATTTCAAACTATAATACATTTATATTTTTAATTAGTGTACCTATTCGTCAGGTCGTCACTTTTACTAAAACTGCTAACAAAAACAGCGATGACTATGTTACAGGACCCAGGACTTTTACAAATATCGTAATTATTGAATATAGCCATATTATTGACATTTATACAATGAGGTTACGCTTTTATCTCTTTGACAATTTGCATACGGGAATCTATTAATTCTTGCACAAACCTACGTTCCAGTACACACAGAGTGAGAGCAGAAATTTTAAGTAAAATCTACAAATTTGTACTTGTTCATGTGATGCGTTTTGTATGTGGTCTTATACGTGTTATTTTACACTGTATTGCTTGCGATTATTGTATTTGCATGGTTTAAATATTATGATAATTTTTAATGTAAATTGGCTACTGGTATAAGGTCGACATAAAATGGCGTTATGTTGCGTATAATTTATTTTTCATATTGCTGTACTGTCAATGCTACAAATGATTTATATTTTATTTTTAGACAGAATTGTAAAAATTACAGTAAGCCCTAACAACAATCGTATGTTATATGTTTTAATAACATTAAATATACGTGTACCAGGAACTGTATTTACGGAGAATATTAAGTTTTAAACCACAACAATCTTATCCTTGTATATTTTATTCTTAAAACAACTTAAACAATTCGTAACTATGTAAATGTTAAAAAATCAGTTATCGTGAGTTAAATCTTAATTACCCCGGAAATGTTCAGAAAGGTGTGCGCACGTGTTTTGAAAACAATATCTGGTGTAAACAATGGAGCCAAAACGAACACTATCGGCACCTTTTCGTGCAAAGGATTATTTGTTATAGGCGAAAATACTGGGGGACCATCGTGGAGTTGGAAGTTGTCCCATCAAACGAATTTGCGACACAACTTAACCAGTAGTTAGGAAAAGGTATAGCATTAATGAAGCGTCATAAAGTGAGGTTTAACACTTTCATATCCATTAGTCTGATACGAAAAACATAAATTAATGCGTAAAAGAGGAATTTTCGAAAAGGAGTACGAAAGCTTTTGTGTGGGAACATATTCTATTCTGCGCATTGATTTGAAATTTGTTTACATCTCTTGACAATGACATTTAAGCATTAACAGCCAATTTAAAGAAGCAGTTATGGGAAGTGTACAAGCAAAGTTATAAAGCAATGCAGAATATCCAAGACAAACGCTTACATTGTCCAAAAAATGGTACACTACATATTTCTGCATATGCCGTCTTAATCCAAAATCAGCCACAAACATATTGTGTAGTTTACATTTGACATGCATAAATGGCCTCGTGTTCAATATTTACAATGTGGAATTGCATTGCAGATGTAGGCCTAATAAACAGGTAAAACATTTTAATTAACTACAGTCTGGATTGTTACATTACTGACAAACAATGTAAAATAACATAAAACTAATTTACATGGTAATAACGGTGGAATATATATACTGTTATTACCAAGTATATTATATTTATGTTAATGTAACAAACGTATAATGCACTATATTATAGTTCTGCTTACGAGTACATGTATGAATATTGCTTGCTGTATTTTTCAGTAATGTTACAATCCAGACTGTCCGCTGTACATATGAATTTCACAACATGGTATCACAGGTAGGACTAAACAGCTTACTGCAAATAAAGTGGTACATAAAGCAATTGGGAAAGGAATAACAATTGTAAAATGGTGTTGCTGATCAAAAAGCTTACATTAATCAGCAAAATCAATTCATTACGTTTATAACCGTATTTCTCAAAATGCAAAAGTCTCTTACCATCTTTACTTCTCCAGTGTTTGGTTTCATACATCATTTTAAATTTGCTTAATGTATTAAAATGTGAAAATCTAATAACAACCAGAAACACATTGACAGAGAAATATAAAAGAAAATCAGGTGTTCCTCATGCCTAAATGAAACAGGAAAATGAAATAGGAACATATATGTTATACACACGCTATAGTAATTAGGTAGTTGTCTGAATGTACACACACATATGCTGGCAAGTTAAATGTAGAATCTTTATTAACGATCAGAAGTATGTATTAATGATCAGAAGATCAGTTTGAGGTGTATATTGAATGAAATTGTATGGTAATGTCAATTCATGTTGATAACCTCGTCTGCTTTTCATAGTGGCTAGTAGTGGAGTTATATAAAATTTGCATATATTATGCCTCATTTCGCATGGAACAAAATCTTTGAAATAAAGGATCTTATGTTTCCTTTACATAAAGTTACATGTAAATGCAACAATATGTAGAGTTTTAATCCGTTATTGTACTAAGTTGGCCTAATGATTTAGGTTGAATATATGATGTTTTATTAGAGACAAGCGTATATATTCATTTTACCTTCTTTCCATGTACAAATATATTGTATATCCCAATATCAGATTTATTGATATCGGGTAAACATATAAATTGTAATATCGATTGTTGAAAAAAAAAACACATTTATATATGAATGTGTTTATTATGTTTGTATAGAGTTTATGCTTTATGCTAATCACAATACAATAAATATATGTTCTTAAGTGTATAAAAGCAATTTTTCAAAACCTGTTTTCACAATTTAACAAACATACCTTGTGTGGTTTCAACCGTATTCCGTTGTAAAGGATACCAAAGCTTCCTTTTAACTGAACAATACCCTCGTTAAACTTTGGCTCTTGTTTGCCGATGTGACCTTCAAAATATTGTTTGTTGTTAGAGCATGATATATTGAAGTATTCATGCATGCACTTGATAGTAGTTATAAGGATATCTTGATATTGAAATATTTGTCAAACATATTCAAACGAACTACATGCTCGAATTACTTAACTGACAGTAAAACATGTTGATACATGTATCAGTATTTTAAACAAAATGTGATATTATGTTTGGAACACATAACATACAAAATATATGAAATATAATATATAATTTTGAAAAGATTATGTTCATAGTGAAGTTTTTGTTTTCATTATTGGTTTAAACATGTTCAGTTTTCATTATTTGTTTAGTCATTACTTACACAATACTGATAATATGTGGGTGTTCAAAGCTACTGTATACCACAACACATATTATACATTTAAACACACGTAGAAATTGAAAGAAAATTACAGGATGTTGTTTTACAGAGTGTTATATTTATGTGTTACAATTCTAGTTTTTTTTTCTTTTTACCAATATATACATGATGTAAACATCTTGTGCTCCATGTTGGGGATATAGGGATGACAACAAAATTCATCTTCTACAGGGATAGCCACTGTCTCATAGGATATGGTATTGTCCATTCTGTATACTGGCTGCGTCGTTGCTGACTTCATCTGACTTTAAAGGTAATGACACATAATAGCATCTATAGAAAACAATTTCTAAAAAGCAAAATTATCTGTATGCATATCTGGTATTCCTTTTAACATATTTTAAAGAAGACTTTAGAAGTTGTCAACATGAACTAGCATTTAAAAAAAGAAATTAAAATAAATAAATGTATTTATATGTTTTGATATATACTACTTTATATATCGTCCACGGAAAGCCAAAGGTTGCTATCAGCATAGGTGCAAAGAAGACTGCATTGCATATACTGGCTCTTAATGGGAGAAAAAAAAGAGCTAGAACATGACATTTCAATGATTAATTTATATCATATAGACATCTATATTTAGTTGTTGTGCACTGTTTGAAACAAGAGTTACATGTATAAACACATTCCCTTTATGACAGTACTTTGAAGACTTACTGCCTATAACACACGTTGTTGCAGAGCTATCATCAAATACAACCTTGACATTCAGGCTATTTTACCCATGTGCCTATTTCTAGACGTCAATAGAAATCACACAACTCTAGTTCAGTTCTTAATATTGTTTAAATTCATAACAATATAGTCATACACTTTATAATTGTTTACAGTCTCAAGTCTAGATCCAAATCCGATATGATCCCAATAGAATCAAAATGATGACTCAACGGATCAAGCCTAAGTTTGATATTGAAGTTCGTGTATATACAAATAAAATAATGTGTCTAGTGGCCCACTTAAATAACCTTTAGCAGGTATACTTAAATGTCACCAGATAGACTTTAAATAATCATTTACAAAACGCTAAAACAAAACAGCTATATAATACAAGCAACATTTTTTTCCTGTCACACACATAGACATTACAACACATATCAAAATATCAAATGTGGTTGTACTTAACATAGTTTTTAGTTCTGCCTTCATCTTCCTCCCTTCAAATGAGCACTCTGACCCGTGTAGTTAGAACTGCATCATTAGAATCCTGGCGCACAATAAAAAGAAAGTGATGATTAACATACTTTCTTTACCAACGATAACAAACAATGACATCTCGATTACAGGTTCCAGTTTTACAGACAGGACATTACTCATTTGTAAATCACTGATAATACATATATAAAACAAAATATGAACAATGCAATTATTACGAACAATTCAGAAGAAATATAAACTGATGAACTAAAAATATGCAACTCTATGACAAAAATTGCTGCTCACATTTTGACTGCCCAGAAACACAATGCATGAAGGATTTCAAAAATGTGGAGAAATGTGACCTGACTGAAAGATTTAAAATCAGTCATCTGTGACAATTGGTCAGTATGGTCAATGAGGGATAAGATACTACCCTTGTCAGAATTATAGGAAAATTCTACCTGGTTACAAATGGATGACAGGTTATGTCTTCGCTTGGTTGGCTGTTATATTCGTGCAAGTTATTGTGCCTCGTTTCTTGTTGACATAATCGGTACCCTTCGATGACTGCTGCTTTGTCTCCAGAGCCAGATAGTCGACTACGGATACATCTTATCTATGGACATATAGTACATTAGTACGCAATTTAAAAGATTTAATGATTTTTTTATTATAAAATAATACTAAACAGCACATGCCATTCGTATTTCAAGTCATCCGTAAAACTAACGTATTTATATATTCTAATATCCGATGACTGTTAATAAGAAAAAATACTAATTTTATATAAAACATTTAATGAGTAATATATTGTGGAAAAATACCAGAAACATGTACCAAATGCAGCTTATTCGAAATTAACCACAAAACGGCTAAGCACACCTTATTTTATATTCCTGATACCTTAGTTTGTACAAATGTTATATCCGAATACCTATGTATCCGAATTTTATGTCACACATGGAGGTGCCTTGTGTGTGTGTCGTTCAAATGACATGCTTTTTATCACATTCATGTAAAAGAACAAGATGACTTGTAAATATAAATAAGCTCCACAAATATGTCCATATTGAGAAATTAGCGTAGCATGTAAGCAAATATTGGACCGTTCAAATGTTAAATATTCGTATCCGGTTTATGTAAATAAGTTAGGCGTGAATGCAATAAAAATGAAATGATTACAAATCCAAAGTAAACTTACCGTGTTGAAACTGCTACTGATTGACACTGGGTGAAATGTAATGTAAACAAACACCGGCGCTGTGTGTATTTCAAGATCTCGTGATATTGTCTTCTTCAGTAATGGAATGCCGATTCTTCCTTAACACTTCAAGAGTAAATTCAAATAATGAAGGATAAACTTAAGTTAAAACCTTTTTAACTATTTGTTTTCCTTAGATATTAAGAAAAAACATAATTCAAGGATTGTTAATAACTTGAGTAACATTTTAACTAAGTTTCTTTGTGAATCATGAATATGCACAAGACCACACATCGACCAGAGAAGTACAAATAAAGTTACAATTATAAGCGGCAGAACAAATAGGTTCTATTATGCTTTAACATGAAAATAGCATGCCTGATTTTTCGGTATAATAGTCTTTCGGTACCGGTGAGTTACGATTGAAAAAAATCAATAATAATTAACTATTTTAACATAAAATATGGTTTGATTATTGTAGAGTTACGTACTTGCGCGTGCATATTAATAATAGTAGTGAAATATAAAAATACGTTTTATTATTACCTTATATACATTTTTCAATTTCGATAGAAGTAATAATTTATGAACGCTGTGAGTTTAAGCATCAACCTTGTTTGTTTTGTGCATTTATATCCCGAACATAAATATACAAGCTCAGGATAAGAAAATCCCACTTGAGATTCCAACGAGTTCAAGAAAAACATTGAAGCAAAGCGTCAAAGGGCGCCGCTATATATCTTAAGATTTTGAGATCTTACCACAAATTAATGTTCAGAGATGTGAACAAGTTAAAACACTTGATATTCTTATTAAAAAAGGTCGACATATTAAAAATAATATGAAGAAGTAAACTTATCAAATCAGCATCAATATGTTTATGCGCAACACATAAATAACACATACCACCCTTCGCATGTTAGCAGCTAGACAGCTGTGTCAGTGTCGAATACTAGTACATTGCTGTGTTTAAAACCAGTTGTGGACAAGTTTGGTTACACGACTATCATTCCAAAACAATAAAGAAAAACAAAAGAAACCTTATTCAATAGCTTTCATATCAGATCTCATTTTCAGCAAAAATACAAATCATTCTATGTGGAATAATTAATAAATTAATATTAATTGTAATAAAAGCCTTTACAGCTCTATGGTGACCAGTGTAACATTATTGAGAAACTATATAAGTATATACATATCAAATTGTTCATTATTATAACGACAATATGAAACAAGGAATACACAAACATTGCAACAATTTTTTTTCATTATTTTATACTGTTTTTTGTGGCTTTATTAATGGCGCGGCGCCAATCATCAACTCCAATTCATCGGGATGTCCCATGCGTTTCAGAGCGCTAAATGAAGGAGATCTACACGAACATTTAACATGGTTTCATATAGATGACACGTTCAACCTGATTCACTGCCTGAGAAAACAAAAACACTTTTATATTTATGCTTGCTGCATTAGTATGATATCAGATTTGCTTTCTCGTACTTGTATAATTCGGTTAGTGAATTAAATAATACGCATACATATACCATTTACATTAACAGTTTCGCGGATAAGATTATATCAAAAACAGCGACTGGATGTGTTTTGACAAATAGAACATAATGCACGACGTGTTAGGAACGACAAATAATGTAACACTATATAAATGTATTTAAACTAATTTATTATTCATTATGATTTACTTTTGAAATTATTTCAACGTCTGAAGAGGGCAAAACGCATGAACACACCTATATTACTTTACGTTTTATGAAATACATCTATACTTAAGCAAAATATCGAGTCCTTTAATCATACCTATACAAATAAGTGCAACGACATGCACAGTTGTCAAAGTGTAAAGTTTAGGACAAGACTAAAACATTTTATTAACCTTCGTTGTAAATATAGGAAGTAATCGTTTAGTTATCTTACTGATAAGTTGTACATTTAAATGTTGTTTACATTTCTGTAATGTAGTTAAAGGTTTAGAGACACATCTGTTGTGAACATTTTGACAGCACTATTGCTCCTTGTGTAGCGTGTTCTTTTTAACATCAAAATGGAAGATTTATTTCTGAAATGTGTAGTTTGGATTGCATTTCACTTTACACTTATGGGTATACTTACGTAGATGTATACGTATTTTGCTTGTATTTGTTGTTATATTATGTTCTCAAATTAAACAAAAGATAACTACTAAGTAGTTCAATAACTATTAAAAAATATTAACAAAAAATGTTTGACGCAAAATTATAAAAATTCGACAAAATTAGAAACGAACAAGATGCAATATGAATATTTGTTGCCCACTTACGTCATTGCGAACACGCTCAGTGTGTTTATAAAATTGTGTTTACACCTTAAACTATATTGAATTGATACTTTGAGTTTATTCTTGCGATTGAATCAATGTAAACATGTGTTCATTTATTATAACAAAATTTGCTTTCAATTTTGGATGTACATTAATCGATTTTGGAGATTGCAACGCGTCACGTAATGTTTTTTTACATGTACATATCCATATGTTATAAAATAATGTCTTCTATATTACGGATATCAATCTTGATAATTTTAATATGCATGTTGTTGTCCATTCACTAAACTTGTTTTTATCTTTGTATTTCATATCTGTAAAATAAGGACAGTATATTTGCCATTTAATATCTGTTTTATCAATATATAAAGAAGACACTCCAATCTTGTAGTTTATTTGGACCACAAGTAATATATCGTTCATATTTCCAAAATAACTAATCACTTTATTATTCAACGAATATAAACATAAAGTGCGAAACAGCATAGAGAATATTGGAACTTTACAGCGATACAAGTGTGCATACATGTCGCACACAAAACGCCTATATTGTATTGAAATCAATATGTTTTTGTCTCCACTAGAGACATAGTGATCAAAAGTATTAGATATGAGAAAAATAAATTGCCAAACATTGTTGTAGGTTCAAGAAAGCCGTATGATGACAATTTTGCGATTGTGTCGTAAATAAACATATTATTAAGGTGCAAGAGTACTTAAAAAAACTGCATTCACGAACAACTCCAAGCAATCGTATCTAAACACGTGTGACTACTCCCTATACATTTGTTTTATTAGTAGCAAGTGTATTGGTATTATCATTTTTTAATGTACTAAAATATAATCCTAATATTTACACTAAAGGCGCACAATCTTCTGTATTAACATCCAATTCAACATCGGTGAAGGTCAATGAAGCTGTACAATTACCATGCACACATTCAACTAAGACATCTGTATCATAGTGGCTCCAACCAGCAGGTGATAATACGTCATCAAAAATCCTCTTAATGGGATACGTTGGCAGCGATTGTAAATTAATTATTTCTAAGCTACCGAATGAATTTTCGAACTGTCTGTGTAGCGGAACGACGACATTTACGTGTGCCCTGAATCCATTGAGCACAATCAATAACGGTGGCAAGCGGAAGTGCTCGGTTGCAATATATGTGCAAATAACATACAGCAATGAAATAACACTAACGATAACAGGTAAATATCATACTACTGTTACACAATTCGCAATACATACATTTCTAACACTATTTCATTTATGCATAATATATACAATATGTTATATACACCTTTTAATAGAAACAAAATAAGACTCAAACTTGCATGTATATTTGATTTGCAATGCACAAAATCAACAACACGCATTTGTTAAAGCTGAATTATCCAGTTTAGTTATGTACGATTTAACTCTATGAACTAAATTTAATCTACATTTTTGTATGTTCTAGTAAAATATGAACCAGGTGTTTGGTACCGTTTTTTAAATTCGGTTGTGATGCATCATTGGCGTCGTTTGGTATGTAAATCAGATAATGACATCTCAAGTCGGTCTTTCTATCGAAGAAGAATACTAATATCCTATACGTACAAAGGCCGCCTTATAAAGTAATCATCAGATTAACATAACGAACTATGTCAAGAATTATGATGACAATGTGGAATATATCACATGTATAGTTGGTACTGACACAGAAGCAGGATGGCTTCAAATGTGATTTGAAATGTATCGTGCATGTACTAAAGAAAATAAATACATATTATTATACATACATATTATACAAGTAATTGTCAAAATTTAACATTACTGGATAGACATTATTTTAATGTACGACTGTACGGCGTTGCATTTTATCATACACTTACTCGTATTCGGATGATAAACTAACGTTTAAGCCCCAACTGTGGTGCAAATGCAAAACACAGTCTGAATATGGTTACATTCCATAGTAAAATATCGAAACTATATACAGCAACCTCATATACCGTCTCTTAAGCAACTCAGAAACTGCAAATAAACCGTCTATAAAATATTAAACATAATGGTTTATAGTGACTTGAATGACTTTTTTATTCTAGCAGTTACGAAGCTGAAAAATAAAAACCGAGTGTAGTTTAATCACTGGACCACAAAATATTCACGTTTAAATTTTCCAAAGTTATATTAAAACCCACTTACCAGCTTAACACATCTTCAGATGTCCAATAAAATGTGCTTTTAGGCGTCCATATTGATAATTTGGTGCAAATGTCTCACTTAAACATACGCGGTGCCGAATACGTTCACCCCCTTGTATACATATAATTGGCAATTGATAACTATTTGATTTATTTGTTTAACTTAAAAGTTAGCAACTGAATAAACATGAATACAATTTGATATTAAATGTATTATTGCACTTGTCGTTTTAAATGTGACTAAGACCTTAAATATAATAATATATGTGACATTTTTTGAAATTCCTAATATCTTTTGCTGAAAAGTGGATATTAATTTGCCAACATATTATACTTCACAACACGAAAACCGATGACCATGCATAAGTGCTGATCCTAGATAGAAATTATAACACATTGTAACTGCCCCATGTATAATAATAATAATAAAAATAATAATAATAATAATAATAATAATAATAATAAAATAATGATTAAAGCAATAATTATTAGTTATTATTAAAGCAATCTTCAACAGCAGATGGTTTTATTGGTGTATTTGTGTTAGTTCCAGTATCAGATGTAACCTTGACACCAGCCGTAACCACAGTTTCCGTCTTACCCAATGTGACAATCAGCTACATCCGTTGTGTATAATCCGTTGGTCGTCCAGCACCTATCATCACTTGGTACTTGGATAACACTTAAAACTTAAAGTAATATATCATAGGATAGTTTGCAATTATTTCTTCTAAGAAACACAGACGTTAAAGTACGCGGACAACACTACAACATTTTTTGCATTAGAAGTGTACATAAAAGAACATCATTACAAGGAAAACAAATTGTGTACCGATTACAAACAGCAATGACAAAATATATAATCGATGCTGCTTTACAGCTTAGTCCCTATATTAACTGTCAAACTTACGGAGCATAGTGACGTCTGAATGACGTATAAAATTAACATTTCGGCACATAGTTGCAACATATTATCGCGTGTGTTTAATGCACTCATGAATTATGTACAATGTGTTTATAAATTTTGGTTTTGGGACAAAAGAAAAATTAATGTAACAGCCATGTGGGAATTTCCATAATTTGGTGAAATGGTTGTAAATGCAAATCACCTTTACAAGACACTATTGAGTTTAAGGATAATATTTTCGTGCATAGGTTAACTACAAAATGTCCAAACTCAACAACATCTACGTATATCATTAAGTCAGAAACTATGTGGGCGGATTGGTTGTTCCTCTGATAAGAGATTCTACAATCTTCACTGTCCCTGTCCTTTCAGAATCTACACAATGTTAAATGTATTCGACCGCTCTATCTGGGAAGTCATTTCTATACATGTTGATTTGTTTGTTCTCTACCATGCTTTAGTGTTAATTATGTTTTGAAAGCGTATTATTGTGCAGTCCAAATTTGCATTAAATATGGAAATGATGTAAGGAAATAACATTTTATTAATATATTAACAAACAACACATATGCATGGATAAACTTTTGTTGCAGATTACTACAATTTATGAACGATTCAACTGGCATTCAAAGTGTTCAATATTCTACACAAAGTGATTTTTCCCATAATACACATTTAGTTTATTTTCAGTAAAATAAAAATGTGTGCTGATTTTCACAAAATGTTCAACTTTCATTTGATATCTATTGTGTCTGCTGCATCTATTGCCAAAAATATTTGTCCACGAATTCGAAGAGCACCCAACGTGTTTCTAAAAAAATCGACTACGTTGTATATTGGCATTGGTATCTGAGTTAGGCGTCAGTCTTATTCACCTACAATAAATATGTGATAAATCATTATGAAACATATTTTTCATAACACAAATGTGTAATACATTTTATTCCATTTTTTTTTGCATTTTCCGTGTTTTGTGTTTTCAGTCTATCCATCAAAGCCTGATATTATGTACAAGGCGGTCATTGTAAGTGGAACTATGTATGTGATACACAGAAGTACTGTATTACTACAATGTAGATCTTCTGGAAACCCAACGCTTAGCATTTAATGGACCTTATCAAACAGCACAGCGATAAACTCCACGGCGATAGCACTGAAATGGGAAGAAAGTGAAAGCACAGACGTAGTCACATGCACTGATACATTTGTTATGCAGCCAATGTACGGGCCCAGGCAAACAACAACAAATACAACACGTTTACTTGTCAATATTTTACGTGAGTACCCGATATTGTTACTTTCTAGCATTGCCCGTCTTCGATGGCATCTAATAGTATACATTACATTTGTATTCGTCTATTCATTAATCAGTTTTCTATTGGTACGAATAAAGAACACTCAGTTTGAAAAACGTATTTGTTTAGATTCAGGGCACTTGTTTCTACTTCTTCCTTCCATGGCAACACTTTTACTTGTTTAATGACATGAGTTAATTGTCAAATGTCTGTGTAAGCGGTAATCACATACCTTTCTTCTACTGGTTATTAGGGCAAATCAATCGTCCGCTCCATCCATACCAGAACAAATACTCACATCCGTCCACAATTGTAGTTTGCCTTAACAATGTAATTAGAAGTAGTGAATAATTGGACATATTGTGTATGCTAGACGCTACAGGGCAGTGCACAGTACAGCCACAATTATATTAAAATTAATTGGAAATTCACTTGTGGTTGTACATGTATTTATATGCAGTTACTAAAACACCTACATCAAACATGATGCATACTATTGGAAGGAACAGTTGTATCGGAAGAGTAGAGTTCTAGAGACATAGCCCTTGATCCGCATGACTGCATTTTTATTTAAAATGGCAGTTCATGAACAAGAAGAACATGATCAATAAATATTCGTAATTAGTAAGAGTCCTGACAATTTAGTTTGTTTCTAGTGACGATATTAAGTTTGTCTCTGTTTTTCTTTGCAAAGCAACTAGACATATATGTATATTTCAGTGAAAATCTTAAAGTCACTAAATTCAATTTCATGCATTTTATTAACTTTTCTACATATAAATTATTTATTGTAACTAATAGACATTATTCTACGCAAAGCAGTACTGAAAAAAAAATATTAACACTATCTACGAATATATAAATGTATTTGCAAACAATAGTCGATATCGCTCGTTCATCACACAGTAACAACTTAATTGCATAAGCTACAGATCTGCCATCTATCACAGCCTGTAAAATCGGAAATTTACTGGTAATATCATCTTACATACGGGCTGTTAACAATGAACCATTTTCAATGACGTGTACCAGCAAGATCAACCCTCCAGCCTCAAGATATACATGGATACTACCAGGTGTAGAGCAGCAAAACGGACGGACACTGCCATTACAAAATGTACAGTTGTGCGTTACTAATGCCTACAAACTGGAGGTGATCAATGAAATGAACGCAACATTCACACAACAGGTCGTTACTGGAAATGCAACTGCATCATTTACACTTGAAACTTTATGTATCTCAGTTAAAAAAAAATGCATTCACGTTGTGTTAGTCCAAAGTGTTCAATATCATACGGAGTTGATTTAATACGGTAATGTTTAAATATATTAATTATTAATAATATAAACAACATATTGTACTTAAAAATATTAAATAACTATTAATAATTTAAGAATTGTCATAAAATGGATTACATTTCTTTGTCACCTATTGCAGATTCTGTTGCTGGACGTTTTCTCTATCATCGAGGGATGACTGAACAACACATTACCAGTCCAACCATAAACGTTGTAAGGGGCCGAGATATCAGTTAAAGATGTCATGCTATGTCAAATCCCGCTGCGAGTTATGTATGGACATTGAACGGAATAGTGTTTGCAAAAGGTCATTATTTGAACACTACTCCAGTGAACGACTCCAGCATTCAGTGCACGGCAAGCAATACGCTCGACCCGAATGGAAAGGAACAGAGAAACGCTGGTGGTACTAATGCTTAGCAATTTGCGAAATGTATATACTATACATACGTAATATTGTTCAAACCATGATTCTGATAAATATTTGTTTACAGTATACTGTATGTCTGTAGGAACTTTGCGCAGATTCACATTACACATTTGTTTATGCAATCGGTTGTGTTTGTGTATTAACTGTGTGAACAACAGGTGATGGATACATTTTGGTTTGATTATTCACATTTTGGGGATCTCGTATCATTTGTTTACATTTCAAACTTGTGGGAATGATGTCCATACAAACCATCTGAAGGTGATCTAAGGTCATTCCGTCAGAGGCACATGTATCACAAGGAGTAAACCAAGTCCGATGTATAAACCTGATGTATACACCTGATACACCTGATACATGTGGTATCGGCAATGCTTTCTTTATCAGCAAAGTCAGTAGATATCACACTGGTGAGTACAGGTGCATATTTTATAATGACATGAACACAACATTTGATGGAAATATTCAGGGAAGAAATCAATCCACTTTTCAGCTAGATGTTCTATGTATATTTTTTTATTTGTTTACTTTTGAAGTTTAGCAATTTGTATATGGGAACATTTTTCAAGTGATTACCTTTTATTAAACATGCACCGAAACGTTAATTTACTGGCTTAAACAATTTTGATTTCATTCAAACTCTGTCTTCAGAGCCAGCGGTTGCTCAGTATATTGGCAACTCAACAGGTTTATTGAACAGAACATTGTCTGTCTCGTGCCCTTACACACCCGGAAATCCAATAGAGACGGGATTCACATGGTTTCACGCCAATATTATAAATGCAGAGTCAACAACACCATGGAACCTACAGGATGTAGTATTGTGGAGGCATACGTTGAAACATCGTTTTACGTGGATGTGCAATGTAAGTGAATAGTGGTTAATGTATTGAATTATCATCGTTTTCTAAAATATAGAAATCAAACATACATCAGTGCCGTTAACAACCATGTAAACTATTGTGAAACATCATGCTATTATTGTTGTAGATCCTGCCAACATACGTAGATTTTATGCCGGCGGATTGAACTTTGCATATAGCATTACCATAAACTGTGACGTTATTATGTGAAGCTGACAGTGATCCCGTAACTAAACTAAAACTCATTAACAATACTCGAGGTGGTGAACGTTTACTGCGGGAAGAGCACAATAACACAATATCCGTCAGTGTTGATAATGCACGATGTGAATTTGATACGGGTGTCTACTAATGTATAGGAAACAACAACCATAATTAAGTGGAACAAGCGAGAGAAATAGATATCATTATTCTGTGTAAATTAAATTATTTGAATCATGTATTTATAATTCGTTCTCCTTGTAGTTTTAAAGCTTTATATAAAAACTTTGTTTTTTATAAATCTGTTTGTAACTGTAGGTGCACCGAGACCTCCACCGTTTTCTCCACCGATTACCACTCTATTTAGAAGAACACATGATTTCGTCATTCTTACGTTGATAATTGTGGGGTATCCTCCACCCAGCAATGCATCGGCATATGTTTGGCGGAGGCAGGTGGACGGTGAATGGATTACTCTACACAATACCAGCAGACTTTAGATTCACATATCAGAAGACAAACTGCTGACAAACATGTAAATAGTGCAACTACGAAATGAAGAATTTACACAATACTCGGTCAGCATGGAGAATGGAATCGGATCTACAGAACATACATTTCTCATTCTAGCAATGACCGCATGAAAAACCTCTAATCTATTAACCTCGATACTATATATCTGACCCTGACATGTTTTCACCAATGATACTTGAACAACCAGTTTGGCTTTTATTGCTAGAACAAACACAACTGTTCAAACTGTGTTCGAAGGCTCATAATTGATTTTCTTCAGGAACATATCCATGGGTATGATATATAGTAAACATCTAAATACATTATGTCTTCAGATTTTTTTTAGTTTTGGTATTGCAGAGCAACCAGCTATGCCACAACACACCAATTTTATGTCGTTGAGACCTTGGTAACTGACAGTACTGTAATGACAATGTAAACATCTAAATGCATTCTGTATTCAGATAGTTATTTCGGTTTTGCAGAGCAACCAGCTATGCCGCAACAATTTCGTGTCGTGGAGGCATTGTTGACCGACAATACTGTAACCGTTGAATGGAAACCAGGATTGGATGGTGGAGAAAAACAATGGTTTGGATAAGACAGTAGAAGGTGAAAGGTGGACTAACAAAAACGTGTCTGAAACAGTTACTCCAATAAGCATTAATGAATTAGTTGCTGGAACAACAAAATGAGTTAAAGGTATATGCCGAAAATTCTATTGGAAAAATAGATGTAACCACAGTGATTACAGTGATAACACGAGCCTATTTTGGTATACACTTTAGTGAACAATTAATAGTTAAAAACTCAACCCAAACAAAAAATAATAATTATAAGAAGCAGAGAATCCAATTAATTCGTATACATTATTTTGATGTATTTCATCAGATGGCGGTTCTTCCCCGTCGGTCGGGGCTATAGTAGGAAGAGTTGTGGCAGTCATATTAGTTATGCTGTGGAAACAAAGAACACATTAAAACGTATGCATACTTAGACTTGTGTTTTATTGTGAAGTTGTGATATTAAGAAAACTCATTTTATTGTGGACTTACTCCATGTCTATCTTTGTATTGGGGACGACATTTGAATTATTGGCACATACTGTTCAGGTAATCCTCGTCCTGCCGCTCATTACTTATGCAGAACACAGTACGACTGTACTTATAATATTTTAAGAAGACAGTTATATTTATATTTTACTTATGTATGATAAATAAACTTGTTTATGATAAAATATTGGATGAACGATTTTTCAAACAGAATAGCTGATAATTTAATGTTTGTTGTAACAAACATTATTGTTCTGTTTTGGTATTTGTGCTGGTATTGTTCTGTAGAGCGAACAACCCCGCTGCAATTGCGAGCTCCCAATATGAATCCTACAGTGTCGGTATAATACACGTAATCGCAAATTAGCATTTTTATTTAATGTTAATAGTGAAATATAGAAAAATAACAGTGAGATATATCCCTATATCACTCACAGTGAGGGACTACTTTTTAATTTTTTTATTATTTAAACAATAAGTGTATTGTATGAGTTGTCACCATTTATCATACATAATTACCAAAAAGAAGAGATGTAAAGAATAATAACAGTAAATATTAAGAATACCTCTCCAATTATATATTGAAGTGCCATGCATCTCATTTTCACTTGGATTTGTCGGTCATATTGGGCCAAGGAGACTTAGAGTCGATGTATGGGGTACACGTTTTTCCCACAAGGTATTGGAGCTGGTCATCTTGGTCCGAACTTAATTTTAACATTCAAAATATTTTATTCAATCCTGTGCACTTTATTAATTCTTGCATACTGCACTTTTTGTTTACTATTGCTATGAGCAGTAGTCTCCCTTTGCATACATAATTGCTGTTTTGACGGTTCTCCAAAATCCATCAATAATCCAATGTACCCTGAAGTAATAACTTACATTTATAGTTATATATTATTTTGTGTGTACAAAGTCTTTATATCTAATAACAACGCTTAAGTATTTAAGCATTCAATGTGTTTTTGTAAGAAGTGTTCAATACGTACTTTTATCATAAATATACTTAAACTTATCAGTGAATGTTACCTTCTTGATTTGAGAGCTCATCATTATTGAACGACAACGTGTGTCCAATTGCATGTATTAAAACATTTATAAATTTAGAAAAATTGGATTCTGCGTTGCCAATATACTGTACAGCATAATAGACTGGTGTACTTTATACACGTTACCATGATAATGCCTACAGTCAACAATTTTAATCGTAGTCCAACAAGTCGCGGGAATGTTTATTACTAAAACCAATTACTACCCATTATAGAATAAAGTGGTACTGACATAAAACTGAAAACATCGTGTTGAAAATCACTTCAAAATAATTGAAATAAAAAAATTCACAACAGCATTAAAATACACAGACAATTGGTTTGTTTTATTTGTGATAACGCTCGTGAAAATATAAATTGTCTCCCCTTCCAGTGATGATATAACGTGTTATTTCACAGAACACAAACAAATATCCTCTAAATAGTAATAGGAACGATGCATTATAGTGTATGAGAAAAAAAACTTACTCATGCATGTATGATATTCATCGTAAGTGCCTTTAAGGAATATTAAGCCATGGTGTCATTTCAGAATCCCAGCCTAGCAGTCAGTACGAGACCCCAGCTGAAACATCGTTTCATGAATATTCGGTTCTGTCACGAGCAAACACACATGAAGCTAACGCGTTGAACAAGACGCATGCCAATGAAGCTTCAGCCAGTGATTCAGACTTGGGGAAAATGCATATGTTAATTTAACATTGTCGAATACTTAAAACAATATACATTCTTGTGATTGGAAAACTAATATGTGAATGCATCAAGTAAGGGGACATTTCCAACTATGTGTTTTGGATCCCAATATGCACTAACAGCAGTTTATGTAAAAGTGAAAAGATATGGTATACAATGATTGGGTATGTGGGATTCTGATATTAATCATAGAAGTAGACTGCTGAAGTGCAAATATAATTACAAATAGAAAAAAAAACGAACAATGAAGATCAATAGTTTTATGAATGTACTAGAATGTATTTGCATTTCGTATTATTCTATTGACGTCTACGGGTTATCACCCACTAGTGTTGCTACTTCAACACTAAACATTGACTATGAATGACTCTCAAAAGGTCATATATTAACAAATGTAAAGTTAGTTTCAAACGCCAGACATTTAAAATGTACATCATTTGGGGATATGGTTACTCAAAATGAATGTTGCATATGTATTTCCATATATGCGAGCAACACATTTGTATTCATCAAGTAGATTCAAATATTAAGTTTCAATTATTATTTCTGTTGTGCAGTTATTGTTATGTTCATGGTATTTTTGCACCTTTGAATGTTGAGTGTAACCGTTTTGTAGACCTTTATACAGTGATGTGACATTTTTATCGCTTAGACAACCAATCTCCTAGCAGAGTTGTCGTTCAGTGCCTTCACCACACACATCTGCAATGGGCTCAATGACAAGAATGTTGTGTAAAAGAAACACATGTACTTAACGCACGTTTGATTGTTAGGACCAATAGCATAGACATAACGAATTAAATGTGTTTTAATTACCACAAATTGGAAAAAAAACATTTGATTCGAATGATTGGAACTTTTTTTTTTGTCATTTGTCTAAGTTCCATGCTTTTCATGAATAACTGTAATACTAAAACTAATATCAATTTTACAAAAAAACAAACAAAAAAACTGAACAAGTCATTTTAAGGACCGTCTATGAAACTTGTTGCGCAGTATTTGAAGTTTGAAGTATATAATACATTCAAAAATTAACAAACACAAAATCACTGGTTGGTTTCTGACAACTTATAAGTAAACTTGCACAGTAAATTCATGCTGCGTTTTTAAAATAACCTATGTTTTCTTAATTTGTTGAACCACAATATTTAATGTTTTCATTAAATATTGATACCACACACTCGTAGTAAGGTTTAGTAGACGACCCTCGGAATTGAAATACATAATTGATAAAAATGACAGGATTTTCATGCAAGAATCATGCAATGGAACTACAGTCCTTGTACGGAAAACTAGGACACCAAAAGTATTGAATGGTATTATCATATATGTATGACTTACACCACGTGAATTGCACGGGACTATCTTTCGAGCCCACCACAGAGGTGAATGCAATGTAGCCGGTGTGCAAGGGATTATTTGACAAATTGCATATGGTAATCTTGTTATTCTAGCGCAAACCGTTAACAAGGGAAGAACGCCGCTGGTTTGACTGGTGTTTGATTTAAATATGCCTGATATATACTATCTCAAATTCTTATCGCGTTATCGCGTTAGAATTAAGTTATATATACGTATTTAAAACAGTAATCGTTTTAGTATATTATTTTTTTGATTTGTGCGTTTGCTGAGTCTGAGCAGTTGTCCATACCATATCATATACTATTTATGCATTCACAAGCAAATGCATTCACATGGTATCCTACATTCAAGTTAATACACTAACAGTACACACAGAGAGTGAAAGCAGATCTACAGATTTAATCAGATATGTACATGATATGTAGATATGATGTTGTTTGTTGATGGTCTGATATGTGTGTACACTGTATTGCTTGAGATTATTATATTTGTATGTTTTGAATGTTATTTTCATTGTATATTATAATTATATGCTTTACCTTACATGATGTTGTTAATATACATTGACCACTAATATAAGATGAACGATTCAATGATATTGTTTTCAATATAATATATTGTTCATTGCAGATAATATTAAAGTATGAGCCTAAATTAAGTATGTATTGGCAAAACTACAAATGAATTTTCAGACCATCAATCGTATTTTTTGTTTTAACAATATTTATGATACCAGTATTTACAAAAAATAAACTAAAACATTCTTACCGCAATTTTTTTTATAATTAAATCTAGTGAAGTGAATCTTAATTCAGTTTATCATAAAAAATTACAGTTACATTTAAGTCAAATAGTCATTACGTTGTTATGCTAAAACAGTCTATAAAAACTGGAATTCTTTTAAAATGCAACACGTGTTTAGAAGACGATATCTTGTGAAGAAAATATGGAACCAACCCGAAAATGATTGGCAGACTTTAGTGCCAACGATAATTTGTAATAAGCGGACATAATGGCAGAAAATAGCGATAAGTTTTCCCATTAAAAGTATTTGCGACATCGCTTAACCAGTAGTAAGTAAATTGTACTTTATTATATAAACCCCATAAAGTGTTGTTTGAAACTGTCATATCTTTAAGTCTGTTAAGAAAAGAACAACAAAAATTAATTCGTTTAAGAGGAATTTTCAATGAGTCAAATGAACGTTTTTATGTGAGGACAGATTCTACAAGCGAATTGATTTAATTTGTGTTAACATCTTTTTACAATTCCATTTAAACTAAATCAGGCAAATCAATGAAAGAACTATTGGAAGTATACATTGTCAAGCTCAGTTCTAGAGCAAAGCACACTATCCAAGTCTGACGCTAACATTGTCCGAAAATGGGATGGTTTGGTGCAAACACATAATTTGCACATGCCGTATTGATCCAAATCTGCCACAAACTGATATGTATACTATTTGTTTACATTTAACATGTATACATGTACATGGCACCGTGATCACAGATATTTAAAATGTTTATCAAGTACGGATGCTTTTTGAATTTGCATTATAGATGTACGCCTAAGCAACAGGTAAAACAACTCAACGAACTATACTTGAATTGCTATATAAACATACATATGTCACCGTTTAATGACACATATATTTGTTTTCATTGAAGATGAATACAGTTTGCTTTACCATACCGGTTAACAATCCAAAGAACATTTACGTACGCAATGTGGTAATTGTACATAGAGTCTAAATATATATGTATCACCAGTAACAAGCAACAATTTGATAACAATCACAAGTATTTTGATAAATTGACAACCTAAGGCTAACAAACACACACTGATAGTATAAGATAACATAAGCTATAGCACCATTCCAATGGTAACATCAACACCCTGAAACACATACAGAATACAACAAATGATGATGTGGCAAATGTTAACATAAAGCTGAATAGTACCATAAACTAGTATGTGAAGGGCACTAGATCATTGTTTGCAAAAGTATAAACATCCTTCTAAATATGGAATTCCCAGTCATTGTTTACATCAAATAGACAGTATTAAACAATCTGGAAGCTTTTGAATACATATATTATACAAATATACTATATATTGCATGCACCGATCAACTGTAATAATGACATTTATGAGATCAACAGTCTGAACACATTAAAACATTGACTGGTCATCTCGCTTTGCCTCATGGCTGACACGAGACTTCAGTATGAAATACCACGAACAATCTTTATATTATGTATAACTTAAAGAATGGTAAATCAAACCTATTAGATTCAAGCCTATAATATACCCTTATTTATTTAACACATACTTCCAGTTGGTCATTAAATAATTGTCATACATTGTGCATGAGTCAACTAACCCAACCAACGGAAAGCCATGGAGAAATTCCATAAATCATGTACACTAGATACACATGTGTTGATATTACCGTTGTTTTCGGCAGTAATGTGGCAAGAAGGGTTTTCTATGTATACAGTACAACGAATAAATATTTATTTACCAATTGATACCATAAATTAGTTCATTATTTTCGATGTTTTATCGCTTTGAATAAACCGTACCCTAGATTCTGCATCTAGTGTTCAGGTAGATTTATTAACATGTATTACTCATAAAACAACGTTTCGGTTCATTGTTCAGCATATATAGTTGAAACTGTGGTGATTTCCTGCTGTTATAACACCAGTTAATACACATCGAAATGGGTGGGCTGCACTTATATTTAGAACCATTCATCGTAATGTGACCCAGAACCGCCAGAGATATGAGATTTGATTCAATAACTGTACAGTTTGCAGTATCCACATAAACAGTGCACATTAGCCGACATGGGGAAGTATTTCTGAATTGACATTAACTACACACAGTGTAATTTATTAAATTATAATTCGTACGCGCATTGTTTAACGCAAAATAGCTTCTCGTATTTGTCATGGTACTTTAACATTGTCCATATCATACTTTTTTGCAACTTTTCTCAAATTTGAAACTTGTGAGCAAGCTGAAATATATACGGAATATTATACTAGTCAATTGTTCCAAGAGCATGTATTAGTCGAGTGGCTTGTGTGATGACGTATCACACGAGAGGCGGAGCCTAATACTCTTGGAACAATTGACTAGCGTAATATTCCTTGTATTATACACCAGGATAAACTTCATATGTGCATTTACCTTATTCTATTTGTTTAAAAACTACAATAATGAGTTACAATTGTAGGTACATATTATATTTGTTTACATAACTCTATGATTACGTCATTAAAAAAATAGTGCTAGTATGGTAATACGGGATCGGAAAAATAGCGAGTAGCATAATACGGGATTTTGTTTCTGACGACATGTATTTCACCGATGGATAAAGCATGTATTTTGTTAAGATTTTAAAAAGGGATATAATGAAATTGGATATTTGCGCGAGGGACACTCGAACATATACATGACGTAATAATCACCCATTACCATCAAAACCATCAGTAGTCGATTGCCATCGTATTTATCGTAGTTTAACTCATTAAAAAGTAGCATTGAACTGTAACGTAATTGTGAACATTTTAAACAATTTTACAGTATTACAATGTATGCATGTATGCACACAGTATGGCAAAATTAAATCGCTCATATTATGTGTAAGGTATGGTCTATATTCCATAAATGGGTTGTTGTCTCGAAGATGTAAAAATAATCAACAGCTATTGACGTTTGATAATTGTTTCAAGTAAAATCATTAGTTTGGTTTAGCATTGTTCAATGGTATTACGGCTTTTTATATTTTAAATGGATCGTATTAGTATTCGAGAATGAAGTAAGACATTTATTTTATTTACAATATACGTTATATGTGTATTACCAGGGCTCCATATAAGGTGGTAGGCTAAAGGGTACTCTACACCCTGACCGTTTTGGTCAAGGGGTATTTTACCCCCTGATACTCAGCTTTAAATATTATCGGACATTCGTAAAGGGTATTTTCAGAGCTTCAGATAGGAGTTGTATACAATGTAATATCTTTTGTTGAAAAAACAACATGTATATATAAATGTGTTTATTATGTTGGTATAGACTGTATGCTTTATGTCAACCATTACACAAGTATTCTTCATCACCCAGTAAATATATGTTTACAAGTGCATACATAACACTATTCTAAAACCTGTTTTCACAACTTAACTGATATACCTTGTGTGGTTACAACCGTATTCCATTCTAAAGGATACCAACGCTTCTTGTTTACTGACCAAAACCTCGTTCAACTTTGGCTCTTGTTTGCGTGTGTGACCCAAAATAATTAAATATAATGACTCTACGAAAAATAGAATTCCCTTATTTCACACTGCGAAATAAATTTCCGTATTCAACGGCTGGAAAAACCGGACTACTTGTACGTTCGTTGAGTATCGTTTATTTCCGTAACGTTCCGTAACTTTCCGAGAGACATTGGGAAACGCCCCGTTCTATTTATAGACACGATTACGCCGTAACATGTAGATTTCAATGACGTCATTGTTTTAAATGACATGTATTCATGCGCGTTCTTTAATACTGCTTGTTACCATTTTGTTTGATTCGATGCAGTATCTGGTGGTGTTTTGATCGTAAGGAGGTATATAATAAATGGAATACTGCATGACTGTGGTGTTCTGGTGGATTGTATCGCTCTCGTTGATTGTGTAAAGCTGTATTCCACTCGCCCTACAGCGTTACACAATCAACTCGAGCGATACAATCCAACGGAACACCGCAGTCATGTAATATTCCCTATGTATTCATGCATACACTTGATATTATTTGAAACAATATCTTGATATTGCAATATATGGCAAACATATTAAAACTCAAATTAATTGACTGATAGTGAAACCTGGTGATACATGTATCATTATTTCAATCAAAACTTGACATTATGTTTGGATAAAATATAAAATATCTGAACTATAAAACTTTATTTTGCAATTAATCTGCTCGTTAGTTTAGAATGTTTTATTTATTGACCTTAACATTTCAAAATAGTATTTTTTTTATTCATTACTTACAAAATACTGACAATATATGGGTGTTCAAAATTATTGTTAGCCACAAAAATATTATACATCTAAACAAAACTAGTAATTAAATGAAAATTACATAAGTTTATTTTTACAGTGTGGCAAATGTTTGTGTGGTAATAAGGTTTGTTTTTCTTGTTACCAAAATACACATAATGTTAACATGTTGTACTTTATGTTTATAGGTATGTTTATAGGTATGTCATCAATATTCTTCTTCTGCACGTTGTTGCAGAACTATCATAAAATGCAACCCAGACATTGATGCTATGGCACCCCTTGCAATTAGCACACACCACTCCATTCTCTACAGGAGCATTGAATCTAATTTTAGTTCAATCAATTCCATCAATAACTCGTTGAACTGAGCTTTTATATAAAACTATTGAGCTTGCTTGGTCAATTTGTGTTCAGATGGTATAAACTTGATGTAGAGAGCAACATTATCAGGCGAAATAAGATGAGAAATAAACCTCTGCAGCGGCACAAGAAACAGTAGGCAGTGATATGGGATTAATGTAACAATTTATTAAGCTGAAAGCGGCCAGTTGCAACATAGCTTAATGTGACCTTGTTGTGCAATGTGTGATATAGTGTTATCTGATGTTGGGTTCAGTTCCTATTTAAATGCATCAGTAGAAATCACACAACTCCAGTTCAGTTTATAGTATTCTCTATATTCAAAATGCTATAGTCGTACACATAATACTATTTTACAGTCCAAAGTCCTGATTCAAATCCGATCCCAAAATAATTAAATATAATGACTCTACGAAACAAGCATTAGCATCACTGCATGTAATGATCTTTAAAGAAAATACACAAACATATAAAAAAAATCATATGGTAATCACATTACAATACCTAAAAAAGTTATTCATCTTTGCAAAATAATAATAAGATAAGGTGTCTAGTGGCCCACTTAAATAACTCTGTACACATATGCACTTATATTTCACGATATAGACATTTAATAATAATTTGCAAAACACTAAAACCTTTCAGCTATATAATACATACAAAGCTTACACTTTTCCTGCCACACGCATACTAATTACAACGCATATCAACATACGAAATGTGGTGTGGACTTCACATAGTCTGTAGTTCTGTCTCCCGCTGCCTCCCTGCCTCTGCACATTCTGAATCGTGTATATTAGAACTGCAGCAATAGAATCATGGTGCACAATAGAAATAAAATGATGATATACATACTTTCTATAACAAAGATAAAAGAGCAATGCAATCTCGACTTCAGGTTCCAGTGAACACGAAAGTCAATACAAAATAATTAGCCTTTCATAAGAAATATCAAATGATGAAATAAAAATATGCAGCTCTATGACAAAAAAATAGCTGCTCACACATTGACTGCCCAGAAGGCAATGCATGAAGGATTGAAAAATAGTGGGAAATTGCCACCTGACTTAACAGGGTTTAAAATCACTAATGATCTCTGACTATTGGTCGGTATGGTAAATTGAAGATAAATTAAATCCAATTTTCAGAATTAATAGAAAATTCTACCAGGTTACAAATGGATTACTGGCTATTTTTTCGCTTGGTTGGCTGTTGTATTCGTGCTGCAGGTAATTGTGCATCCAGGGCCTCGTTTCCCTGTTGACAGAATCAGTACATTTTGATGACTGCTGCTTTGTCATTTTTACTGAGGGTTGACACTGGCGTTCTTTTATCTATGGAGATAAAGCACATTACTACGTACATTTTCTGATTTCATGAACTGGTAATTATTATAACCATATAGACTATTGAACTATGTCAATCATAGTATGTCATTCGAGAAACTAAAGTATATCTGCCAAGAGTACATGAAACATGTAAATAAATGTAAAACATTTAATCAGTTAATAATTTTTGTGGAAACATGCCAGAAACATCAACCAAATTATGTTATTTCGAAGTTTACCAAACAACGACAGAGCACTTCTTCTTTAATATTTCTGATACACTAGTTTGTACAAATGTTATATCCGAATATCGATGTGTCCAAATATTATATTACACATGGAGGTGCTTTGTGTGTGAGTCGTTCAATCAACATATCTTTATTTACATCGGTGTATTAGACAATAAATAACGTGTTAATATAAATACGCTTCAAAAATAAGTTCATATTCAAAAATTAACATAGCATGTAAGCAAATATTGGACCGTAGAAATGTCAAATGTTCATATCCGGTTTATGTAAATAAGTTACGCGTGAATGCACTAAAATCGGATCGATTACACTAAAGTAAACTTGCCGTGTTTAAATTACTGGTTGACATTGATAGGAATATAAAATAAACAAACAACGGCGCTGATTGTCTTTTCAGATCTTACGTTATTTTCTTCTTTAGTTAAGGAATTCTGATTCTTCTGTAACACTTAAGGAGAAAACAATTAAGGAAACACTTAAGTTAAAACTTACTTGAATAATACTTACTCTTTTCTTCGATATTAAGGCAAAACCTATACTCTCAACAAAAGTTTTAACGCATCAAATGGAATACATTGAAATTGTTGGTTTTTCTTTATTTATAAGAATTTCAGCTTGAAGTGTCAGTTATGGTTTTTTGAGTTATACATGCATGTGTTCCGTCCATATTATTGTAAAATATACGAAAGAATTTCGTGTTTACCATCGCGCAGCTAAAATGCTTATAAATAAACGAAATACAACAATTTCCAATTGGAGCGTTATAACTTTTGTTGAGTTTATATAAAGTCTTGTTTACAACTTCGGTTAGATTTGTACTAAGAATCTTCGTGCACTATGAATATTGCCCCAAAACCACAAACAAACCAGATACACCCAAATGAAATTACAATTATACGCGGCAGAGAACATAGGTTCTATAATGATATGCTCAAATAGTATGCGCAATTTATCGGTATCATAATAGTCTTTGGGTACCGGTGAGTAACGATTAAAAAAGTGTCAATAATAAAGTATTTTGACATAAAGTAAATGTTAATTATTGAATATGTACTAACTTAGGCATATTAATAATAGTAGTGAACATGTAACTAGTTTTAGTAATACATTATGAACATTTTTCTGTTCCGATATAAGTGATAATTTGTGTACGCTCTGAGTTAAGGCATGAAACATGTTTATTTTGTGTAGTTCTTTCCAGAGCATACATACACAAGCTCAGGATAACTAATCCCAACGGAGATGCAATCGAGTATGATAAGCTCCAACTCATGTGTATATCCATTGCGTTTCAGAGCGCCGAAATTAGGAAATCTACACGACGTCTGCGCAAGACAAATATGACATTGTTTCATATACAAGATGATACTTTCAACATCATTGACAATTACCTGAGAAATAATAAATACACGTTCTTATATCTATGATAGCTGCATAACTATGCGAGTTACTTAGTTTTCGCATTTTCTTATAATTCCGTAAATGGAGTAGATACTAAGCTTAACTTTACCATTTTAATTAACATTATTTCGGTACGATTAAAGTCTTGTTTACAACTTCGGTTAGATTTGTACTAAGAATCTTCGTGCACTACGAATATTGCCCCAAAACCACAAACAAACCAGATACACCCAAATGAAATTACAATTATACGCGGCAGAGAAAATAGGTTCTACAATGATATGCTCAAATAGTATGCGTAATTTATCGGAATTATGATTCTTCTGTAACACCTCGGGAGAAAACACTTAAGTTAAAATTTGCGTAAAAATGCTTACATTGTTCTTAGATATTATGGCAAAACTTATACTCTCAACAAAAGTGTTAACGCATCAAATGGAATAAATTGAAATTGTTGGTTTTTCTTTATTTATAAGAATTTCAGCTTGAAATGTCAGCTATGGTTATTTGAGTGATGCATGTGTTCCGTCCAACATATTGTAAAATATACGCAAACATTTCGCGTTTACCATATCGCAGCTAAAATGCTTATAAATAAACGAAATACAACAATTTGCATTTGGAAGCGATATAACTTTTGTTGAGTTTATATAAAGTCTTGTTTACAACTTCGGTTAGATTTGTACTAAGATTCTTCGTGCAATATGAATATGGCCCCAAAACCACAAACCAACCAGATGTTTGTTGTTTGTTTGTTTGGATTCTTCGCCGTATTCAACAGTATTTTAGTCATATAACGGCGGTCAGTTAACCTACTCACACTTTTCCTGGGTAAGCTGGTTAACCAGTACTAAGTGCACATACTTATGCCAGTAACTAACAACTGCCCTACTTGAATCAGAGGTAGGGGGAGAATGGCCGCAGAAATAATTTCATGACCAATCCCCATGCAAGTTATGTGGCCGGGCTGGGAATCGAACCCGCGATCCTCGGATTTGTAGTCCAGTTCTCTACCAACTGAGCCATCCGGCCCAGATAAACCCTAATGAAATTACAAGTATACGCGGCAGAGAAAAAAGGTTCTAAAATCATATGCTTAAATAGTATACGTAATTTATCGGTATTATAGTAGTCATTGGGCACCGGTGAAATACGATGGAAAAATAGTCAATAATAAAGAATGTTTACATAAAGTAAATGTTAATTATTGAATATGTACTAGAGCAGGCATATTAATAAAAGTAGTGAACATGTAACTAGTTGTATTAATACATTATGAATTAGTAATAATTTGTATTCGCTCTGAGTTTAGACATGAAACGAGTTTATTTTGTGTAGTTCTTTCCAGAGCATACATACACAAGCTCAGGATAACAAAATCCCACACATTATATATTGTTATTATTACCGATAATTATGACTCAGGAGACATGTATAGCATTTTAACGTTGAGCGGTGTTTATTCTATATAAAAAGTTGTATATATGTTGGAACATAATAAGCAGCGATGCGACCAACACAACGATAGTATAAATTACGTCTTTATGCCATACGCTTATTAATTTCTCAAACATTGTCCATGGTACTGTATACATGTAATGTTCTGCTTGTTCTTTTGCGTGAGTACATAAACAAACACATACTTAATGAGTGTCCTACAGTAGTTCATGAAGGATAGCCTGCATAATGTTGATTGTTGAACGTTATAGGTACCGGTATGCTTTCTTTTGTCATGTCGCTGTCCGTCTGTCTAGTTGGAAACCTACTTTATCGCCGTAAATAAATGCTAAATTTAAAGTGGATGTATTTCTGGTGATTTTAGTTCCTTTATATCATGTGTGTGTGTGTGATCATGCGCTCAACGCATTATTGTGTTACCAATCTGTGTTTCGGTGCTATCATTTGAGATAAAGATATCAGTATAATGCTGACAACATGTTAAACAAATCTCGCCATAGAAACTGTTGTAGTGACGTCATTTCAATGCAACATCTCTTGATGACACACAACGTGTTTTTAAAAAAAAAACAGAATGGTCTGTATGAAGGACACAAATTGCATTTTATGTATACTGCCATTATGTCTATTTGACAATTAAACTGTGTTGGCCGCAACGCTTTAAACAACATTTGAAATACGCCTATTTTTAATAGACCTATATGATAAAAGGGACTTAAATGCATTATGAAGATGTATAAGATACATATATTACATGCGCACATGCTTAAACAAGCAACATCATGATATTATTCTTTGTTTTACGCTATTTTGGGACAACCCTCGTAATTGTTACGCCACTCGTGAACATATCAGTTTCTATGAACATTCCTGAAAAAGTACTAGTTTACACCGAAATCAACAAATATCCTCTAGATACGTTCAATAAATGTTTAACTTATATGTTAACTATACGTGTCAATCTTAGTTTATTTGCACCAAAAGCAAATTGTCGTTCATATCGTAGTCCGACACCAGTCTTCGACAATGCAATCATTGCAAGTATCCTATTTGGGAATAAATGACTGTAGGTCCTGGGCCAGAAAAGCCGTAAGTTGTAAAAAAAGCATTTCATCGTAGACATTCCTTTTACTATATCATCGATGCAGGTATATATAAACCCGTATATCTTCTCCATATATGTTTGTTGTTATTGGCAGTTGGTGTATTGATATTAATTTACCGTGTTTAAATGTACTAACATATAATCCTAATAGTTACACTAAAGGCGCAGAAGCTGCTGTATTAACATCCAATTCAACATCAGTTAAAGTCAACGCAGTTGTTCAATTAACATGCACACATTTAACCGAAAGAGTTGTAGACTGGTGGCGCCAACCAGCAGGTGATTGTACTTTTCTAAACATCCTCACAATCGGATACGTTGGCAACAAATGTACAATTATACCTGCGACGCTACCGGCTTTGAATTTTTGAACTGTGGGTGCAGCGGATCGACAACATTAACGTGGACACTGAAACCCTTGAACTCAATCAATAACAGTGACAAGTGAAAGTGCTCTGTTACCATGAATTTTCTAGCAACATACAGCAATGAAATAACATTAAAATTAACAAGTAAATGTCATATTTTCTGTTGCACAATTCGCAATACATATACTTTTTGTCGAACATTTGTTGCATTATATAAGTGTGCTCAATTCTATCTCTTTATAATAATAAATCAATTTGGCACGTGCTCATATTATGATCAGTTATCTCCAATATGCCAAACAAATTGTATGTATAACGACTATCCGTGTAAATCTTGATTGCGCATATCAATAATGATGGATGGATTGTTTATGTTGATAATATACCGCAATAAGCCTCTTGTAAATGTATTGTTCGATAGATATAAATGTGAGCAACGATTATATCACATTCAGTATAATTTCTTGCACTGTACGTGTTCGCATTATTAAATTTCTAACACTATGTCCTTTATATATAATATATACAATAACTAATATACACGTTTTAATAAAAGCAAAACATTAAACTCAAAGTTACATGTATATTTAACTTGCAATCCAAAAAAACAAACACGCATATTTTCGGAGTTGAATTTACAAATGTAATGTTATTTCATGTAGTTATGAAAGATCCAACTCTATGAACTAAATTAAATCTACATTTGTGTATGTTTTAGTAAAGCATGAACCATGTATTTGGCTCCGTTTTTTAAATTCAGTTAGGATGCATTATTTGCGTTGTATGTAAATCAGATAATAACATCGCAAGTCGGTCGTCTTATGTAGGAAGACATTCTCGAGTAATATCCTATACGTACAAAGGCCGTCTTACGAAGTCAATATCATACTTACATCACACACTACTCTAACAATTATGGTTACAATATGGAATGTATTAGAATGGTATTGGCTTCGTTGTGATTTGGAATTTATCGTACATGTACTGAATAAAATAAATACATATCATTAAACGATATTTTATAATTGTCAAAACTGATCATTAATTTATGGATATTATTTTATAACACAACTGTACAACTAGGGCGCTCATTCACGAAACATTACACTGAAATTAAACTTAATTTCGGACTCCCGTTTAATGTTGCTAAATATTTGTTCTGCAAGTTATATATGTCCTTATTTTATATTTTATTACTTATAACAAGCTGAACAGCTAACTAATAAATTAACACAAATATAATTTGATATTAAATGTATGCATGTATAATTATTTAAATGCGACATATATCGCTAAAATTTTAGAATATGTGTTTGTATTGCTTACATGTACATCTATGTCTGCGTGACTATGAGTGTATGTTATTATATTCTGTGTACTTCACCAAACGCATTGAATACGTGTTTGGCATATTATAAATACAAACTTATAAGAGTGATACAGACAAGGTATACAATGTAATTATTAAATGATATTAATACGAGCATACTTAGTTTGTTTGGTTTAAGTTTGGTGTCACAATTATACATATTGTATTAGTTCCAGTGAACTATCAAACCTTGACTCCGGTATTACCAACAATTTCCGTCCTACCCAGCGTAGCAATCAGTTACGTACGCTTTGTATCATCAGTGGGACGTCCAGCAACCATTATCACCTGGTAGTTAGATAACATAACTCTTTCTGACTACACGGATGATGTGGACCTTACTGGACACAGCAGCAGTTTTACGGTTGGAGATGTGACGACGAGAAGTCTTACATTTACCCATACCCCTGAGTACCACGGAGCCAGAATATACTGCAATGTCTCCAACGGTTATGGGACAATAATATCCAACAGAACATTGCTAATCGATGTGCTGAGTAAGTGTTGAATGTAAACAAATTAGCATTTAATTAGTTATGAATCATCTATTGCATATTGATTTAACATTGCGCTGTATACAAACGTTCACAGTTGTGAACACGGACATGTGTTGCTCACGTTTTATCCAAAACATCCAGTTTTATTTGATATAATAATAATAAGAAGAAGAATAAGAAGAAGAAGAAGAAGACAAATATGAATAATAATAATAAACGTTTAAACTTACTTGAAATACAGCACTATTGTGTCGCCGACACATGCCACTGTCGTAATGAAGTGTTCATTAAATTACATCTTAAATATTTACAACTGACACCTAAACCTTACCTTCCAGCAACTGCTATATTTGTGTTTAGCAAATCCATCTAAGCCGACAATTCTGTACAATACCGTCATTGTGCGTGAATCGATTTTTGTGATAGAAAGCAGTACTGTATTACTACAAAGTACCTCTTCTGAAAACCCAACGCCGAGCATTTCATGAACCCTATCAAATTGCACAGTTATTAACTCCACATCGAGATCACTTAAATGGGAAGAAAGTGAAATTACAGACGTGGTCACATGCAGTGCCACAAGTTGTATGCAGCTAACATATAGATCTACGAAAACAACAATTGTACTTGTCCATATTGTACGTGAGTTAACAAATATTGTTAGTCTTTACGTTTCATGCATGCACATGTGTTTCGTGTAGCATAACCCTCCTCTGATGACATAGTATACTAACAATGCCAGCGTATTGGACAGTCTATTAATCAGGTTTCTATTGCTACGAATACAGCACAACCACTGACACGAAACTTACGTGTTGAGATTAAGGGCCTTTATTGCCACCAAAGTAAAATATTCTAAAGACATGACCTTAATTCGCATATTTGTATTTCTTTTTAAATTGCAGTTCATTATAGTTTATGGCATTTACAGCTGATGTGCATTGTATATTTATAAGCATGTATATATTCTAAGAGGGAGGAGATAACCTTTATGAAAGCTATATTACAGTGAAACTATTACAGTGATTAAATCCTATTTCATAAATTTTAATTACTATTCTACCTGTAAAGAGTTTATTAAAAATACGAGTTGCTTTGCTATGTAAAGCAGTACTTAAACTAAAACAATAATAAAAATTGTAACTCTATTTACGAATATAAATGTGTTCACACGAATATTCAATAATATTCATAGCGCACAGTAACAACTTCATTTTCTTTACTATAGATCCACCATCTACCCCAACTTGTAAAATCGGAAATCTACTGATAACAGCATATTATATACGGGCTGTTAAAAGTAAACCATTTTCAATGACGTGTATTAGCAATAGCAACCCTTCTCCCTCACGCTATACATGGACACTGCCAGGGGCGAGAGCAACAAAACGGACAACAAATCACGATACCAAATGCAGAGTCGAGCGGTGATGATATCTACACATTGAAAGTGATCAATGAAATGAACGCAACTTTCGCACAGCTGGTTGTTACTGGAAATGTAACTGCGTCATTTACACTTGAACTATTATGTAAGTATCTATGTTGAAACACTATGTATCAATAATTATTTAGTTAATATTGCTCAATACCAGTCGAAATAATTGTTATATTAATAGTAGTAACAATGCATACGGAGTTTATTATGGTACTTTCAGTAAATGCCTGATAAAATAATCATGTACATTTTACGTTTAACTAGGTAAAAATTCTAAAACATGTATTACTCGTTTAAGAATGGCCATAAACTGCATTGTATATATATTTCATCTATTGCAGAGTCTGTGACAGAGCTGTCTCTCTATTTTCACGGGATTACTGAGCAACACATTAACAGTCCCACCATTAGCTTTGTAAGAGGTCGAGATGTCCGTTTAAGAAACCTGTGTTGTCGAATCCCCCTGCCAGCTATGTATGGACATCGAATGCTGTGGTGTCGGCATAAGGTCATTTTTGGAACACTACTCTCGTGAACAACAACAGCATTCAGTGCATGGCAAGCAATACTCTCGATCCGACTGGAAAGGAACCGTGTGTTTATAGTATGCTATAGGTCTGTAGGAACTTTGCGGAGATTCACATAATACATTCGTATATGTAATCGGTTTTGTTATTTTGTGAATCAATTGTGTGAACAACAGGTGATGGATGAATTTTGGTTTGATTATTCCCGTGTTGTGGATCTGATAATATGTTATCATTTGTCTCTACTTGACCCAGATACACCGACGTTAACATTTCGAACTTGTGGGAATTATATCCAGACAAATCATCTGAAGGTGATCCAAGGCACATGCACCACAAGGAGTAAATCGAGCCCAGCATACTCTTGGACACATGATACAAACGCAAACGTCTCTGCAACAGTTACTATAATTACCATTAATGGATTAGTTGCTGGGACCTCTAATGAGGTCAATAGATATGCAGAAAATTCAATTTGAAAATCAGAAGAAACCAAAGTTATTACTGTGAAAACACGGGCTACATCTGGTATGCTTTATTCCCTCATTGTATTGCTTTATATTTTTCTCATTTTAATATGCTTTATCTGGGTTTTGACTATACAACATTAATATGTCCGTTTATGAAATATTGCAAAAATACTTAGGTAAACTGCTATTAATTGTGATAAGAATTTGTGTATAAACTAAATTAATTGATAATTACTATCGAATCAAGGGACGAAACTTGTCGCAAACAACGACATAACAAACAAAGAAACATATCACAAACATTAAGAAATTTATTTGTATATAGAATTTTACATAAATCAGTAGATAGCAGTTCTTCTTCGTCGATCGGAGCTGATGTTGGTTGCGTTGTAGGTGTAAGTCTTGTGGCAGTCATCTTAGTTATGCTGTGGAAATTTAGGAACACATTTAAACGTAAGTATCATTACTGGAGTTGTGTTTTATTGTGATGTTCGATTATAATGATAAGCTATATTTTGTTTAATTGTTGCAAACTGATAATTCCATGTGCATCCTAGTATTGATGTTCCTATATTAGTTACCGGCGCATATTTTTCAGGTAATTCTGGCTCTGCAGCTCATTACGATGACTTATTCAAACCCGCCCGTATCTATATTTGCATCGTTTAATTAAAACATTTGTAGTCAGTTATTATTTTTGTATTTTTTTTACTTATCTTGTTTAACTGCCTATTACATTTATAATGTATTTAATGAAATACTGTGAAACAGCTCAATATATACAATAACTTTTTGTTACAGAGCCAACAACCCAGCTGCAAACGCGAACTCCGAATACGAATCCTGCAGAATCGGTATGATCATTATCACAATTAAGCATAATGAACCTTTAAGCGTTGTTATGAATCAAAACCTGCATGATATTATATTGCATGCATGCTATTACATTGCTTAAATTGTATACAATCAACATTTAATATGGGTCGGAATAACGAGTAACTCTGACGCCTTAACGAATTATTTAGCCATGATAATTACGACATAATGACAAATTTCAACAATTACAAACGGCCCTAATTACGAATTGTTAAAAACCGAAGTCATGCTTACTTGATAATACATCTGTGTCATAAGTATGACATAGGCTACTCGTAATTACGGGTAACGAAAGTATGACATATTATACTGCGATTATAAGTTACTATGTAGTTATTACACAATTAAATAGGTGTTTACCTATTTGCCAACGGGCGATTCCCATAAACAACTGAATGGTTAAATATTTAAAAGCAATTCGAATCATGGTTCTTCATTATTTTCAGAAACCCCGTCCGGAAATCAGTTTAATGAATATTCGGTTCTGTCACAAGGAGTAATACACAAGAAGCTCACTCGGTGAACAATACACTATACAATAACGTTTCTGACAGTGAATCTGGCTTGGTGAAAGCAGAAAATGCATATGATAATTTAAGATTGTCCAGCACTTAAAACAACGTACAATCTTGCTATTGGAGTGTTATGTTAAATAATGTAGCATCAATTAAATTGTTAATGCGACATGTGATAGTGGAACGATTCTACAGACGGATGATTTTACATTTGGTAGGATAACATAGTAAATATCGATTATTTTACTCTTAGTTATATGGGACTACTTTAATAATATACTGTGAAATGTTCATGCACATGCCGTGGCTGGTAGAGAATACAAAGGATCTCATTTGTAACATAGAAAACTGTAACTAGCGTCTATAAAATTTGACTTTAAAATTGCGACTATTAAACTTACATTGATGACGTCTAATGACACACAATGTGAACAAACCATACCTGTCTGATCGCGGAATATTGGAATTGAATTTGTGCATACATATTGACCTCGTAAGAGGTCCCAGCAACTAATCCAGTAATGGTAATTCTAGTAACTGTTGCAGATATTATGGGACGATAAGCAATACGTGAATTTCAAATAATTAAACGCAATACGAACAATAACATTAAACACTTAAATGTAAAATACTTCTAGACTTGTTTGATGTTCTAACACTCGCCATTGTTGTTACAAACTAATTTGCAACAGTGCATATTTTAATGGAACGCCATGACTGTCTTATGTCGTCATGATTCGTGTTGTCAATTTCAGGATTGTCTTATTATGTCAAAAAGACGTGTCATTATGTAAAAATAGTGTTTCATCATGTGCTATGTGCAGGCGAACTTGACAAAAGAATATGTTATTATGTCAAAAAGACGTGGTATTATTTTAAAACAGCATTTCATCATGTGCTATGGTCAGGTGAACTTGTCATGGGAATATGTTATTATGTAAAAAAGACGTATCATTATGTTAAAATATGGTTTCTTCATGTGCTATGTGCAGGTCAACTTGTCAGCAAAATATGTTATTATGTAAAAAAGACGTGGTATTATGTTAAAATATGTTATGTTGTTTCATTTTGTGCTATGATCGGGTGAACTTGTCAAAAGAATGAGATATTATGTCCAAAAGACGTGGTATTACTTTAAAATAGCGTTTCATCAAATGCCATAATCAGGTGAACTTGTCAAGGGAATATGTTATTATTTCAAAAAGACGTGTCATTATGTTAAAATAGTGTTTTATCATGATCAGTTGAACTTGTCAGAAGAATATGTTATTATGTCGAAAATATGTGTTTTTATGTTAAAATAGTGTTTAATCATGTGCTATGATCAGGTGAACTTGTCAAACGAATATATTATTATGTCAGAATGAAGAACACGGTTTGTAAAAAATCTGAGAAAAAAAACATATCGTTAAGTATTGCTGATTTTGGTATGACTTGTGAATATGTGGTCCGGCCATGTCAACTGTCAAATCTAGTTCGCCTAAGTGTAAGAGGAAATAATAATATGTTAATGAGAGGAAGGATGATTTAAACGTTGAGAACTCTAAATACAATTAATTATTTCGTTCGATTATTCTAGACAACGAAGGTTTTATTTCAATCGGCCAATTTATGGTATAAATGTTATTTCCCATTAATCATCAATGATTCGTATTTACGGATTGTTGTTTGTTTGACGAATTGTCTAACATCGATAATGCTTTAAATGCATTGTCTAGTATACATGTGTAAATATTACGTTGGTGTTTGATAACCTTCCTACCATACACAAGAAACAGGTCTACTGTGCCAACGTTACGACAGCATGTGGCTGCTGAATAGTACTTGGAGTTGCAGGATATCAATTTAAACAGCATATGATGAAATACAATAAATTCACAGGCATAATTTCTAAGGCATACCTCTGACGAGGAAATTTTACTGTTACGAATTTCCATTAAAAAGTAATCTATTCTTCTCTGCTAACATTATTAGAAATATTGTTGTTGTAGGTTCATAATACCAATAACTTAACACGTATAAACTATTTGTAATCAGTATGATAATAATATAAGAAAATGGGCACAATTTTAAAAATACAGTAAACGTGTAGTAATAAATAACTGCGTGCGTGTTTACTGTGTAAGTATTTGTGTTTTGTACACTAAAACAACTGTCAACTAAGCCTGTATACAAAATATTGTGGTGTATGAATGTGCAGTAGTATGCGTTTACAAATTGTCTGCAATAAGTTTATTATTTTTTCCAAACCCTTCTTCTTGTATTTTAAATTAAAAAGGTATGCATATTAACTTCGTTGGGTTATGTATATCCTTATGTATCTATTCAAGTTATGCATGCTCTTTGTGTGAACTCGAAATAGGACTTTACACGCGTTTCACGTATTATTCATACAAACTTTCGACACTTACGAAATAGAATACCATAATCCATTCCTTTAAATGAAACTGCTCAATCTGTCTACAAATACGTTTGCTGCTGTAATGTATTTGTTGATTAAAATTTAGTTTTAATTGTATATTGAGTAAGTTAAATTTATTGCATGTTCTATCTATTAAGTGTATAAAAAATATGCCAGAATGAGACTTGTTTTTCATTTTCCACATTTGCTATTATCATTTTACTTTTTTTATGAACGTCACACTAATAATGCTTTCATTTTTTTACTTAAATATGAAATGACTACTTCGTATGTACTGTCAGTCAGTGTTCCAGCAATGTCACTGGATAGGGCGCTCTATGAATGAAGTTGATAGCCTACTTTAAACCAAAAATATTATTTTAGAAGTACAATCTGCAATTAAATGATAATATGGCATGCTAGTTTAGGCATTGTTGGTTCTATGTACAGCAATTTGCTGAACTCAAATTGTTGTTTGTCAAACATGATAATTTCTCTCTAATAACATATCTGCTTTCAGCGTTTGAATTCTTGTATTCGTGCACAAATAAACACACTTAAAACCTAAACAAACCAAAGTGCACATTTTGAAAGTAAATAACTTCCAACTTTGAATTGATACCGATCTAACTCAGCTCAAACCTTTCCTTAGCTCACCTGAGCAAAACGTGCAGAGCAATATATATTGCGCGCCACTTGTCCATCATCCGTTTAGATACCATTTGCACTAGACCCAACAACACCACAATTAGGCTTTCCAACTGAAAATAATGTAAGGTTTCTATACTGTCAAAAAGTCTGAATTTTTTACATTCCACAACAAGTTTTATAATTGTGAGCACGTATTTGCTATACCGGTGGAATTATACGCAGCAATTTTCTTTTTCTTTATTGTATAGCAAAACAATAGATGAAATCTAGATTGATGCGAATATGGTTTTGCAAAACATGCATAGTTCGTGTTAGATTATTATTCATGTGTTTGTTGTAACATCAACCTTGCAGTGGAGATCAGTACACGACCTAAAGAAATGTATCTGTTTTAGTATATTTACATGGGTATTTGCTATCATCATATTTACCGTTACACCTTAACGTTGACAGGGTGCCGAGCGCCGATTCAAAAGTCTTATCTGGGACCCATTTAGCGAGCAGTTCATTTCCACATAATATCTTGCATGAACGTACAAAGTTTGATGTTACGAACGGTATGTACACAGTGGCAGTTACATGTCTTATGCAAATATCCACAATGTAACAACGCACACGAACAAAACGAAGAAAATACAGTGTTGCCTTATGCTGATAAAGTTCTCAAGTGTCATATTTTTTTTGTAATTATGAATTAATGAATGTAACATACAGTATATAACCGTATCTGACAATGACATACAGAACTGTCAAAAAACTTGTACTTAAGTCGAAAAAAGTTATTTGTTTCCGCTACATAGTCTTGGTATGTACATTCATAAGATGTTTATAATAGCACACGTTAAATATCGACCTAAAATAAATGAGGTACCTTCATATTTTGTAAGGTTTTCAAAATGATATTTAACATATAATTAGTATTGCCTATTGGGTAATACAAGTTATCATTTTAATAAAGCATTCATTGTGCGTGTGCATCAGTCCTTCGTGTATTCGTGTTATACATTAAAATATACTTGAATGATCATTGCTTATTTAAAGTATTTTCTTAAAGTTTATGTATAGTGTGTATATAATATTCCTGCCGCTTATGTTAGACATAATTTTCCCAAATGGCACATGTGATCGTCGACCATTAGACAAAGTATTCGATTTGAACACTTACATTTTACACATGCGATGATAATTATACTGTTATTTTATATATAACATGTCCCGATGAGTTGTTACGATGAATATCCCATACTAAAACACGTATTTGCTTCAATAATATAGCATGGCTCCCATTCGATAGAATAGTGATCTCTAACGTTGGATTAGATTTGCTGCCGATAGTATGATTAAGTGATTCATATTTGTTCACCAGGTGAGCAGTATTAATCAAAATAGCCCTCTCGGTTTAGCTAAACTTGGTAAAACACACGTCTTGTCTTATACGCGCAGATTGTTGGGCTTTGTGAAAATTGTTTTTGATATAATGCCCATTTGTGATACCAATTGTTGAGGTCATTTTGAAGAAGTATATGTTTAAATCGCGTTTCTTATCGTTTTTAAGTTATTCTCCACGTTCTGTTGATGGATTTATGAGCATTGAGAAACCGAGGTTTTAGACAAGGAAACTTTATGAAAAGAGGCAGCACTACTCTTCGGTAGGAAGCAAACAGTCTCAAATATGTTTCAATGTCGGTCAAAACATGAAGCATATAGTGAACATAAGAAAAGCTATAGAAATAAGCATTTACCTGAAATGTGTAAGAATATAGTGTTTTCTAGTTGAAAATCCATAGGACTGTATATGTGCGTGATTTTTGTTGGCTTGCAGTTGAGCCATATGATTTCCCAAGAAAGCCGTGTTTATTTTGACTTGTAATAAACAATCACAGTTTTAAAACGTTTAGAATTTCAACAGGAACTGTGACTTTTCAGAAGAGTACATAGCGATTTCAAGAAATTACCCGCATAGTGATGTTGATGTCGCAAAGAAGTAACATTTACGCTTTCGAAGGGCTGGTTTGAGGTTTTTCAGGTTAGTTTGGTTTTATAATATTACCCACGTGAAAAGCAGCTGGTCTTTCTAATGAATAATGTATAATGTTCATCAGTATGTTTGTGCAGATCAATTTGTAATCGGACATTTAGTTTCTTATTGACGTGTTACTTCTATTTGGAGTTAATTAGCGTAGAACTGTGTCCGCTTAACCAATGCAACTTGTACTATTGCACGTTACATGTATTTACGGCGCGTATTACATTTCAATAGGGTGTGTGTGAATTTTCAATACGTCACCCATATACAAATATAACAGATACACACTTATTTGAATAACGCAAAATCTATATTTCAATATGATGCTTCCCTTACTAGTTTGACAAGATTGGTCAGTTTACTCCAAAACAGATATGCCATTCGTTTTTCATTCTATGAACGCTATAATTCATTTACCTGAGACACATATCACACACATATTTTTTAAGTTTTTGTCAGAATACAGTTTCGTTTTAAAAACGTTTCAACCAATTTGGAAAGGAATTATATCAGGGCCCAATACAGTTATATATATTCTAGCTCGCTTAATTACGAATAAAACATTCATTCCGTTCTGTACGGGAAATAACAAGTACAGACTGCGCCCCCTATAACACAATATGCACGGTTTGAGTAACTCGATGTCCCCTAACATAAATATGATATCCCTCAAGATATATCACACGACCCGTGTTTCCTGACAATCTATTTCATTGTCTTCATATAATATAATGCATTTTTTATAAGAGCGTGTTTTGATTAGATTTTTATATCAGACATTATTAGTAATATATGCAATCTATATTGATTATTCTAATTAAAAAAAGCCGACTTTATGCGAGTTAACATTAAGCATGATATGCACACTTTTATTAAATATTCGATTCACATTTAAGTCAATTTGTGTTCCTTCTAACTCTTTCAAAATTGAAATAAACAAAACACTTAGCATTTTTTTTATACTTCTTCTCCTATCAATTTAATACTTGAAGGGTATTAAGGACCTAGAGACAATAAATACAAATGTCACACGTTTAATTAAAACCATGTGCAGCTGTTTATAATTATAATGGTTTGTGCTAGATTAAAACAGTTTAATAACATACCATAACAAAATACTGTACACAACTCAACAAAAAGCCTTCAATTGTTTTGTTATTGGCATATGGTGGACGTATTGTAATATAAAAGACCAACACAACTTTGTGAATATTTTATTTGCAAATAAATCAAACCGCTGGAACACAGGAGCGATGCTCATATGCGTTCAAAATACATTTACTATTTGCCAGTAGTTAAACGTGGGGTGTTAGGTACGTTTAGGGATTAGTACCATAACTTATTAAGGTTTGATATTTTTCGATGAAATTATTCAAAAACATAGCTTCATATATGTTCTATAGATGTATGGCCATTATTTTTAATGGTTCCAATAGCCAGCTAAATTTGAGTGTCATAGCAATGTCATTTGGACGTGAGCGGGAACACTTTCCAACGGAGAAATATGGTGCCCGGAATACTTTACACGCTTATGGAATCTTTGAACCCAATATTCAAAACGGTTTTTAAAATTGTCTGACGGTATTCTTCTGATACTTTCTCAAACAACGACATGCAGATCTTCGACGTCATCAAACTTGTCGCAAACTTAAATGACTAATGATTATTTCATGCAAACTCGCACTCTTTAATGCAGTTTGTAACGAATGTGACGCACGTATTTTCCCTTTACCCAGAATAATTAAATTGGCCTGGTTGACCAGAATGAACGTGAGTTAAAAAAGATCTGTTGATCGTTACTTGTCGTCACACGGCTCAACAAATTACTGATACTGTGTAAGATTCGAATACTGCCCTTTATAATCCGAAACTCTACTATTGCTATTGTAATTCATGTTTGCACCGGCAGACACATTATTATGATGACATTTTGTGAAAAGTCCTTTACACGAATCTATATGAATTCGAATGTGACTTAATTCTTAGTATACGTCTGTGAGAGAGGTTTGCGAGTATAAATCAGATGTTTAAGATTCAACGGTGCACTTTTACATGTGTTTGTTTGATATAGTGGTCGAATTTAATTGTTGATTCCTAGTATCCAGTACCCGACGATATCTGAAGTTCTAAAAAAAAGACTTTACACAGCATCCAGCAAATTTTACATTTGAGGTAGTCATGTTCCCTAATTGGGGTGTTGTCTCATGCAATATTATGTCTAATTCTGATGCATAGCTCTCTTCTTAAGCTATGCTGTGCGCATACTTACATCTTTAATGCAGAATACAAGCATTTGAATAACATGTCTTTCATTATGTGCAACTCCAGATCAGTTGTTTTTTTTGGGTTCATCTTTATTCAGAACTGTTCTAAACACGACGAGGATATCTGGGCCCGTCTTCACCAACCTTTTCCTAGACTCAATACTAAGAACAAAGAGTACATGTATTATTGAAACTGTTCTGTTTTTTTTGAACGCTGTATATTAGAATCGTACTTGGAAAGATTCTCCATTTTAATTGCAATAGTTGTTATTACAAACAATTGTTAATGACATAAGCATCATTGGTACCCAACATATTTGCTATGTTAGTCTTAGTCTGTACGGGCCTCTTTATTCGTAAGTGACTGTCTAAGAATGGAAAAAGCGAATACGGGGATCTTTATTCATAAGTCTATGAATGGGTTGGTGAATCCGGACCTCTTTATTCTTAAGTCTAAGAATGGTTTAATGAATACGGGCCTCTTCATTCGTAAATCTACGAATGGGTTGATTTATATGGGCTTATAAAGTCTGAGAATAGAATGGTGAATACGGGCTTCTTCAGTTTTAAGTGTAGAATGCGTTGCTGAATACGCGTCTCTTTATTTTTTAATCACTGGCTTAGTTAAGATGGAATTCTTTATTTTTAAGTCTATGAATGGATTGGTGAACACGGGTCCATTTATTCTTAAGTCTAAGAATGCGTTGATGGAAAGTAGTTTATTGTAAAGTCTATGGATATGTTGGTGAAATTTAATACGGACGACTTTATTCTTATGTCTAAGAATATATTGGTGAATAAGAACCACATTATTATTGAGTCTAAGAATGGGCTGGTAAATACGGGCGTCTTTATTCCTAAGTCTAAGAAAGGGTAGATGAATAAGGAACTCTTTATTATTA
>CM051029.1:11083714-11178122 GCA_027627225.1 Congeria kusceri | reverse complement strand
GAATAACTATTTAGTGTGTCTGTGTTTTGGATGGATTATATTATGCAATAACATTCAGATAAAACGTGTACGGAAAGAATACCTCGAATGGGAACGGTGGCATAGATCCCTTTTCAATTTTCTACAATTTACTTGGACAGTTGTGGTAGAGGACAGTGATACTAAAAGTGAAATAAATGTTTCGTTCTACGTTAAAAATAAAAATGTTACATTTGATGACTTTTTAATTTATTTTCATCTGACATGTATCAAAAGTGTTATTTCTTTGGTGAATATGCTTTGTTGGTTGACCTAAGAAAGTCTGTTCACAAAGAGCAACCCCACTTGCATCAGTTTCAAGTGTGTTGAAATGGAATGGTACTAGAAAGAAGTTGTGTTGTTTACCAGTTAAATGGGACGTGAGGATAAACATCTCATTATAGTATACAACAACAATTTCTACAATGTTGTTGTCCGGCGCATAGGAATACCTATTAATGGTATACCTAAGTCACGTGATCTACTGCCGGATATCAACAAGTTTATAGGGTCACAGCTTTATTAGGTCACTGTTTGGGTTAGTAGCTGGATACTAGAAAATATAAAGGCCCAGGAACTTGCCTTGTCGCTTTCAAAATTAGTTTTATTATATTGAGACAATGGAATATTAAACTAAATACCTTATGTACATACATAAATTGATGACAATTAATTGACAATAAAACTTTGAAAACAAGCGTGAATAATAAAGGAAAACTTAATTAACTCACTCAATATGGCTGCTCTGGGAAAAATTATTAGTATTATTAAAAAAATACCACACATTTTATATATTAAATGTTACTATCAATAAATTACTGTATTCAGATATATTCAATATGTTTTGTTTTGAGTCCCATGTCCTGGTCCATGCTATTAAACTGTTCTAATTCGCGTTATTGGTTTTGCAACATTTGTAAAGACTTCACACACGGAAGTTCAAACATTGGGTTCATTGAAAATTATGTCAGAGTTTCAAACACAAAAGTGAAGGTGATACAGACTTTACTGATACTAAGTTTGTTGTGTGCATTCATGATTGTTTTTAATTAAAAGCGCTTTTGGTTGGTTTATATCAACGTGTGCGCTTTCGGTTAAACAAGATACATAAACACTGCTTACAATCAAAAAGGTATTATCTAACAAACATGTAAATTTAATTACAAGAATTATTAAAATTCATTTTGTGTTGCTGCTGTTGTTGTTAACAGTTTTTTACAATTGCAGCGTTTTCTAGCGGTTCGTATACCTATTTTTTTTCAGCCAGCGATATATCCGACAGTTCATCAATCCCACCGGCTATACATCCACATATTTTTTAGTATTTTAACATGAACAGAAATTATTTTGCATGTATGTCGCATTGTTTTTAATTATTATTGACTTTTGTAACGGTATGACGACTACATACCGAATACAACTTGTTTTCGCGAAAACAACTTCAGATACCTAAAACATTGTATTTTCTATATATCTTAAGTACAGACCACATTTTAAACACATTTTAAATGTTATTAGTATACATATATGTTAAAATATATTATATTTGGTCAGGAATGTGAACATTATGGAGAAAAATGCAAATTGTATCATATTTATGCGTACCGAAAACTAATAGCAATGACACTTTATGGACAACAATATGCATTATATGTAATATGAATATTTAATAGTCTTGATTATACAATGATAACTATTCAACTATTTTGAGAGAAATACACAATTATGTGGTCGTATACACGTAACGCGCGCAAACGGACTGTTTTCGCAATAACAATTTTAACTTACGAACTCAATTGTTGTGTTGTTGTTATGTTTCTTAATAAACAATATATATTTCAAAAAAAAGTTGATACATTTATATTTGATCAGATTATGAAAATGTAAACAGGTTCATGAGAAATAGCAATTTCGTCGTATTTAAAGGTACCGAAAAATACACAAGACATCGAAAACAAGTCCGTTCTACGTAAAGTACTATATAATGACAAATAAACTTACTGGCAAAAGATATGCATTAAATGTTATTTAAATAAATAAAAATATTGATTACAAAACGATAAATAGTTGACAATTTTTTGACAGAAATACAAAATTACGTATTAAATCGATTCATAATCGATTTAAATGAATCTTGGTCAGAAATGTATATGTGTGAACAGTTTGGAAGAAATGCCAAATTTGTCGTATTTATAGGTAAATGAAACAATTTTAATATCAGAAAATGAAAACAACTATTGAATGACGCATTTTCAACGTTGCCAAACAAAAGACCACTGTAAGATGTAAGATATAGCACTTGTCTGTTGCACTTCAACAGTAATATGTAATATATAAGTTACATGCACACAATTAATATTAATAACACAATATAGTTCATTAAAATATTTATTTTAGTTTATGAAGTTATTACTCATCATTCTGGTATTTGAGTTTACTATACGTTAAATAACATCTTAAAATTGTAGGTTTTTATATTAATTTGACATTAAGATTTTAAGGGTACTGATATACTCATTTCTTCTAACAGAACAAAATATGGTTTAATACATTTGTAATCTTTTTACTATACCAACATCTGTAATATGGTATTACATTGCTTTAAAACTGAGTGTATACAGGGCGCTCTAAAGTAAATAGTTATAATTAAGCAACAATTTATGATATTTATTTTATCTAACAAGACGTTTTTTTTATTAACAAACCGTTTTAAAACAAATTAAGACAGAGGATTAAGCACCTCATCCCAGTTAAGACAGAGGATGAAACACGCCATCTTTTGAATTACTTTAATAAATGTGATGAATGAATCAATATATACATAATTTCTAAGGTTAATTCAAAATACTGGCTGTTTATTTAATTGTACCAATTACTTTAAAATCCATATCTATCAAGTCGTTAATTACTGATTTATTAAATTTGGTACCAGTTTAGAAAATTATAAACGTTCGATGTAAATCTATTACTTAACTATTTTATGTGTGTATTTAATATCTCAATGTCGGTATACGCCACAATAATTTGGATTTAGAAATGCATGTAGATTCCTTACACTTGTAGTTGTTGAGTAACTGGATTATTGTTATTGTTTATTCATGTTTAAGTCAGATCTAGTTCTTATCATCTATTCATAGAAAGAAGCATCGATAACAGGACACCTCTCTGCTCATCGATCGAAGCGCAGTAATTTATCGATTAACTGACTTGTAACTTGCAGAGTAAAGAAGTAGTTCCCTAAAATGTATGGCGTATTTCGATGCGCTGTAAATAATTTACATGCATGTTGACAACCATCATGGCAATTGTGTAGGGCTCGTAAAGCTTATTGTCCAACCCATGAGCAACCTAGTGTTAACTTATTATCAATTTCTATAATTATAGCATTTCCACGCACGATACGTTTTTAATGGTAGATTTTCATCTCTGCCTTCATCATATGCCAAAGTCTGTGTTTAAAATCATTTAGTTTCATTTGACATTTTGTAACTAAACATTATATACAATATGCACAACTGAATGACAATGAAACATACAGCCAGGTGACAGTGAGTTTATTGAGCATGATAAACGATGTTTGCCTTTGTTGGTATTCCTAGTCAGCAAACATATATCGGGTAAATATCGGTATATATATATATCGTATTGACAAAGCGGCGCCAATATATCCGTTATCGCTAACCAGCGTGTACTCATCGGATATATATCGGCCATTTGTTGGTTTTCGATATAATAGTTCGATATATATCCGTTCTCTATCCGATATATAGGTATGGTGAAAAATATAAATTAGATGCATACATTTAGTGTATGTGATACATTTTATACAAATCCATTAATGCTTGTGTGGCATTTCTTTAATATGTTTTACTATATCGTCAATTTAAATAGCGATGTCGGATTGATGTAGGGCCGATATCATTCATGGCAATTTATTATGTATAGGAATCCGGCAATACTAAAACGTACTTTAGTGAAATAAATGTGTGTTATATTACTCCACGTCTGTTTTTATTAATATATCTAGCTTCGAAGTTAATTTCGTCGAACAAATCGCTTTCGGTTGGCGCTAAATTATTGGTCGTTGAAACTTCAACCCTCTATTTCTAGACAGTGAACACGACGTTAAATTAATAAAATGTTCCGTTTTTTTAGTATTTGTAGACATCACATTTCTTTGTATTAGCTAAAATTAAATAAACTTTGTAGGCGTAGAACAATTCAGGTTATTGAAAGTTAATGTAGTTTCGCGTTTATTGTTCATTATTATTACGACACCGTTTTGTCATGACTACAAAAGTAAGCATTTACATCACAATTTATAGCTTAATAAGTTGAATACTTTTTACATTTAACATAGTTCAATACACTCCAAAAATTGTATGTTAAAGGCCCACAGTTTTATTGTAATTTTCAAAAGTAGTGTGCTCGTTATATTTCATAAATTTAAATCGAAAACAATATTGTTTTCAGACGGATTAACCGATTCACGTAAGTGGGTATTGGGCTTCTTCGGAAAACAATTAGGTATTGACTTGATAACAATCATCATCGACAAACTGGCTGCATATTATTATTGGACACAGATTCAAGTGTTTTGCAGTTTAAAATTTATGAACTCGGAATAACTATTTAGTGTGTCTGTGTTTTGGATGGATTATATTATGCAATAACATTCAGATAAAACGTGTACGGAAAGAATACCTCGAATGGGAACGGTGGCATAGATCCCTTTTCAATTTTCTACAATTTACTTGGACAGTTGTGGGTAGAGGACAGTGATACTAAAAGTGAAATAAATGTTTCGTTCTACGTTAAAAATAAAAATGTTACATTTGATGACTTTTTAATTTATTTTCATCTGACATGTATCAAAAGTGTTATTTCTTTGGTGAATATGCTTTGTTGGTTGACCTAAGAAAGTCTGTTCACAAAGAGCAACCCCACTTGCATCAGTTTCAAGTGTGTTGAAATGGAATGGTACTAGAAAGAAGTTGTGTTGTTTACCAGTTAAATGGGACGTGAGGATAAACATCTCATTATAGTATACAACAACAATTTCTACAATGTTGTTGTCCGGCGCATAGGAATACCTATTAATGGTATACCTAAGTCACGTGATCTACTGCCGGATATCAACAAGTTTATAGGGTCACAGCTTTATTAGGTCACTGTTTGGGTTAGTAGCTGGATACTAGAAAATATAAAGGCCCAGGAACTTGCCTTGTCGCTTTCAAAATTAGTTTTATTATATTGAGACAATGGAATATTAAACTAAATACCTTATGTACATACATAAATTGATGACAATTAATTGACAATAAAACTTTGAAAACAAGCGTGAATAATAAAGGAAAACTTAATTAACTCACTCAATATGGCTGCTCTGGGAAAAATTATTAGTATTATTAAAAAAATACCACACATTTTATATATTAAATGTTACTATCAATAAATTACTGTATTCAGATATATTCAATATGTTTTGTTTTGAGTCCCATGTCCTGGTCCATGCTATTAAACTGTTCTAATTCGCGTTATTGGTTTTGCAACATTTGTAAAGACTTCACACACGGAAGTTCAAACATTGGGTTCATTGAAAATTATGTCAGAGTTTCAAACACAAAAGTGAAGGTGATACAGACTTTACTGATACTAAGTTTGTTGTGTGCATTCATGATTGTTTTTAATTAAAAGCGCTTTTGGTTGGTTTATATCAACGTGTGCGCTTTCGGTTAAACAAGATACATAAACACTGCTTACAATCAAAAAGGTATTATCTAACAAACATGTAAATTTAATTACAAGAATTATTAAAATTCATTTTGTGTTGCTGCTGTTGTTGTTAACAGTTTTTTACAATTGCAGCGTTTTCTAGCGGTTCGTATACCTATTTTTTTTCAGCCAGCGATATATCCGACAGTTCATCAATCCCACCGGCTATACATCCACATATTTTTTAGTATTTTAACATGAACAGAAATTATTTTGCATGTATGTCGCATTGTTTTTAATTATTATTGACTTTTGTAACGGTATGACGACTACATACCGAATACAACTTGTTTTCGCGAAAACAACTTCAGATACCTAAAACATTGTATTTTCTATATATCTTAAGTACAGACCACATTTAAACACATTTTAAATGTTATTAGTATACATATATGTTAAAATATATTATATTTGGTCAGGAATGTGAACATTATGGAGAAAAATGCAAATTGTATCATATTTATGCGTACCGAAAACTAATAGCAATGACACTTTATGGACAACAATATGCATTATATGTTAATATGAATATTTAATAGTCTTGATTATACAATGATAACTATTCAACTATTTTGAGAGAAATACACAATTATGTGGACGTATACATGTAACACGCAACGCGTGCAAACGGACTATTTTCGCAATAACAATTTAGCTTACGAACACTATTGTTTTGTTGTTGTTATATTTCTTAATAAACAATATAAATTTCCCCAAAAAAGTTTATATATTTATATTTGATCAGATTATGTATGAAAATGCAAACAGGTTCATGAGAAATAGCAATTTCGTCGTATTTAGAGGTACCTAAAATACTCAAGACACCGAAAACAAGTCCGTAAAGTACTATATAATGACAGATAAACTTACTGGCAAAAGATATGCATTAAATGTTATTAAAATATCGATTACAAAACAATAAATAGTTAACAATTTTTTGACAGACATACAAAATTACGTATTAAATCGATTTTCTAGTATGTAACAATTAAACCGTGCACAAACAAATTGTTTCCGCTAAAACTATTTCAGGTACCGAAAGAAACTGTGTGTGTAAACTTAAAGAATGTAAGTATACATTTACATTAATGTGTTTCATACTTGGTCAGAAATGTATATGTATGAACAGTTTGGAAGAAATGCCAAATTTGTCGTAGTTATAGGTAAATGAAACAATTTTAATATCAGAAAATATAAACAACAAACTGACGCATGTTCAAAGTTGCCAAACGAAAGACCACTGTAAGATGTAAGATATCGCACTTGTCTGTTGCACTTCAACAGTAATATGTAATATATAAGTTACATGCACACAATTAATATTAATAACACAATATAGTTCATTGTAGGTTTTTATATTAATTTTACATTAAGTTTTTAAGGGTACTGATATTCTTATTTTCTTCGAACAGAACAAAATATGGTTTTATACATTTATAATCTTTTTACTATACCAACATCTGTAATATTGTATTGCAATGCTTTTAAACTGAGTGTATACAGGGCGCTCTAAAGTAAATAGTTATAATTAAGCAACAATTTATGAAATTTATTTTATCTGACAAGCCGTTTTATTTATTAACAAACCGTTTTAAAACAAATTAAGACAAAGGATTTAGCACCTCATCCCAGTTAAGACAGAGGATGAAACACGCCATCTTTTGAATTACTTTAATAAATGCGATGAATGAATCAATATATAAATAATTTCTAAGGTTAATTCAAAATACTGGCTGTTTATTTAATTGTACTCATTACTTTAAAATCCATATCTATCAAGTCGTTAATTACTGATTTATTAGATTTGGTAACAGTTTTGAAAATTATAAACATTCGATGTAAATCTATTACTTAACGTTTTTATGTGTGTATTTAATATCTCAATGTCGGTATACGCCACAATAATTTGGATTTAGAAATACATGTTGATTGCTTACACTTGTAGATGTTGAGTAACTGGATTATTGTTATTGTTTATTCATGTTTAAGTCGGATATAGTTCTTATCATCTAATCATAGAAAGAAGCATCGATAACAGGACACCTCTCTGCTCATTGATCGAAGCGCAGTAATTTATCGATTAACTGACTTGTAGTTTGCAGAGTTTTGAAGTAGTTCCCTAAAATGTATGGCGTACTTCGATGCGCTGTAAATAATTTACATGCATGTTGACAACCATCATGGCAATTGTGTAGGGCTCGTAAAGCTTATTGTCCAACCCATGAGCAACCTAGTGTTAACTTATCATCAATTTCTATAATTATAGCATTTCCACGCACGAGACGTTTTTAATGGTAGACTTTCATCTCTGCCTTCATCATATGCCAAAGACTGTGTTTAAAATCATTTAGTTTCATTTGACATTTTGTAACTAAACATTATATACAATATGCACAACTGAATGACAATGAAACATACAGCCAGGTGACCGTGAGTTTATTGAGCATGATAAACGATGTTTGCCTTTGTTGGTATTCCTAGTCAGCAAACATATATCGGGTATATATCGGTATATATATATCGTATTGACAAAGCGGCGCCAATATATCCGTTATCGCTAACCAGCGTGTACTCATCGGATATATATCGGCCATTTGTTGGCTTTCGATATAATAGTTCGATATATATCCTTTCTCTATCCGATATATAGGTATGGTAAAAAATATAAATTAGATGCATACATTTAGTGTATGTGATACATTTTATACAAATCCATTAATGCTGGTGTGGCATTTCTTTAATATGTGTTACTGTATCGTCAATTTAAATAGCGATGTCGGATTGATGTAGGACCGACATCATTCATGGCAAGCAGTAATTTCTACTTATGTTCATAAAATTATTTATGTATAGGAATCCGGCAATACTAAAACGTACTTTAGTGAAATAAATGTGTGTTATATTACTCCACGTCTGTTTTTATTAATATATCTAGCTTCGAAGTTAATTTCGTCGAACAAATCGCTTTCGGTTGGCGCTAAATTATTGGTCGTTGAAACTTCAACCGTCTATTTCTAGACAGTGAACACGACGTTGAAATAATAATATGTTCCGTTTTTTTTAGTATTTATAGACATCACATTTTTTTGTATTAGCTAAAAATAAATAATCTTTGTAGGCGTAGAACAATTCAGGTTATTGAAAGTTAATGTATTTTCGCGTTTATTGTTCATTATTATTACGACACCGTTTTGTCATGACTACGAAAGTAAGCATTTACATCACAATTTATAGCTTAATAAGTTGAATACTTTTTACATTTAACATAGTTCAATACACTCCAAAGATTGGATGTTTAAGGCCCAAAGTTTTATTGTAATTTTCAAAAGTAGTGTGCTCGTTATATTTCATAAATTTAAATCGAAAACAATATTGTTTTCAGACGGATTAACTGATTCACGTAAGTGGGTATTGGGCTTCTTCGGATGACAATTAGGTCTTGACTTGATAACAATCATCATCGACAAACTGGCTGCATATTATTATTTGACACGTTCATCCAATTTAAGTTTGGAGAGATGAAAGTAATTAAATAAATTGGATGTTGTATTACTTGGTTAGAACATGCAGTTCACTTATATTGATGTGAGCAAGTCATTAAAAAGTTGCATTAACTATAGTCTATATGATTTACTCTATTACAGATATCAAGTACAAATTCCACACCTCTGATTTCATATTATGTCTTAACATTTGTCTTTAATTTATTGATTCAAATACTTGCTGTGACCTTACTTCTCACACAAAGAATACATGTATGTTCAATCTACATACTTTCTAGCTTACCAGCTGCCATACAGTGTCTTCTTTGAACAATGTCATTATCATCAGTGGGTCAAGTGTTGAATGAAACACTGGCTAAAGAATTTCACTGAGATAAAGAACAGTGGATAAAAACGTTATATTCATCATCATGAAGTCTTCAAACGAGAACACTCATAAATGTATGCTGGAGGAGACTGGACAATTCCAATTTATGTGAAAACGTTGGTATTTTTAATTATCATAAGCATAATTCTTAATAACAAGTGTCTTCTATGTGACTGATTACAAACACTTAATTTAATGAAACTCACTGTTGAGTTAACTAATTATTTTACATGTTCATGTATTTTTGAAAACATTCAAAGATCTTTGAATTTTGATTCTTTTTGAACATGTTATGCAACCGTAATGTATGATGCAACAAAATGGATATTATCTTGACCGAACCATGTTTTTTAAGTTATTTGCATTTATAGATGTAAACGTTTTGTGAGACAAATAAAGACACCATTTCATCTTGGATGCTTTTGGAAGCATAATATTGTCAATGTGTTTGTTAGTTTAATGAGTATGTCAGTGCTTATTTATTTATAACTGGAATTGGCTTTGATTTTGTGTTCATTCCCTTCTTGAATTATATTTCCATTTGTTTATATGACTTTTAAATATTTTATCCAAATTAAGGCCATTGACATGTGGAAATTGTATTTTGAAACCAAATTGTATTAGTAGTAATTGCCAGTTAAGTATTGCGAAATTATTAACTTTTTCAATTTTGGTGCACCGGTTTTATAGCATGTATGATGGAGGTTGAGGCAAATATTCATAAACAACATCCATATTGTTAGGAAGCATTTAGAATTGTTTTCAGCTGCAATTCAAAGCACATAAATTTATTGCATTTCTTACCATTTGCTTGGTTACTGTCATATCACTGACACGGTAGTAAGTTGTTTTTTTTTTTATACAAAAAACCTGTACAATTTCAATGTGTCAAGTCCTTTTTTTGTTTGACATATACTAGTAACCGAATTAAATATAAATTAAAACTATAACTTAAGTACAATATGCATTCTGGTGACTTATGAAAACGTTTAAAAATCATAACATTTGTTAAAATAAGCATTCACTTGAAGATTATCTATTTTGTTTCTGTTATATGTATCACATTTGTTGGCCTTGTTTTATAATAGCTAGGTTCTCAAACGTAGCACATTTTTTTAGAAAAAACAGGATAGCAACTATACATGTAGCTATTAAAAATGAAATATGTACAATTTATGAGTTTTGTTGTACATGGTACATCATTGTGAAATTAAGCATCTAGATAAATCCATAATTGACAGATTTCCTTAGAATCGCTTACCGCACTGATAAATAGTGGAGACGATAAATGAACATGGAGGGTGCAATATGCATGATATTGATGTCAATGTACATGTCGGGTATACATCCGGTATGCAATGGCCCGATATATATCCGATCAAATGCCGACTGGCAAAATATATCGGATAGATATTGGACCGATGTAGGCTTGCTTGCTGGGTTGTAACGTCATAATTATTGTACAATGCGATCTCATGCATTTTTATATATTCAGATCTTCCATTCACATAATTTTCTTGTTTGAAAGATGTGTTCGAACTCGTATTGGTTATTAACCAAAAACCATGTAATATTGGTATTGGATTAACTACTCTATAACTTGCGATATATTGCACATGAGCTAAAGTACGTTTTATACCAAAATAAAAGCCTGCGTACGTGGCCCTATACCTTGGGTCGGATTGCAATTTACACCGCCTTCAGGGTTATGATATAATCGTACTTAAAACTTGTTTTGCAATTTCTACGATAATTATCACCGTGACGTGTTTACAAATTGCGCCATAAATACTCCTCTACTGCGGCTCTATCAGAAGACAGCAGGAAGTAGAAACATAAAGCTGAAATAGCGCTGCTATTATATCTACAAGACTCGGATTAATGTTTAATACTTTTTTTGTTTGTTCAGTATCCGTATCGAAAGGCAACTGGCAACGAAGTGTAGGATGCAAGACACTCATTCGTTTAGCCGGGACATGTTAAATGGCTAAATTTATGGATTAGTATTTTGGTGTTTAAAAATTGTTGCATTTTCTACTTGAAAAGGTTTCAATAAGAAGATTGTGTTTACATAATATGCGCACTTCTTATTTCTCTGCTTTCGATGTGTAAGTTATTTGAAAGTTGCAGGTCAATGACATCCATCAAAATCTTTCTGTAAATAAGATTGAGCTTAACATTTCTTTCTACGTGTTAAACCTAGATTGCCCGCATTTTAGAAGTGTGTGTCGTGTTGGCTGTTAGAATAACACCTGCTATGCGTGTACGAATTATATAGACCAATGAACACAAGGAGGTTATACTGTTGTGTCCCAGTATTACTTAAACGCAGTATACTTCCACGGCTGCACCAATTCATAACTCTGTTTTGCTCCGGTACGCTCGTATTAAGATGACAACTAACGCAACATATGTCAGTTGCTCAGTTTGATATTTAATAAGCATGGCATGACGTAACAAAAAGAATGCCCGTTTACAGTTTATAAACCGATTATTTAAAGCTTTGATATTTAAGTGTGTGTCACAAATTACGTTACCGGTGCGTCTTTGTCAATTGTGTCATTGAAGCGATTACCTCGTTCAATCAGTTTAACACGATTATTGCACACAAACGCTATTCGTTCGTTCATTCATTGATCACAAAGATCTTTTATAGGGCAGCTTTACATGTGTAAAATATTTAAAGAAAACAATACCCCTGAGGTATCAAATCATTGGTTTGATAATCTCCACCAACTATTCCTGCATTATCTTTTCGACGTTTAAGTGTAAAATGTTTCAGTAGATATACGCGCATTCTTTATTAAAGTTTATCATTTACACGTTTCAGCATGTTTTGTTAAATACTACTGCTATATACGTTAAATGTGAGGTAATTCATAATTGTATATGCTTAACATTACAACATATACAATAGGTCAGTGTAACAACTACAACTACTTCGTATACTTATATAACAACACTAACAATAACGACGACATAAACAACAACTATATCAAATACTATGCTACTTCCATTTGAGCATGAATCCAGACGACACTATAAAAATGTAAACGTGAATAGTGATCGCCATTTCATTTTCTTAGGGACTGTTTCGCATAATTTGACACTTAAACATACAACCAAACAAACTATTGATCATGTTTTCTATAGTTCAACACATTTTATATAAAGTAGAAACAAATTAACCTTTAGTGGATAGGCAATAACAAGTTATTATCATTCTTCGTATGAATTAAAGTTGTGATCAGAGTTTTCGTATTTTGGGATTGTGTATTGTGGACTTGATTTAGAAAACTACTAATTTAATAAAGTGAATTGAACATCTATGCTCATGCTAAACATATTTATTAAGGGATAATACCATTTTAAATTATAATATAATAACATAGTAATATATTATTATTATAATAACATATACAATATAGTAATATTGTAAACTTATTACTAAACAAACATAATATTGTGGTGCTATTAAAGTCAAATGATTAACTCTGATATATGGAAATAACTCGCTGAAATGCATTATAAGGCGACCTGTTTTGAAGTTGATACGCATTTGGCATACTTGACATATTAATTAATGAAATCATGTCAACATATCAGATTCGTATTTGTGTTTAAATTTAATAGACTTAATTATAGTTACACATACACGCGTACATATATTTATTACAGTAAGTCAAATCCGCGCTGACGACACTTATACATGTTATCGGCAGCGGACAGTCGCGTTGTTTCTGATTTTATAGTAATGATGTATTGTTCCACTACGCCTTTATTATTGTATTACCTAACTGGTGGAATTAAACGAACAGATTTGCGTGACGGTATATTTTGCAACCTTTGTCATTAGCAAAAGATAAAGCAAATTAATTCCTTTTTTCATTATTTTAAAAAGTTCTGAAAACTAATTCTTAGGATAACACATCTTATTGATAACATTATCCACGCATGGCTGTATTTGGTATAAATTTTACATATATGCTACGATTTTTAACGTAGAATAATGTGAAATACGCAATACTGAATGTATAATTGTAAAATTTACCATTGGTAGGCCCTTCGGTGCTTGTTGAACCATTGGCAACTAGAAAATAAAAAATAAAAGCCAATACTATTTTGTTAACGAATGATACAATACTGTCACTGAAGTGCTGTTTCGCAAGCGTTGCTTGTTTTTAAACAAAGATGTTTACCAATAATATACAATGATTTTGTTTGGATAGGTCCTTCCAACCGCTTCTGTTGAGAGCGCATCTAAAAATGCATGGTGAAATTAGTGATGAAACGCGGTAAACCTGTGATTTTCGCAGAGTACTTATTTTGGTTCTTCTTGTAAAGATTTTACACCACTGTTTGATTGATACGGGTATAATCAAAGCGCTGAAGGCACTTGTGCGTAATACTGGACAAAACTCAGTGTGTATAGCAAATCAAATCTAAATTTAACAGAGCATTTTCGAAATATATTCTTGATTTGTTTTTCTTAACAAATCTCAGTCATCAGTTTTGAATAATATTTTATATGATATATTATTATAAATAATCAAGAATAACATTAAACAAATAGTATTCGTATAACATTCATTAATAGCTGCTGAAAATGCTAACTAGTGCACTGTACACTTATACATTTGTATTCCAATTTATTTGTTTTAACATAACGTCTGATGCAACTTATCTATTAGTCTTAAACACTTATCCCGATTTGCACTAAAGACCGGTTATTAAATGTTTATATTAGCAGAATGTTTTGCCAAGATATTGACAATAAAATAGTATTAAAATTGTAGATATTAATCAGTAATTCAAATTCCTAATGTTACTAGCGAAATATCGAATATACATAACGCTTATGCAAGTATTCCACTTACTGTTAAATATGTGTAATATATACAAATGTGACCAACTCATTTTATACAATGATTTAGTTTGTGCTATATACAACATATTTTGCTTATAACGTAATACTTACAATTAAGATGTATTGTGTAGGTGTTGTTGCTGAATGTAATGATACCCCCTATACTAGCAGAGCAACGCCAGCTTTCTCCTTCGTTAGTTGAATTTGCTGCTTTTATAGCACACGTGTACAATGTTGAATTGCAGAAACATTCTAAGTAGTCGGGAGCATTGTCATAACAATTGTTTCCGTCAATCTGTTGAATCACGATTGTTTGTTGAGAACTTCCGTTTTGTGTCCTTAACCAGTTAATAAGGGTGGCCGGAAATGATGTCGAACATACAAATGATATTTTACTTCCGATATACTGTTCTCCAATAGGTCCTTCCAACTGAACCGTTTCTGTTGACAGCGCATCTAAAAATGCAGGAAAAAATTAGAGATAAAATGCTTATGCGGTAAACTCATATTGGTTCTTCTTGTAAAGATTTTACACAATTGGTTGATTGATACGGGTATAATCAAAGCGCTGAATGCACTTACGCTTAATACTGGACAAAACTCGGTGTTTAGAGCAAATCAAATCTAAATTTAACATAGTATATAATTATTTAATTTTTATATCATAACGTCCGATGAAACTTGGCTATTGGTCTTAAACACCTATCCCGATTGGCACTAACGACCCGTTATTAAATGTTTGAATTAGCAGAATGTTTTGCAAATATTTTGACAATAAAATCGTATTAAAAGTGTATATATGAATCAGTAGTTCAAATCCCTAATGTTACTAGCGAAATATGGAATATACATAACGCGTATGCAAGTATTCCACTTACTGTTACACATGCCTCATAAATAACAATGTGACCATCTACTAAATTATGTACGTGTGTATACACCCAATTTATGCAGACATATTCATAAAAGGCACCATTTACAAAATTAAAATGATCACCTGCACTCTATACATAAAATGCAATGATTAAAGTTATTTCGATTGTTAAATTTGCTCTAAACACCAAGCTTCGATATGTACAAATCGAAGATATCAAGGAAACCGTCTCACCTCCCAAGGACTCTTCAGGTCTAGTGTATGCGGGCACTTTAATGACCATATAATAACTTTGAAATGAAACGTCTTGACCGTTATCATAGGCATTTTGGGCAATTTAAGAGGGATTACATATGTAAAATTAAATAGAGTATTTTTAAATGTTAATGTTTTTATTGCGAACTAATATTTGTTCCATTTCGTTCAGAGCTCTTACGTTCAGAAAATAAAAATCGCTGAATTATATTCTTGTTAACTAGACAGAATCATCAAACACGGCCTGTTATACAAAATAACATGTTTTTCCCAAAATGTCAAACGTTTAAATGAAAATATTCCCATAATTTCATTTAATTAATCCTACGTTCGGTGTTTAACTAACATTTGTGTCAACATTATAAATAAAACATACACAGATACATAGCTTGGCGATTTATTATCTTCAAATACAATGTTCAAATATATATTGCTTATTAAAACCAGACTTTAACATATATGTTGTGTCGTAATGTGCAATTTGTCTCTCAATCATGCCGTTTTTAATTGGATATGTTGTCAAATCTGTAGCTAATGTCTTGAGGCCCTATGTAAAACTAGACACAGTGACTTACAGCAGCTTATTATTATGTATGAGCGAAATATGTAAGGCCCGTCAAAACAAATGTGAATTTAAAATATTATGTCTGGCAAGATAACTGATTAGCCAAAGTCTGTATAATGATAATACTCTGTACTCTTTAAAATATTTAAAGAAAGTTACTCACATAATATTGTATGGTACAACTGCTAAAAAATGTTTTCTCTTACAATTGATAAAGCCTCTGGAGAAGCAACTCCTTATCTTCTGTGAAAAAAGTAGATGGAAATAATATTTGCGTCTGTCAAGGACCCAGGACCTTAGGAATGAAAGGCTGACCACTATCAATATAAACTCTTATTCTCACGTGTCTGCAAGCTGTTGTTTTATGATATGTGATCTGGAGTGTAACCGACGACTTTTGATATTATCTATTACTCGTGATTACCGGTAAAATGCAAAGTTCACGTTGTTCTTTATTTTGATCAATTGAGTACAACAATTAGTGAACATGACCGGTCACCAGTCAACATATGAATGTAACATAAGTCGGTGACAACGGGATGAATAGGCTAGGATAAGAATGTCTATCATTCTTGTCGGCGCGCCAACTGACATATTTAAATAATTAATCAATGATGTACAACTGTATTTATTTAGCAAGTGAACTCGTTATGTGATAGTACATTGACATTTGTTAATTTTAGTTTAAAAATAGACGTGTTTGATGTGACAGATAACATATTTGCGAACTTTTGTAACGATGGCCAAGTATATAAAATGTAGCCCCGATACAGAGATTTTTCAAATAATACACAAGGTATGTCGGGAGCAAGCAATTTCTCGAGCAGCCGTTTTCCGATGGATTGCTCGATTGAAGGAAGGGAGGTATTGTGTTGAGAATGACGAAAGCTTAGGCAACAGAGGCAATAAGTGATGAAAATGTCCACAAAGTAAAGCTGTTATTTACAGAATGATCGATGATACACATGTGAGGAAGCTGCCAAGAAAGTCGGTATAAGTCACAGATCGGCTCCTAAAACTCTAACTGACAAGTTGAACATGCGACGTATTGCCGCGATTTGGGTACCCCACGTACTGACCACAGAACAAAAACTGGCAAGAGTGGAGGTCGCAAAACAGTTACTCGAAAGATATAAGAATGAAGGTAATATATTTTTCAATAGGATTGTATATAGTAATAGATGCGACTTGGATAGAAGTTATGAACCAGAATTAAAAAGGCAATCACCAGAATGGCATATATCAGGGTCTCCAAGGCCGAAACAATTTAGAAGAAAACCGTTAAAATGTTGATGATTTTCACCTATGATTATAAAGGCGTTTTGTCTGCTCGCCGGCTTCCGGTTGGAAAAAACTGGCAACCAAGAGTATTATCGTGCATCTCTTATGAGTACCTTGCGACCTACTATTCGCAACATCGTCCGGAGCTACTGGAAACCACTTCATGAATACTGCATGACAACGCCGCCTTTCATAAAGCGGGGGCGGTCAAGTCACTGATGACGTTATACGACTGTGATGGCTCACCCATCTTATGTGCCAGATGTGAGTCTACCAGACTTTGACTTATTTCCCAAGTTGAAAGGACCACTCAGAGACGTTCGCTTTGACGATTTAGACAGTCTAGAAGTTGAAGTTACCAATTGAATATGACTTATAAACTTTGGTTGCCTAGCAACATGGATTAAAAGTCTTCCACACCGATGGACTTCTGTGGTTGAAATGGGTGGATCCTATATTGAACGAATGTAGTAAGGTATAAATGTTGAAATGATTTGCGTTTTAAATGTTGGCATATTCTCACTTATTATTTAATGACCCTCGTAATTATGTATATTTTAACCAAATTTTTCTTAAAAATAGATTTCGGTTATAAGCTTGGCGTATGTCGTTGGGCGGGCTGGCGGGCAGGCATGCAGAGCACTTTTCGTTTCCGCTCTCCAACTCGAGAACGGATTGGGCTATTGTAATGAACCTTTATACATAGATACATTATATTGAGACCTCGCCTGGAATTGCATATGGGGTGGGTTGGGTCAAGGTCACTGTTACTAACAATAGAAAACGGTTTTCTCTCAATAACATAAGAATGCATTGAGATATTTGAATGAAACTTCATACATAATTACGTCAAATTGAGACCTAACTTGGGATTGTCGTTGGGCGGGCTGGCGGTCATGCATGCAGAGCACTTTTCGTTTCCGCTCTCTAACTCGAGAACGGATTGGGCTATTGTAATGAAACTTTATACATATATACATTATATGGAGACCTCGCCTGGATTTGCATATGGGGTGGATGGGATTGAGGTCACTATTACTAAAATAGAAAAACGTTTTCCGTTCAATAACTTGAGAACGCATTGAGATATTTTAATGAAACATAATGCATATAAACCTTATATCAAAACCTCGCTAAGGACTGCGTATGAAGTGTGTGAGGTTAAGGTAAAGGGCACCGTAACACAAAATATATAAATGGTTTCCGCTCAATAACTTGAGAATACATTTAGCTATTTACATGAAACTACATACATAGATACTTGATATTTATACATAGCTCGGGATTGCGTAATTGGTGAGTGGGGTCCAGCTCGAGCTCAACGTTACTAAAGATAGACAAAAAGGGTTCGTTTTATAGCTTGAGAAGACATTGAGATATTTTAATGAAACTTCATATGTAGATTCCATAGAGCTCGCTTGTGACTGCTTATGGGTTTCGTGGGGTCAAGGTCAAGGTCACTGTTACTTAGAAATTATTATTTGCTGACTTTAACGCATTGTGTTCTACAAAGTTTGTGTTCGTGGAATTTACACGTTTCTTGTAATATATATTCTCTATGAGCACTGCATATTTTGGACAGGTAATACAAATGTAATGTAATAACTGTTAAAAATCTCAGTAGAAACAGCACTGCTGCTACAAAAAACACAACAGCAGCATCAACAATAAAACAAACATATACTACTACAAGGCTACTTAATCTAATACTACTAAAATAACTCCTGCTGCTATTGATACAACTACACCAATACTACTAATACTACTATGTTGTATTAGTATAGTAGTAATATTATATTATATTACCTTGTATATTGGTTTGTAAGGCCAAAGATATTAAACCTAACTTGAACATATCCATTTTAACGCGTAACACGCGAACAAGTCGACATCGATATACAAACGTATTGTAAACACTGTGGTTTATAAGCCGATGTCGTTCAATAACAAAGTTGGTTAACAAATCAAAGTATTGCAACACACCCAAAATGACATTGATTTTTATTATATACCTATTGTTCTTCTGTTAGCAATACATAATGTATTCAACATACGGATACGGTTAAGTGCATTCGCTAATAGCTTTTTCTGATTCCGTATCATATTAGTAGCCGGACTACGTTTTATGTCAAAAACACGCGATCGAAATCGGAAATAATCGGAATTCATATTTACAATTTCAAAAGTGTATGTGTTGATCTAGATATCTAGTCTGTAATATACATTTATAAAATAAACAGAACATTAATAAAAGCAGTTGATAATCTTAACTCCGGTAAATGTTTCTTCCTAGTGGCAGCCAAAACAGCATTCTTCATACATCACTCATTGTTCAACATCTCCAGAAGCACTCAGTTTTACTGCTGTTTTATCACAATCAAATAATAGTATCTCGATTTCTTCATTGTGAAACACAAGGCAAAATAGAATAACATACACCGATGGTCATTTATTATGCATTTAATCAAAAACAATACTAATTATAATATAAAGAAAACAAAGCAACACAAAACCATTCGGAGCTAATGTGTTTTATCTAGTTGTAAAAGACGTCATATAATGCCGTCATCAATGCTTTCCTCATTCCCGAGAAAAGCATTGTTTTCGTGATATAAAATAGTTCGTGATTCTTTTTTAAAAGAAAAGTATGCCGAAAAGGTACATAATATATATAATATTATCTTAATATTTTGTTCTTAGAACATGTATTAAATCTCGTTGGATGTGTCACGTAGCATCGCACTCGAGCTGCGCCTATCGTGCGATACAACTTGACTTAACCAACTCGGCTGATACATGTTCTCAAAACACAATACTACAATACTATTCTATATATATTGATTCATGGTATCAACATATACAGCTACGTCCCTTCTTCATCGTCCTCCTCCGCCTCATCATCATCCTACTACGCTACTACTACTGCTACAACAACAAGAACAACTGATATTACTACAACAACAACAACAACAACAACAACTAATACTACTACTACTAAAACTACTGCAACAACAACAGCAACTACTACTACTACTACTTCTACTACTACTACCACTACTACTACTATTACTATACTATTACTACTTCTACTAATACATCAACAACTACTAAAACTATTACTTCTGATATTACTTCTTTTTCAACTACTACTGCTTCTACTACTACTACTACTACTACTACTACTACTACTACTACTACTACTACTACTACTACTACTACTACTAATACTACTACTACTACTACTACTACTACTACTACTACTACTACTACTACTACTACTACTACTACTACTACTACTACTACTACTACTACTACTACTACTACTACTACTACTACTACTACTACTACTACTACTACTACTACTACTACTACTACTACTACTACTACTACTACTACTACTACCACTCCTAATATTAAAACTATTTATACTCCTTCAACTAGTACTTCTTGTCTTACTAAGAACTTATTAAACAAGGGTTAATACAAAAACCACTTCCGGCACGGCTTGTGTCGTTTAATATGTTAAACTATAGCATTCCTATCATCTTTCAAAACGTGAACACAACTAGTGTAATATAATTTTTGAACATTTAATGTGTTAATGAATTCATTGTCTTTTCGTATTTGGATATTAAGTTAGATATAACAATTCAATCTTTATTGAGATATAAAAGGGAACCGGCACATACACAAAATATACAACAATAATATCACAATAAAGATTGAAGTTAGATAGTTTTATGGCGTCATCTGATTAAAATTGATACGTCATAACATACTCAGAACTTTATATAGCTGTACATGTTTTCCCGTTGAAAACAAATTAATAGAACCAGGAACAGAAACATATGACATTTTTTCATTTTGTTCAGCCGAGTTTTAAAATAAAATCGTAAAAAATATTAAACTAATAATCAGGAAAAAGATTGCGTCATTACGCGCACGTGAATTTTGGCGAGTTGTTTTGCACTCGTGAAATGACCGGAACTACCTGTATTGGAATGATAGCTTGAGGTTAATTATTTGTTTCCTATACAAATATGTTACTATGTATAGTAAAGAACATAATAATACTCTGTATTCTGATAGTTATTAAACTCAAATTGATATACACGTATTAAATCGAGTACTTTCGTTTCGACGTAAAATACGTTGCATGATAGTTGGTGCGTGATATATGTTAACGGTTTCATAATCAATGCGGATAAGTATCATGGGTATATATACTTTAATTGAAGATTTGTTGTTCACTTGGCATATTACAAACTGGCAGGCTTTTTTTTTTCTGGAACCCTTGAATGGGTAATAAAATAAACACAATAGCGCCGCGGTAGTTACAATATATAACAATTAGAAAGCATAATGCTTTAGATACGTATAATAAATATGGTATTGTTAATGCATTTGGATATGTAATTATTATATGGTATATCGCAAACCCTCTGATCACAACCTTATCACAGCAGGCTAAGTATTGTTCTTAACAAATGTATAAAATGTAAAGATAAATAAAGAAAAAAAAATGCATAGTGAAGTTTAAAAAGTTAATATTCTGAATAATATATATAATAGTAACTTGATGTATGTATTTGCGACAAATTTTAATTTATATATATATATATATTTTACATTTCTGGCATCAACGTATTAACATACATGTATATTTTAAGCAATAATCATAATTCACAAGCTTAGTATCAAAGACCTTTGTTCTATGTCTGTGTCTGACCGTTTTCTATGTTTATATATGCAATATGCTAAAATCAAACTATTTTTAAACCAGCAAAGCGGGGAATACATTTTTCATTTTTGCAATAGAACATATAACGCTTAATGTCAAGATACAAAATATCTAATTTAGCATTTACATTTGTGTGGTTTCCTAAAATGAAATATATACAGTTAATGACAAGAAAATAACAGTGTTCTTATAATTATAATTTTTACTTCTTAACAGAAATCGGTCTGTTCTTAATTCCATAAATAACGGTTTTTTCATGTTGATTCCAGAAAGACCATTTAGTATGGCTCTTTTTTATTTCAAACAATAAAGCATTTGTTCCTAAGATTGTGTGTATACTTCTAACTTGGAACCATTGTAAGTAGCTATCTTTCGTAGTCCAGAATTGTTTTCTAAAATTAATTGTCCATTCTTCTTCATCAATGGCATAATCGACCCACTCTTTTAAACCTGTTGGCTGTACATCGTTTTCAATAACAGATTATCTAAAATATAAAGTTATATAATAATATTACTTTTTAACTTGACGTTTGCTTTCGTAAAAAAGTATTGTGCGTAGCAATATGTGTTTATTTGTTTGTGGATGCAAATGCATTCGAACATAAATTTAAACAATACGCTCAACAAAACGTAGAAGATCACAGCCAGCTTACGTCTCGGCAACCAGTAAAAGGTGTCCATTGTTTAAAGTTCGTCCAGTCACGACATCGCCAAATTGTTATACGTTTTGTCGTCACTGAAGAATGTCGTTTCCATACATTTTGACCTCTCATGTGGACTATTGTATGCAGTTTGATGTGTTGTAGTTTTAGTTTTCATTGCAATTCCTGAGTATTCATAACTAGATGTTTCTGACAGTGTTTCGTACTGACCGCATTTTTTTGAATCTGCAATTTTCAAATGACATTAAGCGTCGGCAGATATTACAATGCTTTAAATTTCACTTACAAATATTAGCGTATTTGTTCTTGCGTATTTTTTTTCAATTTTGTAATACCGAAATGTATCTTTCGTTTATCTTACCTGCAGGTACCGAGGTTGTAGAGCTTACTCTGAAAATAATAATACAAATAAATACACAGTAATTAGAACACAATGCGCATTGTATTAATTTTGCTAATTATAAATACATATACTAAATTAACTAAATGGATTGCTTACTACATTTACAGGTACTCAATAAGCTATTCAACTGACAAATATTCATAGCATATGTTTAATACACGTTAAAATTCTAAATATAAAAAGACGATCAAACTGGCTATCGCCTTGTTAAAAAAGTATACTAAAAAGTATAAGTATATATATTAGAGAAGCAAAGACAACTCAGTAAAATCCACATTACGATATTATCTTACTTAGGTAGTTGTAAATCATCGTAATGTCCCGAAGGTCTGGACTGGTCTGAAAATGACCGCCAACAACGACATTAACCAAATAACCAAATATAAACTCATAGTTAACGACTAAAATTTCGTCATTTCAGTCCGGTGGTCCAAAGTGGCACAAAATATTTACCTTACACAAGTAATTACAATTTTATGACGTGGAAAACGCTATGTACCATATTGAGGTTAAGTTCAGATTCAATGCGCGTACTTTGTACCATACTGAGGTTAAGTTAAGATTCAATGCGCGTATATTGTCGAGTTTGGCCAAAGTACGCTAAATATCAATTGCAAATACATAATAACAACACAGAACAGTAATCAAAATTAAAACTAAAACGATAAATACTAATAACATTTAAAGTTAAATATTATACATACGTCGTCTCTGTTGTAATTTCTTTCTAAGTATCCCTAACAATCTCTCAAGTACCAGAGAGAGAAACCCTCCACCGACAGCACATGCCAGTGCTACTCCGATTAATAACGTTTCAAAAGTACATTCTTGTTTTTCAAGTGGAACACGTTTTTGGGTAACTAAAGTACAATTAGTTTGCGTGAAACATAGTAGTACACGAAATTCAAAATTGGGATTATATATAGAAGGACTATGCATCAATATGTATTTAGATCGCTAAAAAATCTAAATCATGTGTTTACCTGTATTGTTGGAAACAAGAGTTCCCGATATTATTTCATCCGTCTCCTTGGATTTTCCTACATCGTTTTCTGCAAATATTTTCAGACGATAACTCGTTCCTGGTTCCAATTCTTCTAAAGTGTAAGCATTCCGAACATGCATATGCACGTCAGTCCAATTTGTTGCATAAGTCCTTCTGAACATAATAACAAAACGTTGATCGTCACCTCCATTAAATCCTGGTTCCCAATGAAGTTGCATCGAGGTCTCCGTTACTGATTTGACACAAAATGATTTGGGGACATCAGGTCTTGCTACATAATTGGAACAGAAAACGTCAATATAGAGACATACATGTTGAATAATAATCGAGTTATATGAATGTTTTTTTAAAGGTGGATAGATAGTTTTACAATCATGAGTTGCAAGTACTCGATTAAATGCGTTACGAGTGACTTTCATACTGTTATTTAAAAAAAAAGTATATTAACTCAACACAACTTTCTTCATAACTGTCCGACAAACGGTATTTGTTGATAAATTAAAACAGTGAGTACCATTGCACAATCAACTGGTTACTATTACCCTTGTAAAACAAAACAGATTAAGTTTTTTAGTGCGCAAGCATGAGTATAATTACATGTGGAAGACTTGTATCGGACATAACCTAGTGATGTTAGAAGTAACATAGTTGAAATGAACTATATACTAACTTAATATTTTGAGTTTTAGTCCAGTCACCGATGTCGTGGAAAAGGCAGTCATGGATCCATTCAGTGAATAGTATGTGTTTATCGCCTCACAAGAAATGTTTTCATCTGTAAATGTTCGGCTGAACTTTAACACAACAGCACCTCCATCCTTTTGACCTCCTGGATAGAACCAACGGTAAGATGGAGGCGGATATCCGGAGGCCGAACACTGGAACTCAACGGGCTCTTCTTCATGGACAGATGCAGTTTCCGATACGATGGTTTCATTCATTCTTATTGTCGGGTTTGAAACAGGAACTATTAAGAAAAAACATATTTACAGGTTCGAACAATATTTTATAGTTTTTCATATTGGTTAAACGTGGTTAATTTAATGTAGACACGAGTACATTGTAGCGGTCTTAACACAATTACAGATACGCTTCATTGTCTCTGCTAGGGTTACAATAAGAGCCGAAAATAGAGTACCAAGCTGTTTCAAAACACATATAAACTGTCAGTGTCGTTTAACTTAAAAGTTCAAACAGATCAACTTCAAAAAGCGTGTGCTATTTGCTTATTAATAATCTAATAGCATTAATAGAACACAAGTTCACACTAGTACAAGATATGCTGTGTTTAAGTAGCACGAATATCTGGCATCATTGGATATAGTTAGAATTCCATAACGTACTAGCATTGTTCGCCTTTTTATTTCGTATGCGTTTGCAAGCAACGTAACTGACGTACACTAACGAATTCATACGAATAACTGGTGATCCGTACACGAGAACGTATGACTTCAAAGATACGCGACTATTTTGAAGATGATAACACATACGGTAATTATTATTTCTAAAGTCACGCACACTATAATGCTATAGTTGAAATATTGCACATAACAAATAAACCTGTATGTGCGCATTTGCTATGAAAACAATACTATGTCAGTTTATAGAAAGCATATAATGCATGTATAGTCTGACTCTAAGACGCGTTTCGTGCAATCATTATTTATGCAACTTGCATTGTATTTGTAAGATCGACCCCTTGTTCTTGGAGACCTTCGTAGTTTTGTATATATAGATAGCATTGCACGTCAAGTTCTTTGTACTATATGTTGTGGGCCTATATCTTAAAATGCTCGTTGCTACATCAGAGCTGTACGTGTAGCTGGCCATATCTGTAATGTTCGTGTCGTCTAAAAACCACTGAATACTGGCCCCAGGCCTGCTTGTTGAAGTGGTGCAAGTGAAGTTGGTTGTTTCGTTAAATAATGTGTATAAAACATCATACCGGGGATGAAGTTTTACTGCCGTCAGTGGTACTGAAACGTTAATTCAAAACAATAATAATTGTAATATTTTGTTCACAAACAAAATATAACTGTTACACTAATTAAATTAAAATGTCAACATTTTCAACATGCGAAAAAAAAGTAACCAGGTTTGCATTTGCCATAGTGCATTTCTATGAAGTATTTCATGTATTGTATGTACTAATTCATCAACAAATCTAAAACATACCAATAAATCAAAATTACTTTGACTAATTATTAAATATTTAATGTTCTCATATCTCAGTAATAGAAGAAAATCGCTGGATTCCATCAATAATGTGTGGTTTTAAAGGTAAACGGAAGTCTTGGACGATGTAATAAATGCATGTAGGGGATAATCAGTAACACGACCTACTCATCAGGCTAATTGTGTAGTTATTGCTAGAGATTTCGACTCCACCAACTGCTGTCGAGCACCAGAATCGTTGGCCATCGTTTGATAACGCTATCACCTTTAGGACACATGTATAAACCGTCGTAGAATTGCAAAAGCAATCTAAGTAATCTAAACTCTGAGCACATGTCCCATCGGAAAATTGTTGAACTTGGACTGTTTCTTCGGTATTTGTTTCTGGGTCTGTTTTACGCCAGTAAACAGTTGTGACTGGAGTTGATGTAGAGCATGTCAATGTAAGGCTGTTGTTTACATACACGTCAGCCACGTTGGTCTCGAGTGTGATGTTTGAATCCAGAGCTAAAACATACTTTGTCTCAAATAATGTGCACATTTAACTAATAGTCAATTGTAGCATACACTTACCCGTTGCACGAACTAGAAACTATTATTATATAAAATGTAACGAGAGAAACTTAGTATAACCTTTAGTTTACGGCTAAATAAATAGATAATTGGGTACTAGTAACTTCCATAGATTTTCAGTTTGTCAGCATCTTAAACGTTTCTATGTATGTTTGAAAAATAGCTTTCAGGCCTTTGCCACTGTGCAGACTTTAATAACGTCTTGCACCTGTCCGACCGTTACAAATCATGCCTCGAATATCCGTGTTATAATATAATCAAATATCCCATAATTATTGACCTGTATGAACAATTGTGTAATGAACAAACATGGCTTCCAGGGTACTATCAACATTTGTATTATCCACCAAAGGGTGAAATCGTTATTGATTTGATGCCAAAGTGATTGAACTCTTTATAGTGCCTATACAATCATCGAGGCATGGCCTACTTTGCTATAAGTGACGTTCTTGCTTCATAATAAGATGCAGATATTAGGTGGTGGTGTTTGTTGTGATTCCTGTCAGGTGCAACAGTCTTTACAAATATCGTTCAAAATAAAAAAATCCACGTGCTAGAAGTCAGGCAAGTTAATAATACGCAAAGTCGTAAACGGTGGGCGTCTATTATTTAACCTGCATACGGATGTTGTACTTTGTTTAACTTCCATGTACCGGAACACTGTGTTTACACTGTGTCAGTATGATATGTGCTAAACTGTAACAATGGTTAACGTTTATGTTGGTACATATTGATCTTACCAAAATCAATGTATATTGTTTCATAAATATAAACACATACACATACTTCGAACAAAAATTCAATGGAAGAAAAGGACCATTAATGTGAAAAACACAATTAGCTAGTAAGTTTAATAACATTATAAATTTGGCTCATTAATTGACGATGTGTGTGTTTGTTTGTTCGTGTACTCGGTATTTTAGTGTTTTCAACAATATTTTTTATCGGAATGGAAATAGTACTGTACGCTTACTTTACTTTACTTCTACATAAAAATAATTGATATCAAACTGTAATACGCGTGTCAGCACACATTCATGCCGGCTGTGCCGTAAACCACAAACCAACACTCACACACGCACGTATTAACTGTTTAAGCAAACATGCACACACACGAACAAATCATAAATAATTAATATATGTACATACCTGCGTTTTGAACGCATATTGATCTCGTCCGATTGTTGTTCTCTTTGGAACAACTGTATTCACCTGTTGTTTCTTCAGTAAATTTAAGAATTGAAATATATGCTGAAGTGAGGTCTTCATTTGCAGAAATACTGTATATGCCAACAATTGACGTTGTAATGGAGCATACAGAAGTAAACAGAGAAATGCATTCACCAAGGTATGTTTGTTCCTTGTAGCACATTACTTTTCTTGTTTCTGTGTCATTCCAGCTGTAATTAAACTTCAGCTGCAGGTTTATATCTCCTTTCTCGACGTAATGATAAACACAAGAAGCTGAAAATCAAACATAACACCCTCAACCTTGAATGTTTTATTAATAGTCATGCCTTATTAACCTTGGTAAGTAAATATCACATTTTGCATCACTTCAAAACCCCTGTTATTATAATTACATTAACACATGCACAATTATTTATCTGATGTGAGCACATTGGGCTCGGTTGTTGTATATAATTGCATAGCATAAGCATTTTATTATAATAAAATCAGTGACGTATGCATCTGAAACGCTTTTTGACGTGTTGTTATAAATAATTGCGGTCGCATGGTTTAAACAAGACGAGTGTAGTTTTAGTATCGGCTTATAACGAACTAATTAAAGGCACACTCAAGGTGCATCGTTCTCAGAAAATATATTTAAGTTTACATTTAGATATGAACTATTCATAACAACATGAACGTATAAACCTAACTTAATTAAATGTCGCATCTGATAAACGGAAATACAGTAATTTTAGTTTCATGCAATTTTTACATGTTCAACCTGTTGAAACCAAACGATGTACCCCGTGTTGTATTTAGAATATTGTTAAGCTTTCCGAACGTTAACGGGAAATATTCCGATTGAGGTCGTGTCTCCACGGGGTTTAATATGTAAATAAACTTTATTTGTATAAACAGTATTACCTGGATAATCAGTGTTTTGTATTAAATAATATCTGAAAACCGATTGTTTTTTATTTAACTTTTATATACCACACGCTGCTAAAAAAATACATATACCAGGTTATAGAAAAACAGTTCAATCGTTCTTTCAGATTTTATAAATTGCACCTTTTGTTGGTCAAACAAACTTGTGGAAAGGCAAAAGTTGACACATAAATAAACTAAAGTTAAAGAATATCTTTTTCATTTTTATGAACGTTTATTTATGTATTGTAATTATGCGGGCGGTATTGCATGTCTATCGATATACAACAAGATATACATTTTTTAAATAAATATGGCAAATGTGCACTTAATGCCTCGTGGAAACTTACGTGTACAACTGACTCGTGTGAAGATAAATATCCATATGCAGGCAATGTATAACATTATTACTCTACTTTTGTTTATAATCTCCACAACAAATAGATAGCACAATTTCTGTAATGCCGTAATCACAGCACATTATTTTGTCCACTGTAAAAAATATATACCTCTTATTCACTAATGCAATATTTAACCGATGTGCTGTGGGTGTTGTATTCAATGGGCATACATGTGAACCATTAATTTCCGCATTCAGTAAGTGAACTTTGTACCTGACTAGATAGAAGGTGACAACAGCGGAAAAGTTGATTTAAAAGCGTGCGTTTTGGGAAATATAAATGATTGGCATCTACTGATGACTGATGACTCTGTACTGGAAAACAGATATCAATATCCCAATGGGTATTATTTCAGGCAAGGGACCAACTGTCATGCAAAATAACACAATGCGATCAACACAAAACACTGACAGAAAAACATACTTGATAAACAGTAATGTACGAATTGTCAATACAAACAATTGCACGCTTAGAGGTTCGCCGAACATCGCATGTTGCCTGCATTAATCACTAGAAATGTGAATCGTGGCAGTGTAGTGAGTGGCGGAAGTGCAGTGAAAGGTGGAAATGTAGTGAAAGGTGAAGTGTAATGAATGGTGGCAGTGTAGTCAATGGTGACTGTGTAGTGACTGGTGGCAGAGTAGTGAATGGCGGCAGTGTAGTGAAAGTTGGAAGTGAAGTGAATGGTGACAGTGTCGCTAAAGGCGAAATGGTAGTGTGCGGTGGAAGTGTAGTGAAAGGTGGCAGAATAGTAAAAGTTGACAGTGTCATGAAAGGTAACAGGTAGTGAGCGTGACAGGGTAGTGAAAGACGGCAGAGTAGTGAATGGTGGTAGTACGGTGAATGGTGAGAGCGTAGTGCATGGTGTCAGTGTAGTGAATGGTGACAGTGAAGTGAAGTGGGGCATTGTAGTAAATAATGTCAATTTAGTGAAATGCGGCAGTGCATTGAATGGTGACAGTGAAGTGAACGGTGACAGTGTAATGAATGGTGGCAGTGTAGTGAATGTTGACAGTGTAGCGAATGATGGCAGTGTAGTGAAAATTGGCATTATAGTTAACGGTGGCATTGTAGCTAATGGTGACAGTGTAGTAAATGGTTACAATGTAGTGAATGGTGGCAGTGTAGTAAATGATGGTAGTGTAGTGAATGATGACAGTGTAGTGAATGGTGATAGTGAAGTAAATGGTGTAATTGTAGTGAATGATGGCAGTGTAGTGAATGGTGGCAGTGAAGTTAATGATGACAGGAAAGTGAATGGTGGCATTGTAGTGAATGGTGATATTGTAGTGAATGATGGCATTTAGTAGGGAATGGACCGATTACTTATTGGAATATTCAAATATTAGTTTCATATATTCGAATACATTTTAATATTCCCTTTTGTAAATACTACTATACACAGCACTCTGTGCGATTATTGACCTATCCGAAATATGTATACTACGTGTACGTTAGTTTTATTAGTTTGTTTCAGTGGTAAGTGAGCGATATAACTTAGTGAGTGCTAGGCTAACATAAAGAAATTTAAGATATTGTTAAATGTATTGTAAATTAAATTGTTAATCGTTCCGGACACAATTTTCTCCTTACATAGATTACACGTTGCCTGGAGTTGTCAAATGACCGCGAAAAGTACTTCCAAGCACATCATGGTTGCATTGCTTATTAGTCAAGTCTCTTGTATACTATATGGTGTTGATATAATGGAGAATAATTCACAAGTGACGGATATTAAGATTGACCAGATCATGCTTATTTTGTAAAAGAAATTGATTGGCTGATATCTGATTCATTTTGATTGGTTTACTAATAGAGTAATTGTAATTTACTGTAAACAAGTTAACCATATAGATGTCACCTAAGGACAATAAACAACAATGTACGTCTTGTGCACACTATGAAACCGTTATCACAACATGGCCCAGTTTTGTAATTTGTGGATACACTGAGTTATATTCGCGCCTCCTAAAAACCGTTAATTCTCTGCCCTTGTAAAGACGTGGCCCATCCTGCCAATTATCTATTGTCGTTCATTGGACATGTCTGGCATGTGTTGTAAAAATGTTACACTGCCTCAGCCGACCTGCTAGTTTACGTTGAAATCAAACTTGACAAACACATTATTATTTTAAAGAAAATTTTGTCTTTTAATACATTTTAAAATCGAATATTCGTATTCGTTTTTATATATTCAAATATTATCCGATATTCGATTGATTCAATATTCGGATATTCGGTCCAATCTCTGCATTTTAGTGAATGGTGGTATTGTAGTGAATGGTGACAGTATCATGAATGGTGGCATTGTAGTGAATGGTGGCATTGTAGTAAATGATGGCAGTGTAGTTAATGGTGGCATTGTAGTGAATGGTGGCAGTGTTAGTGAATGATAGCAGTGTAGTGAATGATGACAGTGTAGTGAATGATGAAAGTGTATTTAATGACGGCAGTGTAGTTAACGATGGCAGTGTAGTGAATGGGGACAGTGTAGCGAATGATGGCAGTGTAGTAAATGGCTGCATTCTAGAGCATGGTGGCATTGTAGAGAATGGTGACAGTGTAGTGAATGGTGACTTTGTAGTGAATGGTGGCAGTGTAGTGAATAGTGGCATTGTAGTGAATAGTGGCAGTGTTGTGAATGGTGGCAGTGTAGTGAAAGGTGATAGTGCAGTAAATGGTGGCATTGAAGTGAATGGTGGTAGTATAGTGAATATTGACAGTGTAGAAATGATGACAGTCTAGTGAATGATGACATTGTAGTGAGTGGTAGCAGTGTAGTAATTGATGAAAGTGTAATGAATGGTGGCTTTGTATTGAACAGTGGCAGTTTAGTGAATAGTGACAGAGTAGTAAAGGGTGGCAGTGTAGGACATGATGACAGTGTAGTTAATGGTGTCATTTTAGTACCTAGTAGTGTCAGTGGAGTGAATGGTGGCAGTGTAGTGAAAATGGCAGAGTAGTGAATTGTGTCAGTGTAGTGAATTATGGCAGTGTAGTTAGTGGTGGCAGAGTAGTTAATGATGGCAGTGTAGAGAATGGTGACAATAAAATGAAAAGTGGCATTGTAATGAATGGTTAACGCGTTGTCTATGATGGCAGTGTAAGGAAGGTAATAATGTAGAAAAAGGTTGCAGTGTATTGAAAGGTTTGAGTGTGTTGAAAAGTGACAGTGTATTAATAGGTGACAGTGTTGTGAAAGGTGAAAATGCAGTGAAGGGTGAAAGTGTTGTGAATGGTGACAGGGTTGTAAATGGTAACAGTGCAAAGAAAAGTGACAGTGGCAGTTCAGTGAATAGTTGAAGTAAATTTTAAAGGTGGCGGTGTATTGAAATGTGGCTGTGTAGTGAAATATGGAAGCATGCATATATTAAAACGTGACAGTGTAGTTAAAGGTGGCGGTGCGCTGACAAGTGGTACTGTTGTGAAAGTTGACAGAAAGTTGAATTGTGACAATGTAGTGAATGGTGAAGTGTAGTGAAAAGTTAAAATGTAGTGAAAGGTGGAAAAGTAGTGAAAGGAGGCAGCGTATATGTATTTAAAGGTGACCGTGCAATTAAAGTTGACACGGTAGTAAAAGTTGGAAGTGTAATAAATTTTTACAGGGTAGTGAGTGTTGACAGGGTAGTGAAAGACTGCTGTGTAGTGAAAAGGGGCGGAACCGTGAATGGTGACGGTGCAGTGAATAGTTGCAGTGTTGTGGAAGGTGAGAATGTAGTGAGAGTTGATAGGTTAGTGAAATGTAACCGGGAAGTGAAAGGTGACCGTACAATTAAAGGTGACAGGTTTGTGAAAGTTGGCAGTTAAGTGATATGTTACAGGATAGTGACAGGTGACAGGGCAGTCAAAGACGGCAGTGAAGTGGAAAGTGACAGTGCTGTGAATGGTGGCAGTGCAGTAAATGATGGCAGTCTAGTGAAAGGTGGCAGTGTAGTGAATGGCTTCAGTGTAGTTAATTTTAGCAATGTGGTAAATTGTGGCAGTGAATTGAAAGTCGGCATTGTAGTCAATTATGGCAGTGTAGTGAATGGTGGCAGCGTAGTTACTGGTGGCAGTCTAGTAAATGGTGGAAGTGTAGGGAATAGTGAAAGTGTAGTGGCTCATAGTAGAAATGTTTTGGCCAGTAGTGGCAATGTATTCAATGGTTGCAGTGTAGCGGCTGGCGGCTGTTTAGTGAAAGGTTGCAGTTGAATGAATGCTGGCAATGTACGGAGTGGTGGCAGTGTTTGGAGTGGTGGCAATGTAGTGAATAGTAGCAGTGTATTTAATGACGGCAGTGTAGTCAAAGTTTGCATTCTTGTGAATTCTGGGAGTGTTTTGAGTGGTGGTAGTAGCTTGCTGGTGGTGTACTTTCTCGTGTGTTGTTTAATATTGGCAATGTTTCGTTTACTTTAGTTACTTTTAAGGAACAGGATTAAAACTTAACTGAACAACTGTAGATGGCTTAACATCATACATATGATATAATTCGGAACTAAGTGGTTTTAAACTGACCTGACATGGATGTGTTATATATTTGAAACATGCGTTGCGAAAACTACAGAATACAAATGAAAAACAAACCTGAAACTTAATTGTTTACTTCATTGTATGTGGACAATATTTGCATAATACCTGTTCAATCATACATGTACAGCGATGTTAAAAACAGTATTGCCAATATTGTAGATGTTTCGCATGTAACGTAAGAAGCCTCCAGCAAATCAGTTTAAAAAATCAGTAAATCTGTGTTGTACTTAAACAAGTACGAATGCACAAACCGTTAAACAAATCATATTTTGTTTATACGAGAAAGCTACTCTCAAGCAGCTTTATGGAGCAAAGACAGTTAGATCAAAATTATAATCAATGTTTTGACTGAATTTGGATTAATACTATAAACCTGTAACATGAAAGCAAAATGTTGTGTTATAATCTTGTGTTATTCTCTTCTACAAAGCACTTAGGTCTGTATATGTCAGATATACAGATACTAATACATAATAATACATTGGCATACGAGGAGATATATTACAAATGCATACTATATGACTAGTGTATTAGTTCAAAATCATCAGTGTACGAAAGCAAGGATTTCAGACACTTAACTAGATACCAATAGAGGAAGTACTGGTTGGACAGAAGAAGGTTTAACAAATTAAAAGTACGGAATTCAGGATAGCATATCAAATGTATGCGTGGTTCGCCAAGGGTGACTTTAAATTGCACACACTCAATGCAGATAAGAGGCAAGCATATGGTTACTTTAAACTAAGGCTTTATTAACCGTTTGGGGCAACATAAACGTTAAATAACAACGTGTCTAATTACAATAATGTATGCACGTTAACATTGAATGTCATAATCGACATCGATCACGTAAACTTGTTAAACCCTATATCATCATAATATAATACGTATCTGAAGAGGATTGAATGCGCATTTGTTATGTTTAAGGTTAATACAAATATACCCTTTTAGCAGTTGGCAATACAACATATGAGATATAGGTTTTACATCGGGTGTATCATTGCATGTGTGCAGTTGGAAATGTTTGCTGTATAGCCATCGCATGTTTTGTATTGATTCATTTAAAACTGAATAAGTACGATAGTTTAAGCTAAACTTGAAATTTAATTGTTGTAAATACGTCTAAACGAGGAAACAAATTACGATTAACATAAGCAAAATAACAACACGATACTACGTCATTATCTATGTAAAATATATTAAAGCACTTTTTTTTGAAGAGATAAATTCACAATTGTGGAAAAGCCCTGCGTTTCTATAAGAAATTATGTCGAAGAGATTTTCTTTCATATGTATGAGCATTTGCTTAACTAGCTTTGAAGTACTAGTTGTGCGTATGTTTGCATCAAATTTTACATTGTACACGTACTTTAAGACAACCTGTTTTACGTATAGTTTATCTACTTTCCAAACACACAACAATGCAATCACCGTGTGTAACAATGCATTGCACGCTTAGAAATACGATTAAATATATAATAATGGAAACAATAGCTTGAGGGTTATACTTATGCAGATTACGAAACGTGTAAGTGGTTTGTACATTGCACAGTTTATGCTTCTTATAATCGGAGTTTAATCACATTTACCTTAGGTTAAGGAATTAAATCTGGAATAAAATAATATATCATTTTTAAACTTCACTTTATGTTCGAAGTTTAAGACTAAATTATATTATATAAACTTCATTTAACATGACATATACTGACATTTACTTTAAGTTTAAGTCATGATTAGATACTTTGTTTCAGACAGTGTGTTTAACTTAATTGTAGCTGTGTTTATGCGTACAAACAGCTTACCAAAAATCCCACAGATGAAATATCTTAAATATATTCGTCTAGGGTATGTTCAACGTCTTTATAAAAGGACAAATATCACTTAGTACATGTCAGATCATACAACGATATGGAATACAGTTTTATCTATATTGTGGCTCTATCGATTGTAACCGAAGAAGCCTCTTGCAAGCCTGTCTACAGGTCCTGGCGACCTACCTGTTACTACAAGAAATTATTTGCACTAATTAATGTGCTAATCTAAATGCATATGCCTTCACCATGTGTAGATATGCAATTTACATGAACGATGCTTTTTATTACATATATATACTGGATATATAATGACTTAATAAGTATCCGGGATTTCATTAACAGAGGTTACATGTAAGCAGTGTGTTTTGTTATGCGCGTTGTTGTGCAGTTCTATCATCATACAGCTGTGTATTGTGTATCCATGAAATAGCCTGTTTACTTTTAACATGTATACACAAACAGCTTTAACACATAAGTGATTGTATATCCATGTATCACAAAATAACACTAAATGCAATATATAGTGGACCAACACATACAACAGACAAATAACTTCCAAAACAGACACCCAGGCGTATGTAGGGATATGCCTCTCACACAGAATAATTGAAAGATAAATTAATGTTGTGAATCATTTGACGATTATGTCGTTTCACTAACCTACTTTTGAGCCAAGCATCAGTTCCCATAACATATTAAAGCTAAACATCCACGATTTCTTGTTATTTCCCTGCAATACTGTCTCATCTGCTGATTACAAAGCTGATACCTGAAATCACAATGTTACCATCAAATAGCTATACCGTTCCTACGCTATCACAGCATATGTAGGATTTAAACATTGTATTTCAATAAATAGCTTAGTTTCTGATAATTTTAATCGATATACTTTGGCCCAGAATTGACACAAAATTGCAAACTGCAAATTTGTAAAATGGCTTTATATGCAAATTAAAGCGTGTTAAAGTGAGGATTGTACAAAAAAATATAACTAATAATAAGCGATGTAATTTTTGCTAGGCAACATAGGTCATCGACATTTAAATGTCACGAAACTATGTGTTTCACACAATATCATCCTGCGCATACAACAGTTCATCAGACTGGGCAACATTCGGAAATGTTTCGCGCCTGGATGAATTTAAGGAAAACGGTGGAAAATATAAATTAATTATTTATGCATGTATAAAGAGCGTTTGGTAATGCAAACATACATTCACTAAGCTTACTACACTCTATTATACACATCGATAATAAATTACATTTACTAGAATATCAATAACACCAACATTTTGGTAGCAATTTCCTTCTAATAAACTCATTTGCTATATTTGGACATTTCAGGAATTCAGCAATGATATATATTGAGCTGTGTAATAGTCTCTTTTCAAGTTATTAATTATCATTGTTTATTCCTTCGAAACAAATGAATGAAATACCGAATATATATTTTAGACAAAATATTGTTTGCACGTAATTATGATTAATGTAACATTTTCGTGTTGTGTAAAAACCCGGCTTAATGCATGTATGTAAAGTGTTTTCCCGGATCAGCCTGTGAAGTCCGCACAGGCTAATTCAGGACGACGCTTTCCTCTTACAGTGGATTTATGTTTAGAATACACTTTATTGAAAAAAATACCATATCTGCGGAAAGTGCCGACTGCACAGACTAATCCAAGGCACACTATCACAACGTTTAGTATGTAAAACATATATAAACCTTCCGTTGTGTGTGAATGATGTTTAAGGTAAAACTAAACAGAAATAACATATAAGGCTAATAAAATGTACTATGTTGAGTGAAAACTGTTTATTGTAACAAGGGACAAAACTCATATGTGCATTTATATTTACATACAAAGTTTTCCTATATATTAGTGCAGTTGGTGATAATGTCTGGATGGTTTAACACAATTTTGAATATTTTATTATTGGTGAATATGCATAGGAGGTTGCTTCTCTTTAAACCTGATCGAAACACTGTAACACGATGATGTATTGCATACCGCCGTACCACCGGTAGCACATGATTGGGTTATAGAAATAACGGGTTTTACAACGTAGTCACTGTATACATCTAACAAGAAGAAGTTTTGTATATAGGGAGGATCTATTTAAGTGTAAACAATATAATCCTCTTATGAGTATACAAACTTGAGTTACTATCAATGTAAGCGGTATATACGTTATTATTTCGGCCAAGTCCTTGGTTTCGCTTTTTGGTCAATTGGTTAAAGATGCGTGCTTCGTATCTTTCATAGACACAAATCTTTCATATCTTTCATTTTATACCCATGTTTAAAACGTCCCTCTGTGCAACTAGTATTTAATATATTAATTCAGCGTCTGAAGTCGTTGAACTCGTATGCTAATGATATTTTAGACCATACACATGTTTCGCAAGCATAAGACGAGTTCACAACTACGCACATTACTTACATGTAACCAGTTCGAATTATGATATTCGCCTTAATTATTTACTTAGTGTAAATACGTCTTAAATCTGCGTGAGGTTAGAGTTCGCAAACATACAATACAGTGTGTGTTGTATAACCTTTGCAAGCGGAAGTATTTAGATCGCACATAATTTCCTGCAGATGATCGCTTTTATTAACAAGTAGGTCACCTCTAGTGTGGTTTCTTTAAACAGGCTTGCAAGAGGCTTCTTCAGTTACAAGCGATATATCACCTTTATTGATAAACCTGTATTCAACACTGCGACATGATCCGTGGTGTAGCTACTGTCTGCCCTTTGTAAATACGTTTAACATTACCCTGCAAAAAAAAGATATATATGATCTTTCGCTAGATTTTTGAAAAACATTTGGGAAATGTATTCATTAACAGACGTGTTTAAAAACCACCTCAATAAGACATTCTAAACGACAGAGTAACCTAAAATGTACGCCTAGCTGTTTGCAGATATTACGAAATAATATATACGATAACGATATTTAACGTTTTTTTGCTATTTGATATGAATGCAATAACACAATCAATCCGTTAGCTCAATTATTAACAATTAAAAATTTATATCATACGTGTACTCATAATTCGTTATTTAGTTAAGCAAAAAATGATTTTAAAACCTATATATTTAATTGAATGGGGCACACATTAGGTATATGGACATATATAAGTGACAGCAGTGTTTGTTTAAGAATAGTCATATTCAATTCATATTAATTCAATTCAGGCAGGCAAAGGGTTGCGTTTGAGTTAGTGCCCTTTGTGTCTAATGTCAAGTGTATTGTTTACTAAATATAATTATTTCCCGCCGGAATGTATACGTCTTAATATTCATTATTTACTACATTTCGATACTACTTTTCAGTATATAAACCATGTTTTGCTTTGGATGGGAACCTCTATTATAGTATATAGAGACCAATGCTCATATATTTCGGTTCATTTCTGTATATTAGTATTTCTTCCCAATTCGATCAATTATTTGTGGTTTGAAGCACGAATTGTGGGCAATTCAATTTTATATGTTGGTGGTATATCAATGGTTAGATATTGTTCTGTGTTAAGTAGGTTGTATAATGTTTATAATAACGGCAGCGACTCGAGTAAGATACATCATCATGCCATTTTTGTGTACAGTAATCAGTAACACGTTGGTTGAAAGTTGATATAAATATAATTTATCCCCCACATCCTAACGTATCCAAACATATCCAAAACGATATGCAAACAATGCATCTCGAAATTAAGATGCCCGGCCTATCAGACCAGAATCATCAAGAGATTTAAGTTATACATACCAATTTATTGGATAGCGATTTGAGGACATTTGAAGTTGATAGCACCAATATTGAATACAATTTGTAAACTAGGTAACACATAGCGGTAATCTACCGCATTCGCCAAAAACAATACATTTGTGTGTGGTCTTATTTGATTTTAGATACCTTTTACAAAACATAGTATGATTCGATAGGTTGTACTTATTCGATATGAATAGCTGGAATCCATAGCAAAATATCTGCGTGATCATATATTCAAATATTTTAAGATTTCAAATGTTGGAAAATAACCGAATGTTTTTTTAAATTTGATGAAAAGCATGGAAATTGTGCATATTACCACTGCGTATACACATATACCACAAAGACAATACCACCCACGCGGTCCGTTTTGTGTACATATGCGAACTGATTTTATATGCGTAATTGGGCATACAATTAGTTCTAATAATATGAATCAACATTATTAATTTGTTCGCCATATATAATTATTCAAAATGACATTTATTCTTAATTTCTATAATTTTGGTCCGAAAAATCAACGTAAATGTGCGGCTAATACATGTTTTTCCGTGTTGACAAGCTTCCTGTCATTAAGCTTATTGCAGAGATGTATGGTGACAGCAAACAACGATAACTCTGCAAGGAGATTGCTCATTTGCTTGTGGCAAATAAGTGTACACTGAGGAAATAGTTATCATACGTTTTTCCAATTGTCTTCAATATGTGTAACGAAACACCTCACATAGGTTAACATATACATTATAATTAAATGTGAACTAGGTATTTGCAGCTGCAATCTTCTTCACTATGTATTTTTGCACAACCGATATATCACTGGTTCAAATATGAATGAAATAAAACATTTAATACCATTTATTATTTTACTCTATCTCATTTAGGAATACTTGATTGTATACGCGTTGTTATACTTGCCCATAAAAGTGGTTGATTGATGTTTTAGTCAGATGCAACTAAGAACTAATTCATTTTTTTTAAGATTTGGTAAATGTATTTGATTTTTTATTCATGCTATTTCGTCTGAATATAAATGCACACGCCGACATTATCCTTAGTACAATATGTCACATTGCCTAATGCATGTATATGCACGTAGTGTGTTGTCTTGTTAAAAAGTTTAAACCAGTGTAACCTTTCTTTCATTCGTGGTCACACAAATAGATATGGGTTCTATTACCTCGTAACGATTTCACACTTTATTAACAAATTATAGTGTTTGTATTCGAACTGACTTCTAAAAGCGCTACTACATGGTTTAATATTACATACGATGTTTGTAAAATACTGAAAGCTAAAATTAGTCCACTTTATTCTGCATTTTATAACATATCATAATATACGACCGCATTAGAAATGCATGCAGAGCTTTGATTTTCATTTTGATCTAACCTTACATAAATACACACACACAGGATTTTACTATAAACTTCGATTAGATTAGTGTAGCTCTTTCAATAACATATCTTACATTTAAATAAACAATATTGTTAATAATACAGAATGGCGATTGTTTTTTGATATCTTTATCAATGTTTATATTTAAAGTATTGTGTTACGATCAATTTGCTCAGGTCGGAGAACACAATGTGCAGGTGTCTTTCGAGTATAGTTGGAATAGCAACGATGTAGAAAAGGTGGAATGTTACCGAGAAGGTACACTCATAGGACAGTGCTGTGTTCTTTGTTCGATTAAGCGAATAAGTGTGGGTGTGTTCACTATGTCTTCAAAACCAGACGTAACTACAGTGTATGTTTATATTTCAACATTCAATGACAGCACATGTGGGACTTACGCATTTTCAAAAGCAAACACCCAACTGATGACGACCATAAATATCCAGACAGCAAGTAAGACTTTACAATTGCATTTGCTACCACAAATTGTTCAACTGCTGACATCTGCAGCAGCAGCATCAGCAGCAGCACTAGTATTAGTAGTAGTAGCAGCAGCAGCAGCAGTAGTATTAGTAGTAGCAGCAGCAGCAGCACTAGTATTAGTAGTAGCAGCAGCAGCAGCAGCAGTAGTATTAGTAGTAGCAGCAGCAGCAGCACTAGTATTAGTAGTAGTAGCATCAGCAGCAGCACTAGTATTAGTAGTAGTAGCAGCAGCAGCAGCAGTAGTATTAGTAGTAGCATCAGCAGCAGCACTAGTATTAGTAGTAGTAGCAGCAGCAGCAGCAGTAGTATTAGTAGTAGCAGCAGCAGCAGCACTAGTATTAGTAGTAGCAGCATCAGCAGCAGCACTAGTATTAGTAGTAGCAGCAGCAGCAGCAGCAGTAGTAGTATTTGTTACTGTTGTTTTTGTTTTATATGTTTTGATCTTGTTGTTTCTGCGTTCTACAAATAGAGCATTCAGATGCATTTAAGATACCACTTTATTTAGTACAAATATTTACTTGCAGTAACATGTAGGCCACCAGGTTTTGTACACATATGGCATAATGCTTTTTCAGTTACAGTAAGCAAGTCCACTTTAGTGATAAACCTGTAAATAACATTGTTGTATGATACGAAATGAATGGTGCTATATTCTTTCTTTTATAAAGACGTAATGGATAACTCTGCGCGCATTTTAAGATCGTTCTTTTGTAGATTTTGTGTAATATGTCTGCATGTATTATCCTTTATTACGTATAATTACAAAGAATGTTAAGTTTAAAACACTGAAAAAATAGCGTTTAATCATGACTTACATGTAAAGTGATTGCGATTATATGTCATGTTTAATGAAGTGTATGTAATTTACTCTATTCAATTTAGTTTTAGAAGTTTAATTCAATTAATCTTCAGAATTTAATCTCAGTAAACATAACAAACATGGGAAGGGTTTACGAATTAAGGCAATGTAAACGTATAATAAATGCCTTGTTAATATTAATTACAAATGCCGTAAACTGCATTTGCATACCCTAAAGTGGTTGTGTTCATTATTTTATGTACAGTGGGTATTTATCAAATATTAGTTCTGAGCGTGTCGATTCATGTACTACAATTCTTGTTTGGGTTACATACCAGTAATTCCAATTCCCATATGGTCCCATTATAAAACGGCAAACTTTCCAAGCATTGTTCTAGTATTTCTTTTATTTTAGAGCGTGCAAGCCTGGTATAAATTAAAAGATCAGTATGTTCTCTTCCAAAATTTGCAATGAAAAAGATATGTCATGTTCCTTCTAAGAAAATGCATCTCACTTGAATGCAGGCACCGGTAGAAAACAGGGTTTCGGCAGTCATATTTCGACAAAAGCCCCATACCACAGTTAACACACCCCTGAAGTTACCTTTCAAGTTAGCCTCCAAGAAGTGCACCACAATGTTGCAGACACGCATAGGATATTATAAATAACCACAGAAGGCATGTCTGAGATACCTAAATGGCTTTTATGCCAGAAGAGAAAAGGAACTCTTCCCTCAGAAGGCATTACTTTTGAATGGACCACGGAGGGATGAACAATGATTTACTGGTATTTAACCTTTACACATCACGCTTCCACTGCCGAGTGTTTGAAAAGTAGATTAACTCTATGTAAATAAACTAGTTGTCTAATATTGCAAAATAGTTATTGTAACAAGGTAGCATAAGTGTCCCTTATTCATCACCCTACTACATATATATACATGTATATAACTATATAGAACATAACAGGTTACTGACTGTTCTTGTGTGTAATATATCAAGTGAGGCTTAGACTAATATCATATGTGTATTGAAACTGACAAGTAAATTTACAATAACGTGTTCAATTTTTGGTAAAACATGTTTGAGGCACAACAAAAACTGATCCTGTGTAGTGACTTGTATTTCGTTTATTTAGAATGTATTAAACTTAATGTGTATGGGTGATTTATATTGATGACGTCACACAACAACCAGCCTGCGGGTTAATGCGAGTATTTACAAATTATGACGATTAAAAATAATAAATTATATACGTTCTTGGTATTAAATTCTTTGTTTTATTGAATCTGAGTAATATTTACTGAATATGCTGACGTCATAGTTGAATCCGTGCAAAATGACGTACCTTTGTATCAGGCGAGCTAGCTTTTATAGCGACGCGGTAGAGCGTTTGCCTAGGAACCGGGATCTCCCGGTGGAGCAGGTGGAGTGGACATTTTCTTCTTCAGGTTATCCATCTCCAACATACCGATGGATTTATCTCAATGAAACAGCGAATGGGGCTGTTTTAGATAAACAGTACACTCGTTCTTCGAATGGTTTGAACGTCTCTTGTGAAGCCAGCAACATATTTTATTTCCTAAATGGAAACACGAGTACGAAGTCTTCGAAATCCTATACTTCGCTTATATTGAATGTGCTATGTAAGTTCATGTATTACACATAATGTGTATGTGTAAAAACAAATAATGCCTAGTTAAAATTACCGTTATCACGAGTCCGGATAATTATTTACCTTTTATCGGTATTAACCAGTGTAAGTACGGAAACATACATCATGCCAACAGACATTGCTTTCTTTACACATCCAGATCCTTCTGCAACGGAGCGGTTTAGTGTGCATCATCCACACAAGAGAGAACTTACTGATTCAAATATCAGAGTAGTGAAAGGAGACAACTTTAGCATTCTATGTGAATCAAATGTCAATCCGAGAGCTACAGTATTTTGGAACGGACAACAAACCAGTATATCAATAGTGACAGTAACCAATATACAGGAGGCCACTGCGTGGACATGTTATGCCTTTAACATTATAGAAGAACTACACAGGAAACTGCAACAGATAAACTGTTTGCCACTGTTTTATGTAAATTTATAATCATATACATGTATTAGTCGATGCAAAAATATAGGAGCTTTTCTTTTCTTCTTTTACTCTCGACGAATGCAATAACGCACGACAAACTTGATTTAGTGAATTATGAACATAATTATACTGTAATATTAACATCTACAGATGCTCCTGTCGTCCCGTTTGGCATACCTGACTAACCAAGCATCGAGAATGCAACGACCGGCGACATTATAACCGTGATAGAAGGCAGCTCTTTTCAGCTGGTGTGCTCTGCTAACAGCGTCCATATTTTCCTGGGGTTCTGGACACAAAGGAAATATTCTCAGCATATTCAATATAACAAAAATGACATACAGAAACTATACGTGCATAGCGCATAATACAATGGACATTACTTTGAAGAAACTCATTCCTGGAATGAACTATTCATCAATTTATCTACGAGTATTATGTAAGAAACTATTCATTATAGCACAACATTCAAGTCCTTTCAATGAGTATCACAATAAGTTAATGCTGAATTGGTTTTCTTTAAATGGTTTTCTTTTTGTAAATGGCCCACATAACCTGACGGCGATCTACAACACAACCACAACGATACCGTGATCTTAGGGTTATGGAAGGCTGGTCATTTAATAGTGCATGCTTCTCCAGCAGTGTGCCAGCTGCTGTCATTTTTTGGCAATGGGCCTGGAACACATCAGGATTATGTTCTGTTCATTAATGATGTGCCAATATCTATAAGCAAGGTTCTCAATTGTACTGCAAAAAACTATATGACAGATCTCGGAGAACAGAAAACTAGATCAGCAACCCTCACGATTAATATTTAGGTGCTCTGTAAGTTTGCAGTATGAAAATACACTTAATTCGTTCATTCATTAAATATTATGTTGATATAATTATAATATCCCTGAGTGACAATATTAGGTCAATATTACATACATGTACATATTTTTAACAGTAGACAGGGTTCTGCTTGAATTATTATAAATGTGAAATAAAAGGATCACATTTGTGAATTATTATGTTGCTTTCAATGAAGGAGAACTGTTCAAGTGCTTAACTGTTTCAGATACCCCAGTAGTTCAGCTTACAGAAAAGCTACAGGTGCTCATTGACACAACTCTAACTGTGCTGTGCAACTTGTCCCGTGACGGTAACCCTCCAGCCACAGACTTTAACTAGATGAAAGTTGGCATAAACGCTAGTATCAGTGCAGAGCAATCACTAGTTTTCGAAAACGTTAGCTTAACGAATGAAGGCGAATACAGGTGCTACTCAACAAATATAATGCAGCCTATCGGAAGAAAAGCAGAATATGGTACCAGCCAATCGCAGTTTTTCTTGGATGTTCAGTGTCAGTTTATTTATTAATGTTTTACATGATTTCTGAAATTTATGAGTTATAACGAATAAGGTTAGTTCACTTATTTAAAATCACGACTTTGTTCACATTGTTAACAGTCTCGCAATGGGTAGACGTACTATTAACAAGAAAAATATGTCCGCACAATGGATGATTGTGTGAAAGGTTTAATTTGATTATCGATGAATTTCTTACTGTTTGTATTGCTTACAAATGACAACATTGTGCAGTAGGATGGTAACATAATAATTACATGCGATATATTGCTTGCGTATGGCCTAATAAACATGCGTTCACTCAATGTCGTTGTATATGATTATCAAGACGTATGTAATACGTATTTTTACATCCGCTAAAATAAATAAAAAAAATTCAGACGGCGCAAGCATAGGACGATTTAAAGGAAACTGCTATCAAAGCACCATCACTGTTGAGCAAGGTGAACCCATAGCAATTGTGTGTGATACAGACGGTGACCCGGTACCTGTTGTTCGTATCGTTAATGCAACAATGAGCAGTGAAACACTTTTAATAGAGAAAGAAGCGCAGACAGCCACATCTTACATTCATCGAGCAAGATGTGAATATGATGCCGGCAACTATAAATGCCTTGCAAACAATAGTCTTAACAAACAACCACATGAGCAGATACTTGCTGTGTCCGTTAACTGTAAGTACTATTTTTATTATATCGTGCGGAGTAAGACATGAATATATTCATAATCAAGGAACTGAATTTGTATTTAAATGTTTTTTTCATGAAAAAGATTCACCAAGAGCGTCGCCCTTTTCACCTCCTATAAAACAACAATACAGTTCTCCTAACGACTCGGTTGTGTTCACATTCACAATAAAGGCCTTTCCTGCCACCAAGACTTCGGACTTTACTTGGTACAAGCATGAAGATGGTGAATGGAAGGTTTTATCCGATGAAAGAAATATCCTAATAAATATCTCTGATAGCAAAATGCAGACGCAGCTGACGATAATACGTGTGCACGTTGACGATTATGCAGAATATATGGTGAACGTTTCCAATACAGTGGGTTCAATATCGGAATCCTTTACTTTACATGCACGTTGAAGGTATTTAATATATTAATGTTTAACACAATGAATGCATGCATTTGGTTGCATTGTATTTGAAACACAATTGAAGGCAATATACTGAAGTATTATTGACGTCGATACTGTAATATAAATACCTGTATTTCATTGCTTGTATATACTGTTATAGCCAGACCGCAAGTCCCAAAAGAATTGCATGTAGGCCAAGTAGGAAACACGGAACTAGTTGTTGAATGGGTTCCTGGTTTTAATGGTGGAGATGAACAGAATTTTACTGTTCGGTACAAAGAAGTCGATTTTGAAAACTGGATGGATATCGACATAGCAAGTTCTAAAGGCTATAACTGGACAATTGAAGGGTTAAAACCTAATACGGCTTACCAACTAAAAATGCTGGCGCAAAACAAAATTGGCAAATCAGATTGGACGGAAGAAATAACAGAAACTACGCTTGTGGATGCAGGTACTTTCAAATGCTGAAGACACGTACTTAAACTGGCAACTGTAGACCGGAAAAGGAAAAGTCTATGATGTTTGTATTTTATTGTTCTTTTTATTGTTCTGTTTGTTATATTACAGTTGACAAGACCTCGGCTGCACCTGCTATTGTTGGTACAATAAGTGCGGCTGCAGGAGTTGACATAGTTATCGCTGTTATAGTTGTGATATGGAGATACAGAGTATTGGGTAAACCCAATTTTATAATAATGATCCATCTAGTATAGAGTACTGTCGGACTTAATTGTCACATGACTGTTCGTTTTCAGAAGATGAGATTAAATCTTACATACATATGTATTGCATGTGTTGTTGTTTCTTCATTACACTACTTCTGCTTTAGGATTGAAACGTTTTGCGTTGGTGCAAATTATGACGCAATGGTAAGCTATGATTTATAAATGCGGCTAATAGTTGGTAACACATACATAATTATAATTAAGAAATGAAAGCTTAAATGTCAGTTATTACCTGGCATGTATATAATACAAAGCACTTTGAAAATATTCCAAAAACAATATTATTGTGCCCGTATGTAACTCAGCAATATATTTTGTCTGTACCGATTAAAGATCACGTTCAGCAGGTAACGAATGTACAACAGGAGAACACTTTGTAGTTTGTTTGTGCTCGTTGTTTGTGTATATATACAGTTTCACAAGAGCAGTATTCAACTGTTTTCAAGTATCTGTTATTTTATTTATCGACCGAAATTTTTTAATAAATGTGTTAAAATATATCATGAAACATACGTGGATATTATATATTTGTCATTTCAGTATTAATGAATATATTGTATGTTTGTTTCTGGAGATAGCACATGATAATCTCGTGCATTATTCATACAGACTACAATGCAAACAATCTTTCAACTATTACAGGCCAAGAGCCTTCCAAAACATATCAAACACATGCTAACTCAGCAGGACAGTATGAAGACCTCGTAAGAGAGCCGTAAGTGAGATAATTGCATTCTGAAAATTAACACTTAAACACTAAATATGTTTCTATTCAGTCGTCTAGTTTTGTTATTTTGAACAGAGTTGTTTACATACAGAAACAATGTCTTATATGATTACTGACATTTGCTTCCTTAAAGCCTGTATGAAAGTCCTAAGAAGATTAAAAAGTAAATTAGTTTGTGCTTGTATTCAGGCGCAACGACATAGCATCAGACCCAGAGGGAAGTTAGGCCACCTGCAGATTTGGTAATGCATCAACTATCAGCAGGAAATAATGTATATGCTCTGTAACATCATAATAACAACAACAGTGTATAGGACCTCTGACATAGAATAAGTATCACCAATGTATTATTTGAAGCAAACGCTGAATCCATCGAGCAAATGATAAACATTTACGCGTATCATCATTCCATGTACGACGTTGGTGCAATCTAGTTCGTCGCGTTTATATTAGTAATGCATTTAATTTTGGTTGTGTTCATGGGATTACGAATGTAATTGTCAAACTGTTAATTTCATGATGTGCGCTAGCGCATCGTACATAATTTGCCAGTTTTACCGTTGTTTTCATAATCGCATGAACGCAAACAAAATTAATGTTAATCCTTATATTTACATTATATTGGTATTATTTCATAGTCTTCCTTTATATTGTTTTTGTTGATTATATATGTCATTGGCAGTCTAAGAGAAAAAACACGCACAGCATTTTATGTATTGCTAACGCTAAGTACCGCACTTTGTAACCGAATTACACAAAACAGAATGCAAAATGAGATTAGCAAAATAGTTCCCTACACAAAATCACTTTATTTCCTCATTGTACCTTCGATTTGCTGCGACAAATGAAATTTAATGTGAACATACCATTTTTATTGATATTTCAATTTCAATCTTAAGTTTGCGACTAAAAAATGTAAGACAGCTTTTTAGCAGTCTCAAACACCTACGGTACATCTATATGAAACTTAAAATGGAGGACACTGATGTGTACTGAATAAATCATATCGACACAAAACTAAAAATGTAACTAACATATGCAAAAATACCTGTGACATCAAGTATAGCTCTTATTTCGATCGATGTAGCCAACAGCAAACATCAGTAAATTTTAGTATCACATAAGATGTGCTTTGCTAGTAAGCCTACAGTAAATCCACATCATTAATACTCCTAGATTTAGACCACAATTGTTTTGCCACTTCAAAATGTCACAAGTCCTATGCTATTTAGCAGATTCTGGACAATCCTGTTTAATTACTAACACAATAGATGAACGCTTTTAATCCTCCTCTTAAAATTTCACACAATATTCTTTCCATATACAATCGTAAAATAAAATACACACCATATAGTAGCATTGTATCGAAATTTCAACTCGTCGCGAAAATGCAAGAACAAACACAACAAGAACACAAATGACATAACTAAACAAGTGATGACGAGTAAGCTATGTAATTGATGGCATCCACACGGGTGTATCTAAGCACTTTTCCACACGGGTGTATCTAAGCACTTTTGCTTTGCATGGGCATAATTTGTCTTAGAAAGGATAACATTTTAATATAAATCTCTTTTTTTCTTAGTGTACATCTTAAACAAATCAGCATTATAATCTTTGATATAATGCAAAATAAACTAGACAACGATCTACATGCAGAGAAATTAGATACATCAATGTGAAATCAAATCCATTTTAAAGTAACGTTCGTGAACCGATGTTACGTCATGTGGATTTTATGTGGTCGCATCTAAGAAAATTAATGTTTACTTTAAATACCATAACCTGTACATATTAGACGGTAGCGAAATGTTATTTTCTAATAACACTTGTAGACCTTGAATGACAGAAATATATCCAGTAAAATTGAAAAAAAGTAAAATGTATTGTTGTAGAAGTAAAACTTGAAAGAAATGTTAAGGTATTAATATTGAGTATAAAAACATTGAATCGAACGTTAGCTATAAACGCCAAAAAAGGTTAACATTGAAAATTATAAAACATATAAATAAGAATAACATGTCAAAATATAATTTACATACAACATACATATATTACTACGTCGGTGATGAGGCATTGCGTTTATACAATTATGAATGCATAGCCCTTCTCTATTAAAATGCCTATGCAATGTTAATATTTTGCAATACGCAATTTGATTTTTACTTTATTTTTGTTCCTCAGATTCTTCAAATCCTTACCCAGAAAATAAATATGAAACATTTGCCGATATAGATATCCGTGAATATTCGAGGCTACGTGTATCTACTGAAGACAGTCGACAGTCAGGTCAAGAGATCAGACATATGTCCTCTTTTGGAGAAAGTGTATCAACACGTGATTGCGAATACGTTAATATGAATATTTCTGCAGTTTAAATGGTTTGGTTAGCTTATGAGTGTTGATGTGTGAACAATAAACAAAATAATATATATTTAACATATTGGTATGTTAGCATAGTTTTGATAACATATCTTGAGCTTGCTTACTCTTGATATTTTATTTAGTTTTTCGAAAAGATTTTCCGTGTTCAATATGTGACTTAACGAATCGTTTTTGCATTAATACATATGTGAATGTGATTAACTTTATACACATCATCACTCTTCGGTATAGAGTTGTTGATGCTACTACATAGAAGCAACAACTTGCGGAAAAGAAACTAAGTTCAATGATAAGGTTTTAAAATGATACCTTTTCAGTAAATGCGTTCGATAATGTTCTCATTATTTTTTTGCAAAATGAACATTAAGTTGATGAATCTGCCGATTTCGCTTTGAAAACAAATGATATTTTCCAATCATCATGTATATACTTATGTACAAAAATAAGTTTTATTGTACATTCATATTACATGCCAATATAACAAACACTATAGTTTACATTCATAATCAGTTATTTCATTTGCATGCATGGATGTTTTTATAGTTATAATGAACATAAATTAAACAATTTTTATTTTATTTTATATTGTTATGAATAGGCCCATTTAGTATCAAATAAATCACATAGAAACATCCAGAAAACAAAATATTGAAATATATACAGGTATTTTTATATGATAAGACTTTCATGTATAACAAGAATCCACGCAAACGTGCAAATAACAATTTAATACCAGTTCCCACCAATTTCTACTAATTCGATAATATATGTACTAACTGCATATTAATCATAACATAATGTAACATATTCTGCAATTATGACAGTATCTGGTTAAAGTTTGCGGTGGCAACCTGTTATTACTCGTACATAATTATATACAACATATAACTTTTGAAACAATATGACCTATATAAGAAAATAAGCTTATCATACTTCAGATAGTTTTTTTTTAAAACATGGTTCAAATCGGTTGCTTTAAATTTAGAACCAGCCAAGTTTTACTGTCTACACATAAATTTAGAAAAGGATAGGAACGTTCAGGGCAGTGTAAAATATTCCAGAATTACACGTATTTTGAACCAAATATTTTACTGGGAATCAAACAGCTCGGACGAAACATACAGTAATATACAGTATTTTACTCCTATTTAAATATAAGGTGAAAGCTTCTAAGGACTGCTTGGTCCACCAGCAGTTATATGTGTTTCACAATAACTCTCATTTTATAGCATATTTGCAGAGCCTCATTCTATTATTGTGCAGGGCATTAGATGTGTGCTCTTAGATTGTGACTCGGGTACAAAATGCAACCTTTCACTGAGACGTATAGACTTTAAGCGAACTTTTCACTTTCTCAGATAACACAGCATATTATGGACAAGAAACTATTTTATTGAAAACAGAATAGATCAAATATTTGATTTTCGTCCTTACATGGAGCGATTCGTTATACTTATATTTCAACCATCAAAATTCCCACAGAAGTCTATGTTGATATTAATATTATTTAATAATAATAATTAATTAACAATTACAACCCGTAATTAAAAAAATATAACAATAATAGTTATGCATATTTAAACCCGAAACTTCCACTTTATTATTCAAATATTCAATACACTTAAATCCGATGGCTGTTCGGAAAGTTTTGGGACAAGTGCCATAACATTTTTCATGTTTTGATTTGTTCGATGACATTGTCCAGTAACATAGCTACATATATGTTCTTTTAATTAATTGCCATTTAATTTGTTAATGGTTCCAATAGCCCGCTAATTCTTAATGCCACAGAAAAGTCATTTAGACGTGAGCGGGGTAAAATTGAGTGCAGAAAACACGTAGTTGTTGCACATAACGGTAAAACAGTCAACTTTTTAATACTGAACATACTTCTGGTATATATGGATCCAAGTTTCAAAACAGTATTTAACACTTTCTGGAGATATTGCTCTGATTCTTTCCCGATCAACGACATGCATATCATAAATGATCTAAACGCGACCTCTCAAATCTCACCTTATTAAACAAAATTTACATGGCGCCAGGTCTGGAGAGAAAGCGAGGAGAGTAGGCGGGGAGAGTAAGCGGGATGTCTGAAAGTGTCAATGTCTAATTCAGTGCTGACCTGGTAGAGTAGCGTCCATTCAGCTCTGGTATCTTTTGTACAACCAATAAAAATAGTGTTGCACGTTTAAGCATTGATTGCTTTAACATTATATTCTCTTAGTGTATTTTTTTTATCTTAGTATGCTGATTCATTTACAATTAACGAATGATTGTACGAATGTCTGTCTTGCCAGTAAATGTATGAACAAAAACACAATGCACTTAAAATGTTTGTTACTTTAAGCAAAAACTTTAAATAATTATATTAATCAGAATGAGTGCAGCTTTGTTCACGGATATTAGTAAACTGCATTGTGCCATGATTATTGTTTTGTGAGTACCGAGCAGGTAGACCAACACACAAGTATTAAGATTGTGTTTTGTTCCCTTTTCTATAGAAACAGTTAATAAAAAATAAAACATGAAAACAACAATATCATGTTTTCTGGTTAAAGGCCCAGTTTAATCCTTCTTTATTTGACCTCCCCCCCCCACAACATTTGGGGTATTATTATGATGTTTGAGGGGGGGGGCAAATGCCCTGTGTATTGGCACCCTACTGTGGTCACAGTGTGGTGACCATTATCAGCTGAGATAATACACTTCTGTGGAGGTAGATATATGTTGAAACATTGCACCAAGCCATTGCTCGGTCAGCTGAGATAAACGATTGCAGATTATGATAAGACAATTTATGGTGGACCAATACACATAACGGAGAACCCCACGGAGTGGCCAGTCATTCCTTTAACAAGGCCTTTAACACAATGAATTTAAATTACGTAGTATCACATGGTATTTTAGATACTTTGATATCTTCCATTACACATTATTGTGTCATAATTTGTTTTAGATGTTGTGCTGCTTTTTTGTATTAAGTGTGCTTTCAATTGAAGTACATGTCGAGATGTGTAGTGAAATTATTGTTTTGTCAGCCTCTCTGTTTTTGACAAAAAATGTCACATGGAAGGAATCTTATAATAATGTGCGCCATTACACATGCATATAACCATGCGTGTATATTTTTGTCATGTAACTAGTGTTCGCTTAGTTGTTTTAGCTCACCCAAGCACAACGTGCTCATGGTGAGCTTTTGTGATCGCCTTTTGTCCGTCGTTTGTTCTGCTTCGTATGTCGACAACATTTACCTTGCCTAACATTTACCTAAATTAAAAAATGAAGAATGTAATGAAATAACTGACAAAAAACATACTTATAACACAATAGCTACATAGTATCAGTCACTTCATAATCAGACAATGAATGTAGTGTTGAATGTAGTGTTGAAGATTTTAACACATTTGTTAATGAAATAAATCGTCCAAAATTAAACCAGAATGAGTCAAAATCAATTGAAGGTTATATAAGTATAGAAGAAGCTTCAGCTGTTCTATAAACTATATCGAATAGCAAAGCCCTGCTAGTTCTAGATTTAGTGTAGATTTTATAAAATGTTCTGAACAAAAATGTGTGCTTTTGTGGTAAAAGCCTTAACAAAATTGTCAACCAGAAAAAAAAATAAAACTTTCAAAAAATTGTAAAATATCAACATTGGTGCATTATATTGATTAAAACAGTATTTATGATACATTACATCATATGAACACTGATGGCATATTGTCATATTTTCAAAATTTTCCATTAAAATTTTACCTGGGTATGTTTACAGTGTAAAACTATATGTAAAGTGTATATATTTGTCACTATAATCTCGTGATTATCCTACGCGCGAGTGGCGCATGCGCAGTTTTTCAGTGGCTTTACTTTAAACATATGCTATTTCCAAATGAAGTTCATGTACAAATGACAATTTTCACAAGTCCCATGCTTTTTTTATAAGATTTGTACTTTGAACAGTAAAATAAATTGTCATAAACGGGACAAGTCAGTTTGAAGACCGTCTATGAAACATGTTGTACATTATTTGAAGTTTGAAATATATAATACACTCAACAATTTAAACAATCAAAATCACTTGTTTTGTTTCTAAATACTTGAAAAATAAATGTGCACAGTTAAACCGTATTACTTTATTTATAATTGCCTATGTGTTCTCAATGTCTTAACTCAATCTTGATACCACACTAGCATAGGTTTATTAGACGACCCATGACATTGAAATAACTTACTGACCACAATGACAGGATTTCTCCGTGCAAAAATTATGCATATGAAAACAATTCCTTTTTTGGGAAATTAGGACACTTCTCGGAACTACTTTGTGTAGGCAAGGAATGTCGCTTGCGTGGTTAAAATATAAACAACGAATAGATCTGTACAATGATAACATTATCAAGAAATAAGTGATTACAACAAATAAGCATTATGCAAAAACATGCATCTAAAGCACAGAACAACAGCCAATAAAACCTCAAAAAGCTGATATTTTTGAAAGCTGAAACATGTTCAATCAGATATCACAAACATTGAAATTCATGAAAGAATTTGGTTTCATTTTGTGCCTGTTTATTTTATCTAAACATAACATATGGCGAATAATATGAAACTAATTCACTCATACCATAAATTATATTAACAATTAAAAAGAACTGCAAAGTAGCTAATTATAAGTCAATACCTATACACAATCACATAAGTTCAGGGTAAACATTTTTGTTGATACAGTACATTGTAAGTGTAAGTCTTACAAAAATAACTACTAAAATCATGTTTATGTGTCACTTCAATACAAATGCAATGTTTTAGGAAATTGCTATTACGAGTAGTATTTGTATATATATACACTTAAATTTAAATACAGTAATCATATGAAATCAAACAATATGGCCAGGTAACATTTAAACAATCACGTTATTTGAAATGAAAGGTAAAAGTAAAAAAATATGGTTTAAGAAATGGCTTTAACAATTAAAAACAATATGTTTCAGTTAAAACTGAATTAGTAAAAGAAAATAAGGGAAAGTATGCACAACAAATATGAGAATATGGAATTGAAATAAAATATATATGATGGTCAGCAAGAAATTATTCAATTAAAATAACATTTATAGTTAAATGCAATTTGGAACTCATAAAAAGATAATCTGTTCATTGATCCAGTAAGACATGTCCACTAGAAAGTATCTAAAATTTCACAACACTAATTGTACTGTTGCAACAACTTTGACATGTCAATTCGTTGCTTTCACTTGCTGTAAACCTGAAAATATTAAAGAAATTCAGTCACCTATTTAAATTAGCTTACAATAACATGAACAAAGCAACATATGTGCATAAATGATTTAATTGATTATATAAATATTAACATATTTTGCTCTTAAATGTTGATTAACTAAGAAAGGCCAAGTCCAAGGATAATGTGCACTTAAATATCAAGCTGGTATTACCAGGACACTCACCAACTGCTGACTACCAGGAAGCACATGATACAGACGCTTTATTGTACAGCACAATATTTGCAGCACAAAATACACCATGCGAGCCCACATTACCATCACAACAGGCTGCATCTCTGAATGCTGCAGTCGCGTTCCCTACCTACTTTGACATCACACGTGGGGGATAGTTTTTCAGAGCAATAGTCAATATCGCATTTGATAATAAATCCAATGTTTTTTTTTTTTACTTTGAACTCCGCTGTTGTTGTTTTTTAGTTGGAGATACGTTGTTGAATGTTCACATAGCACACGTACACTTTTGAAAAGTCGTTCATGTCAACTGAAGTTTACTCATTGTGTGTGTTAATAGATACAATAATCTAATGATATTAAATTATTGTATCTATTAACACACACAATGAGTAAACTTCATTTTGTGTGTATATATAAAATGTGTGTTAAAATGTTATTGTTGATGATTGTATCTTTAACTACGGTTCATGCGTAACTATGGACCAACATGGTTCAAACAAAGGTTTGATAACAGCATTATGTTTACCACTGTAAAATTAAAAAAAGATGATTGTATATGTTTCATATATCGATAGATATGATTAATAACCTTGTTTATGCCGTACATGTATGAAACACAATGAAACAAACACACCCAACAACATAAATAAACAAAAATGCAAACACGGCATACGGAGTATTAATCGTGGTTTCTGGCTTTGCCAGTAATCAGTTCTCAAATTAAAAGTACGTTTCAGTGTTATAAGTTCTGAAATATTCTTGAACCCGCATGACTATAATATAAATAGCCGTTATGTGTTTCATTATTATTAGTAATTGTTAAATATGTAGTATCCGTGTTTTTTTTAAATAAGTATTTATATCTCCACGTAGTGTTGTGTAAAGCTCTTTGCCCTGCGGGTGAGGTGCTTACCAACAAGACTTTTGTGGAAACATATCGCACAGACGATTCTCTTAACAAGGAGTATAAGGTAAAATAATAAAGGCAAGTAAGAGTAAACCGTGCCTTTACTAAGCCATTGATCCGTGTTTAACTAATCAGTCAGTAGCAAAATAAAATCAATCTCCCGGTTCCTTGAATTTTACAAGCACTGTGTGCTAGTACACAGTCAATCTTAAAAGTGGAGACCCACCCAAACAGCGTTAAATAACTGCATTGCATTTATATTTGACAACAGGTCAAGTACAATTAATGATTTTAAATGTATGTTTATTTTCCTTTTTCGGACCTGTTTTAAATGTAGAGAAACAGCAATTGTGAGCTAGTGATCTATTTAAGCATATCGATCTGTGTTTGTTACGCTACCGATGTTTAACAACTGTAAACACGGACTTCCGAATAAAAAAACTAATATTAATAGGACTTTGCAAATATTGCCGCTGTAATTGCAAATGTTGGCAACAACATCACGTGTTTTCTGTACATGTATTTAACAGTTATGTATTTTATAATCACATGAAATGACACCTAAATAGCAGTATGTTTAAATTTGGCAGACACTTGCGAACACACCTATTTTTTATTAATATTTTTATGATACAATTATGGTTCGTTAGGTTCAAGACGGCGTTAATATAAGACGCACATAGACGCCACACATTCAACTCATTAAATTATATCTGATTAAGTTTGTTAATTATTTTAATAAATTAAATATGAATGCATTGAATGCAACTGATAATCACTACCGTTTTGTTATATTCTACAGGATTTATGCCAATCTCACATTCCTGATCTGGATGAAGCCGAAACAGATGGCGACTGCATTAATGTGTGAGATGGCGAAAAACCCGAATATATTAATACAAATGTTGATCCATGCTTTGTTCCAGGTAGGACTTGTTTTGTTAATATTGCTATATTGTATGCATGTTGTAATTTCAGACAATCATTTTTAAATATGGTTCCTCAACCACATGTATTCGCTCATTTAATACATGAATACATTTGCAAAATGGTTTATACGTTCAAAATGCATTTTGTAGAGGACAAATATCGCCCTGTACGCAGCATGACTGTGAATAACAAGGGGCACACTGATTATATAAACGCCGTGTACATCTCGGTGAGTAAACCGTGTTACATACAAACACATTTAGAAAACTAATTAGCGTCATGTTGAAAGTAGCACATAAATGCAAAGTGTATATAGTCCTGATTTTAGGCTCCTATATTTGTGTATATTATAGATCTTTCGAGAGGCAGACAGGTTGATCCTAACCAATATAGCGAAAACAAGTTCAGATTCAGATTTCATGCGGTTGCTACACGACCATTATGTTAGGACCGCTGTGACACTCGGTGACCAGGTAAAATTAAAGAATTTACAATAATTAAAAATAAGTATGGGGTTTCGTATTTTACACGATATGTCCAGAATATTAAATTTAGAACATGATCACCATCGGTAATGTATGATACTTTACATTGTTTTGTTTCGTACATTTTATTAGCGTTTGGTATATTTTGTCCTACTATATACAATGTACATATTTGGCGACATGAGTATATAGATGAATGATTTGCTAAATGTTTAGGTGGAGCCCTATATGCCAGAGAGCGGAAAGGACCGTTATTGGACCGTTCACAGCGTCGGAAGTCTCCAATACAACTACAAATCATATTCGTGTTTCTGTCGTCATATTTAAACGCATTGTCGAGGTTCAAAAGCCAAAAAAAAACGGATTTAACATGATATATTTTTATTGCCATGAAATAACGGAATAACATGATATATTTGTATTGCCATAAAATAAAGGAATTATGTTGTGATGTTTATGATTGCATAGAAAGTTAATCTGCTAATGCTATTTTAAATTATTATTCCTTTCATTTTCAGCACGTACGTTTCGAAGTCCGCATATTTAGATTTACAAATTAGTCTAAAAAATGTGATGTCTGCCAGAGAGACGCAATGCTGAGCATGTTAATCGAAAAGCTTCGTATGAAGGTCCAATCGTGAGTCAGTGTCGATAACATTTGTGTTCTTCATTTAATGTGCAGTTAGCCCCAAATTAAACAAAACGAAATACTGTTAAACCGCACGTTACAGCCGCAGTGGCCTGGTGGCTGTTCTGAGGGGCCTCATGAACTAGTGATCAGGCGAAGAAGAGAGCAAGTCATACAAAACGAGGTATTAAATCCCTTTTTAATCATGCCAAGACAATTTATATTTCAAACATGCATACTAGACCCATTGCAAATTATAGTTTGGATTAAAAAGTAGTATAATATACACATTTAAATGATTTACTATTAAACACAATATTATGTTCTTCGTTTCATTTACTATAAGGCAAAATTGTATAAGGCAAGTTTACAACTGTTGCAGTATGTGTCAGCCGATAAATGAATTACGAAACGACAAAGTGTATGTACATGACTCAATGATAAATTAATAGTTCTCCTAATAATTACTCAAATAAAGCACAAACCCCTTTTTAAAAAGTGGTCCTTATTACTTGTTGATAAGCATGTATTTAACAGTGATATAAAAACATTTAGGCATATACTAAGTCAATATGTTTCTTATGTAAAGTAAATATAACGTTCATTACCTTATACGCGTAACACTCTTAGTTACCATGGAAGATAACATGAATTAATCGTACACAATTTTCATTACATTCATGAATGTTTATTCAAGCACAGTACCGGTTTTGCCATGAGTTCATGAAGGAGTATGTCGAGAGATTTCTGGTGTATGCAAACTCATGATTAGTCTGGGACTACTGAACAATGCACAAGCATAAACAGTTTACCTGTTCAAGTATTCATATGAAACAAGTGTACAGTGACTGAAAGTAGCTGAGAAAATATAATCCATTCATTTGAAATCAAATACTCTGTTATGGCATTGTTGACTTTTGACCCCAGTGGCATAATTTGAAAAATCTTTGTAGAGGACCAATATACCATGTTACATGTCTAATATTAAACCTCTGGGCTTTGCAGTACCAAATAAGAATATTTTCAAAGTCCTCTTGCCATACATGTTTATAGAAACCGAGAAACCCCGGGTGCTTGGCTACTTTTTACCCCAGGGGCATAATTTAGGGCATAACCATGGCAAAATTTGAACGATCTGTGGTGAGGACCATTATATAATGTCACATATCAAATACGAACTCACTTGACCTTGTTGTTACAGAGGATAAAAATTTTAAGTTCCACTTGCAATGTAAGTCTTTAGAAAATATGTGACACCTGGGCGAGGCTTCTTTTTACCACAGGGGCATACTTTGAACAATCTTTGTAAAGGACAAGTATACAATGTTCCAGGCCAAATACAAAATCATTGGGCCCTGCCGTTTCCGATGAGAACATTTATAAAGTCCACTTGACATAAAAGAAAACACGTGACATCGGGGCCTAGCTTCTTTTTACCCTAAGAACAATCTTGGTATAGGACCACTATAGGATTGTTCATACCAAAATATCTCTTGGCCTTGCGGTTTCAGAGGATAAGCTTTTTAAAGTCAGTTTGCAATTTAAGTCGATATTAACCATATAATCACCGGGACGTGGTCACTTTTTCCCGCAGGGTAATATTTAAATAATCCTCGTCGAAAACCACTATATAATGTATTACCTCCTCTGGACCTTGCGGTTTCAGAGGTGAAAATTGTTAAAGTAATTTTGCTATTTAAGTCTCTGTAAACCAATTGCCCGCCAGGCCGTGGTCAGTTTTAAACCTATGGGCATATGAACAATCTTTGTTGAGAACCACTATACCATGAGTCTTACAAATGCTAAACCTCTAGGCCCTGCGGTTTAAGAGGATAAGATGTCAAAAGCAGTTTTGCTAGTCTTTATAAACAATGTGACCCCCGGGGCGTGGTTAGTTTTGATCCAATGGGCATAATTTGAGCCACCTTTGTAAAGGACTACTTTACACTGTTTCAAGCCCAATATTAAACTTCTAGGCCTTGCGGTTTCAGAGCAGACGATTTTTAAATTCACTTGCTATAAAACCTATTGAAATCATATGACCACCAGGGCGTGGGCTTTTTTTACCCCAGGGGCATAATTTGAACAATCATTGTAGAGGACCACTACATAATTCTTCACACCAAATACAAAACCTCTGGGTCTTATGGTTTCAGATGGGAAGATGTTTTAAATCAATTAACTATTTAATTCTTTGAAAGACATGTGACCCCGGGGCGTAGTCACTTGTTACCCCAGGGGCATAATTTAAACAATCTGTGTAGAGGACCACTATTACATTCTAAATACAAAACCTCTGGGTATTGAGGTTTCAGAGGGGAGATTTTAAAATCGTTTTGCTGTTTATATCTATTTAAACCATATGACTCCAAGGAAGTAGCCACGTTTTACCCCAAGGGCATAATAGAACAATCCTTAGAGGACGCGTATACGTTGTTTCATGCCAAATACAAAACCTCTGGGCCTTGCGGTTTCAGAGAAGAAGATTTTAAAGTTCATTTTGCTATTGAAGTCTAACTAAACCATGTGAACCCCAAGGTGTGGCCACTTTTACCCATAGGGCAAAATTTGAACAATCTTTGTATAGGACCACTATATCATGTTAGATACCAAAAACGAAACCTCTGGACCTTGCGGTTTCAGAGTAGAATATGTTTAAAGTCATTTTCCTATTTAAGTCTATATAAACCATGTGACCCCCCAGGCGTGGCTCCTTTTCACCCCAGGGGCATTATTTAAACAATCTGTGTAGAGGACCACTATTACATTCTAAATACAAAACCTCTGGGCATTGAGGTTTCAGAGGCGAAGATTTTCAAAATCGTTTTGCTATTTAGGTCTATTTAAACCATATGACTCCAAGGAAGTAGCCACGTTTTACCCCCAGGGTAAGTCAACACTCCTTGTAGAGGACGCCTATGCGCGCTGTTACATAACAAATACGAAACCTCTGGGCCTTGCGGTTTCAGAGAATTGTTTTTTTAATCATTTGCTATTAACACCTAAATGAACCATGTGACCCCCAGGGCGTGGCCACTTTTTACCCCAAAGGCAGACTTTTAACAATCTTCGTAAAGGACCACTATATAATGTTAAATAGCAAAAACGAAACCTCTGAACTTTGCGGTTTCAGAGAAGAAGATTTTTAAAGTCATTTCGCTTTTTAAGTCTTACTAAAAAAATGAATGATGCCCCCGGGACGTGTTCACTTTTTACCCCAGGGGCATAGTTTGAATATTCTTAGAGATTTCTTAGACGGTGTTGCATACCAAATACGAAACCTCTGATTTTTTAAGTCAATTTAATATGTGTGAGTGTAAAACATGTGACCCCCGGGCCGGCCAGTTGTTACCCCATGGGCATAATTTGAACAAACTTTGTAGATGACCACTAGAGGATGCAACATACCAAATATGAGAGCTCTTAGTCATGCAGTCTAGTATATGTTATAACTGCATAGTGCCAATGTGCAATATCTCATTAAGATACAACTATATTGCATTTAAACTTCTTCTGTATAATAATGTATCTTTATTCATATAACATATCTTGAGCCTTCTTCAAAACATTTCAATACCGAAATCGTTTAATGCTTGAGAGTACCTTTGTCCGATTGTGTTGCGATATAACTTGTTTATGCTTAAGAGACGTGTATGTACTTGTGTGCATTAGGCGTTTTCAATACGTGCTGTCAAAAATAGCATTAATATTACGTTTATGCAGGGTAACTGGAAAATTAAGGGTTTTACGGGAAGAGAAAAAGCTGCTATCATACCAGCCATAAAGCTATCAATAGAGGTTTATCAATAGCTCTAGTCATGTGCGTGTAACTAAAGAAGCAAACATGTTTACAACAATCAATACAGACATGACCTAAATACATGCAACCGATAATTATATTACATGTACATAACATTATTCTCCTCCTGATTGGGAATGACTCCAATGCCATAAAATATACAACACTTAATTACGCAGTTTAAAGACTTTAAAAAACAGCAAATGATTCAGTAAATGTTTTATTATAAATATGTTGCTTAAGCTACGTGTACGTTATCCTTAAATAACTTACTGCTACCTCTATTTGTCTTGAACCTGAGGATCATTCATATTAAAATCTGAATTCCGTGTATAATGTTTAGCCGCGATGTTTGCATGCCTAATTTGAATGCTAACATTCAGCTAACATAACAAAACAGTGTTCGAGCAAAAGCTGACACTGAATTGTATATTGAAATAATTAGTTTATCAACATGTATCGTTATTTTTATAATGACTTTTTTTGCATTGTATTTTAATAATAAATGTAAAATGTTATTGACTGCCAAGGTTGAAAAACATGACATGCACTAACTTTTTAGTACAATAAACTATAATACAGCTACTTACCAGTTCTTAATGACACATAGACACGTTGGAAATGAAAACACAAATATATTACAGGATGTCATCCTAAGTAGTTTAGGAAACTGCCATGAGCCATCTTAGGCTTTTTGTGAATTTTCCATCCAATTGTGTCATATGATCAGTGTGTTTCGGATACACAGAAACAATGCAGAGCAGCAATGTGCATGTAGGGCTCTTGGGTGAGACACAATTGTACAATATCGTAATATCAAAGGAAGTGTACAACAATTGTAGTAAAAGGAAGAATACGATAACAAGGAGAATAATATCATACATGGTCGTTTAACGAGGAAGTTTTGAACTCAAAATATATTTAACTGCATATCGATAACCTCTAACTCGGTATGGGATAGTAATTTACGTACATGTACTCGTATGAAAATGTTATATTCTTCCTGTTTCAAAGTTGCACGTAAACTACACTTAAAATACAGACAAGTTTGCAAAACCTCATTCACTGAAAACAAATCTAACTTTGCAGGGGTAATGATTGCGAAAGACCGGGCTTTCGCCAGGTATTGCTATACAATCAGGAAGTATTGACATATTTTGAGCGCAATTATTCACGTAAGCAATGTCAACGCACGGCGTGTTCTGCACTATACCTTGACCTACTTAACTACAGGTTAACGTGGTGTTGAGTATCACGATAGTTATCGGTAGACAATCGCATTAATATGAGACAATTGCGTTAGCTGTGTGTATTATTATCCGCTCATGCTGGCTTATATAGAGGGAGGTAATAAACTTCATTTAATATTAAATGCGTGCATGTTTATTCCCCTGGTTGGATTGAGCAATGGTTTCAATGTATTGATTGAAACACTGATGGTTCGAATAAAAATAGGTAAACATTATTCTGTACACTTCATGTAATAAGTATGCAAACATCTCGGTTACATAATACATGGCATTTAAGATATATATTTAACGACGAATTCGAAACCAAACATTTTAAAACAGCCCATTATATTAGTTAACTTGCATTATTTCATATGTAGACACAGTCGAGTTGTTTTACTTTTAAATATATTCATTTCAGTTGGTCATATTTTTAATTTGTCTATCCGTTAAAGTCTACGTCGCAAAGAATTCATGGATATGATGTTAAGTTCATGAGATAAATTACGACAAATAACATATAACGTTACATATGAATTTATTTTTAATGTGTAGTCAATTGCTGTAGTGTAACAGAAGCAAGTATATATAAACGAAACGTCATTCGGACATAGTGATACTCGAATCAAATCAGGCTACTCTATGTCCTAACAGAGCGAAATGTGCACATAGTGTATATAGTTCACATAGTGATATAAAAAGATACATTCAACAATATATATAATCAAACACAAAGAACAAAAACCATCAAACTGTAATCTGAACCTATTCAGAAAAAACCTAGGATATGGTCAATGTATTACACTTCGGTGAAATAAAATCTCAGTGTTGTATTCCAATTTACATATTGCACAAGAGATTTACTAACCATAAAGTGAAGAGCATACATTGTCTAATAATGAACTTGAAATTGTTTATATTGGCGCAATAGGCCCAATGGAAAACATCGAACAACTGTTATGCTGATAGCATATGAGAAACAAAAAGGCAATGCAATTGTGCTTAAGCGTGAAGGTGAATAATGGTATTTGAAATACGTTCATGCTTTGCAAAGATATTCATCGGGCAGTGCAGGGCTTTTGTGCTTTTGGAATTCAATCCATGTTTTGAGCGTGACAGTAAATGCATTGAAAAGAAAAAGAAGCCTAGAACAGGGTAAGAAGACGACAGCATACTTTGTTAAATATTAAACCATGAGCATTATAAGTTGATTTCAGTATAAATATATTATGTATTCCAAACCAATGAATAAAACATGCAGTCGAAACAAACCAACAACATTACCTTGACACTATAAACCACGGCTGCAATGAAGTAAATACAAATGCAACTTAAAATTGCAAATATAAACAACGTTCATTAAGTAATTGTATGGAGGAAACTGAGTTTGTCCCTTGTTGAACGTTATATACGAAAAACGAAAACATTGTAAGACGATATCATGCATTTAGTAAAACATAACAAAACACACGCGTTACTAATGTTAATGGACTTGGATAGAACCCTCGATACATTGCAATATGATTTCATTGAACATACATTATTAAAGTTATGTCAATATTGACCCTGAGTGTCTTACCGTTAAAAAAAACAAAAACGGCTGTTAGATTAAGCTTTTCCATTTCTACCCTTCCGCGGAATAAGTAAATATAAATTGATTGAATAACAATAATTGCAAAACCATGTATACCATATATCTTTGCTGTGCTGAATTGATATTTATAGTATTTTTCTTTTCTACGCAAAATAGTTACAAACAATGATACCAAGTACCAATTTTATGCACTAAATAATAAACTGTTGAGTCGACGGTTTGCTTAATTATATTAGCTAAGAAAAATGTTCACAAGTCTTTATGGACAGGTACAGAGGAAAACAGAATATATTCGTATTTATAGTGGGATTGATATACAGATATGCAGTAATTACCAGAAAAGGAGCAGTTAAAGCCATGATATATACACGGAAAAAACTACAGTGTATAGACTGAAACGCGTATATGCATAATGTATGGATGACGGTAGTTGTATGTGTGAATATATGCGTGGTTGAGTGATTGGCTGAGTGAGTGATTAGGTGGTCGAGTGGTTTAGTGTTTGAGTTGTTGAGTGAGTGGTTAAGTAGTCGAGTAATTAAGTGGTTGAGTGGTTGACTGTAAGGTTCAGTGGCTGAATGGTTAAGTGGTTGGTGGTTGAGTGAGTGGTTAAGAGGTCGAGTGGTTAAGTGGTTGAGTAATTGAGTGAGTGATTGAGTGAATGGATTAGTGAGTGATTGAGTGGGTAAGTGGTTGAGATATTGAGTGGTTGAGTGGTTAAGTGGTTAAGTGATTTACTGAGTGGTTGAGTGGTTTAGTGGTTTAGTGGTTGAGTGGTTGAGTGATTGAGAGATTGAGTGGTTAAGCGGTTGAGTGATTGACTGAGTGGTTGAGTGGTTGAGTGATTTAGTGGTTGATGGTTGAGTGGTTGAGTGATTGAGTAGCTTATGGTTGATTAGTTGAGTGGTATAGTGGTTGAGTGGTATAGTGCTTGAGTGAGTGGTTAAGTGGACGAGTGGTTAAATGGTCGAGTGGTTGAGTGGTTGAGTGGTTACGTGGTTGAGTGAGTGAGTGAGTGAGTGAGTGAGTGAGTGAGTGAGTGAGTGAGTGAGTGAGTGAGTGAGTGAGTGAGTGAGTGAGTGAGTGAGTGAGTGAGTGAGTGAGTGAGTGAGTGAGTGAGTGAGTGAGTGAGTGAGTGAGTGAGTGAGTGAGTGAGTGAGTGAGTGAGTGAGTGAGTGAGTGAGTGAGTGAGTGAGTGAGTGAGTGAGTGAGTGAGTGAGTGAGTGAGTGAGTGAGTGAGTGAGTGAGTGAATAGGACTTTAAAAGAACTTGCAAAACCATACGACCGGGAGAAAAACGAAAGTGCGACATAAAAATCACAACTTTCTCTCAACTTTTAATATAAGAAAAGTGGGAAGGAATCTTTTGGTTATAATTTTCATTTGGCAAATTGCGTCAATTTATGATACCGCCAAATCAAAACACATTTAAAAACATCAAAACTTTGCACCGAAGATATTTTTGCATCATACAGTAAACAAGAAAAGTAATGTTTCTACACTTCTACACTTTACAAACCGTATTTAGCATTTCCCGAAGGATTTTTGAAGGTATGTCGGCATCCCTGACACCCCCACCCCCCCCGCGAGCGAAAAAATATCAGCTGGACTCCCTCCTCCCCAGGATATTGTAACGTTTGACTCCGTTGTTTCGCCTTTAAATTAACTTATGACAGCAAGTTGTTTCAAAAAATGTGTATTTCATTATTTTTGGGGGGCTGCGAAAACACAACAACATCTCTACAATACACATCTTTCTATACAGTTATACTACATGCGAATAATAAAAGCCGAAAACATCAACGTTGCTACTAAATACTTGAAAACGCGGCTCTTAATCGACATAAAATATACGTTGATGTGTCTCCAAGTACAAATCGTGTGTTTCACCATAAAGGCGCGCGAAAATTATGTCGCCATGTACTCGTCACGCGTTCAATTGCATAGTGTTTATGTGAACAAAATGACGTTCGACGACGTCAAATTATGTTTTAAAATGAGGCAATGTATTACATTATTCGTTTTAATATTTCCGAGTGTCCGTTTGTGAGATGGCGTTGTGAATTAACAGGATCAAATTTTTAATGATATGTATTATATTGAAGTTTTAAAATAGCCGTCGCTTTTCCTGGCAAGCGTAAGTATTTGTTCAATTGTAATAATAATAATATTTCTGATTGTCCGTTTGCGAGATAGCTTAGTGATTTAACAGGATCAAATTTTTAATCATATATATCATATTGAAAAGTTTAAAAATGCCTGTTAGCTTTTCTTGGCAAGTTTAAGTATTTGTTCAATCGTAACAAAACTATGGAATTTGGGGCATTTATGCAATGAGCCAAACTCCATGGTACTGTTTTATTAATTTGCAAGGACTAATTTGTGTAATTTAGCTTACACTATATTATAAATTATAAAGCTTGAATGAAGACAATACTGCATGTGGTCGTCGACAGTCGTTGCAACTTCATAATTGGTAATAGTAAGATTTCAGATAGGTACATAATGATAGTGCTAGGGAATGCATTACAATGATTTCAACTTATAAAACAGTGTTCACGTCTGTTCATCTTTAAACAAATGAAAGTGACATTCGCCGATGTCATTAAATGCCAGAGATATGGAGAAAGTAATACAAAAATTGAAAAGTCATGCTTAATGTTTACGATACTACTGAACAGTTTCTTAACACCTCGAAATGCATGGTATTGTGACTATCCTAACCGTACCTCGACGGGCTACGTTTAAAACAGAGAGAGAGAGAGAGAGAGCAGAGAGTTTGAATATTTTCATGAGCACGGGTACATGCCTTTTCTTAGCATAAAATCGGCGTACGTTTTCATTTTCTGACACACCAAAGACGACAAGAATGCAACATGATTGAATTTAAGTATAGACAATACCAAATACAATGGTTTTACTTGAACATTTATCAAGCGATATCCAAATGAAATGACAAGTTAAACTTGCTGATTTATGTGCATATGATCGACATGATTGTGTTGACACGATTTCTATTTCTTGCGTTCCCTGAGTATTACTTGTAGTTCATTAATGAAAGTGACTATAATGTTAAACTAGTTTTACACATATATATGTGATTATATTTGTATTTGCTCTAATCATTGCAACATCATGTGAATCAGTCATAGGTAACACAACTACAGTAGTAATTACCGGTTTAAGTAGAACATATCAGTAGACTTCATTGGAGGTCACAAGCATGTTGCTGAGGAAAACGCATCCATACAGTTACCAAAGTCACTTAAAAATCAATCAATTATTATACGCGAACAACATTCGCTTCATAAAACATTCAGACATTTGGAACAATGGTAATAGTGATAGCCCAAGTCCGAGATATATATAGTAACCGTCACCTAAATTATTAATTATGACGGAGCTTCCGGAGTTCCTATAATAGCAATACACTGTTAACATTATGTTGTGTCATAGTATGAGAAAACTACTATTCAACAATTTTTTTCAAATTGTTGGCAAACTGTGAGTGTAAAAGGACATTCAGAACGAAGTTTACAACACAATAACCTCGTAGTACTCACGTGTATGCGAATGGTTTATCTCAACGTCTTCAATATTTGTTAATATTTGACATATCGCATGGTTAACTCAAGTTCGCATTTAAAAAACGGTTGTGTTTGGAAATTAAAGCACTACAAAGTATGCCACAGAAGAGCGAAAACTGTTGCTTACCGGCACAACTATTTTATCGCTAAACAAGTTCATAAAAATGTTTATGTGTAGATTTGCTTAAAAATATGTTTGTGATGTCTTTCAACGAAAACGAACACCTTATGCGTAATGAGTATTTCTTACAACCGGAGATGGGTTCCATATATGTTTTTATCTCATATATTTTCCAGCTTAGGAAGTTTCTGAAGTGCTGCATGCTTCGTTATCATAATCTGCATCAAGATGACACAGATATATTTGAATATGTCTCCAATATGGCCAAATACAACAATTTGCCCGTTAGTGCATTATCCGTTTTGTCATACCTAACAATTTCCGTAAATCCCTCAAACAACTCGTATAATAAAAGGCGCGTATTGTACGGAATAGTGCAACACCAAGATGCTCAGTATGATATGAAAATCTCACCTTACCTATATAGTGAATATCTAACTAGTGATTACTTATACATATCACATCATATGCATTTTCAATAAGTTGTAAAATTCAGTTGTAATTTCCTTTGTCTGTAAGACATGCCTACATCTCAATTTGAATAACCATCATAATTATGTACATATAATACTTATTTAAATACCGGATATGATGAAAAATAATTGAGGCATGTCTTGGGAAAAAAGGACTTAATGCATGTGGGTAAAGAGCCGTCCCGGATTTGTTTGTGCAGTCCGCACAAGCTAATCCGGGGCGACGCTTTTCGCTTTAATAGTATTTTCTCTTTCAATTGAGGCTCTTCTTAACATAAATCCACTGTGGACGGAAAGCACATTATACCACAGTTTACAAGTCAAGCACAAACATGAATGAATGACATTATACCAGAATGTCTCTGCACAGTTCAGATTATACACTTCTAAAAATGTCTCAAAACAATAAGCATTGTAAAACACATTCATTCATTACTAGTGTGATGCAGTCTAGCAATCAATAACTAACTGAATTAGCAGCTTTAAAAGTGATATAGCAATCATTGAAACTTGCATGACAATTATAAATCAGTTTCACTGGCATCAACTACATAAGCTATCACCACTCTACTCGTACGTATTTCCAAAGGTAATTAATTCTAAATAAGGCAACGTATATGTTTGATACAATTGCTTAACATGTTAAACTGTTATTCTGTTATTTAACACTTTTAAAACAGTATTATTGAGTTAATCGATTCCTTAACAATGACCCGAGTATCCGAAATACATGTAATCAATTAAATCTTAGTGTGTTGTTGAACAACGTTAGAAGTACCAATGATATGACAATCATATCGATATACATACTAAATAAAGTTTAAATACAATACAACGATAATAACAGAAGTACTTCATTTGCAGATGGTTTAAACTTGATTATAGAACATGCCTTCGCCATCTTGAATTAGCCGGTATGTATCATCAAATATTTAGGGGATGCCTTTCCGTTACTATAAAGTAGGTAAATATCGGAAAACATAAAATTTCATGGTGGTCATTTCAGCAAAAGATTACTGTTGTGTATGTATAAACACCCGATTTGCACCAAATTATGGTATTAAGGGCATAAAGTAACTGCTTGTGAAATATGATTCAATATACGGTTCGTTGGAGGTCGATATAACACTTATGTTTGAAGTCATACTTAACAAGGTGCAGTCAATGCAACATTCATGGCGTTAAGAGCGGTAGTGGTGCCAATAGTTTATTATTTCCTTGATGTACATTAATTACATAAAAAGACATTTAATCTTGGATATGTACGTGTTTTTCTCTTTCTTTCTTTTTTTTTGGTTGTTGTAGCTCGTTCCTGTACTGGTATTGTTTTTTTTTTCATTTCTTTTTATATCTGAATTAGATTCCACGTTTTTGATTCAAGTAAAACCTTTACAAAGAGATAAACACATTTCACGAAATCAAATTCTCAATTGATATCAAATAACACGACAAATCATTTTGTAATGTTTGCACATTTGTGTAAAGGTTAATAGTCCGGCCTAATACAGATGCGTTTTAGTGACATGTAACGTACTAACTTTATAAATAGAGTAACATAACACTCAATAATTTAAGTCATTATGTTTATTACTTCAATACTTGCTATAATATATAGCTTGTGCATTTACGTATATATACACATATTTAGGTGGTTTTGGAGTAAATAAGTATGTTCTGATAAAAACGGTCAAAGCTAGTAGGATCGGTTTGCATTTGTTTTTGTTTATTTTTGTAAAGGCTTAGGCTCCACGTCTTTACTTAAAATGCAGTGAGCTGGCAAAATCGACCCCATACCAACAATGCAGTCAGCTGGCAAAATCGACCCCATACCAACAGTATTTATATTTAAGAAAAAAGGTTTCCTGGAAACAATTAGATTAATATGTCACCTGTGTGGAAAGGAGGTCTTTTAAAATACACACTTTTTTAATATTTGGTATTGTCGCCACAATGACACAACTTATAAACGCACTTGCATTAGAACATACGCGTTGTCTTCGAATACGTCTACTCTTTTGTTGAAAATATTCCGTTCTGAATGGCACTATATACCGAATTCTTTATCACTGACTTATAATTTGTCGTCATAAGTGTAACCTCTGAATATGTTTGGTTCCTTTTGTTAACGCTCCATCAACAATATGGCGCCAATGATTACAGCCGTGTAAGTGGCAGGTTGTAACACACTGGGGAATTGTAAATGTGAAACAGATATAACTGGATCGGGTTTAAGACATCACGTATATGTCGTAGTTATTGCATGCATTCAGACTGATGTGCTAGAAAGTAAGTCCTAATCGAGCCACTGAATCGAGTACTTTGAAGAAATATAAACTTTAAATAAGGGACCAGATGCGTTTGCAAATACATAGTTTGGGCAGATATTGCTCAGGCGAACTAAGAAGAGGATCGGGTTAAGTCTGAAGTTAAATAATACAATGTATATCTGCCGTATTTACGGTTTCGATTGTTTGGTGATGTAATTTGTATAACATGTGACTTAGGATATATTGAGACATGGGATAAAACTTTTGTGTCAGTTCACTTCATTTCAAAATACAATATTTTTTTCTAAGTCATAATTTTAAGAAGACACTTGGCCTTTAATACATAAAGTTGATGCAATCTTACTGAAGACATTAGCAAGGTGATATATTCACTAAATAGTTAAACACATAAATTAACGCATCATGAGCAAAAGAAGTACTCGTATACATATTTCCATAAAATAAATGGTAAATGAACAGTTTAAAGTTCAGATTATTGTTAACATTTGCAAGTCATCAAACTAGCAAAGTTTAGCTCGCCGAATGTTAATGGTGAAAAGTTGGATTTAGTCCGAGTTTCAATAATATTCGGCAGTTACAGATGTGTCTGACAATATTGAACTGGCACTCATTTGTTTCGGTGCAGTTTCGTAGATTTCCGTCGCTGTATTTGGGTTTGTATTGCAAAGTTACAATTATGCTTCTCTGGTTTACTTCCAACAAATTGTAATTAAATTGAATAAGTACTCTCTTGTATTGCTGTTTAATTTGAATTGCGCTTCTCAAGGCGATGACTCACGTTTTATTTGTTTGCATTTGTGTTTGTTGTGTGTTTGTGTATTGTGGTGTGTTGTTTTTGGAAATAGGTCACTTGCCTTAAATAAAGGACACCGTGCTGCCAATAAGAGTTCTCTCTGCGGACACAGCTGAAGTTTCATTTTGTGTATATTTGTGAATTTTGTGTACATTAGATAAGATAATATTAAGTCGATATCTACACATATATTTTTCACGATAGCCTACAGCTATAGTGTTTGCCTATAGTTCAGATGTTATCGTGTTCAAATCAGGATTTCAAGCGATTTATTTCTATGCAATATAACGACAATGCCGTTCCAGCTGTAATTGATGTCTAACCTTTTCTTAGTTAACATATTTGGTTGTGTAATGTTTAATGAATTTTGTATTGGGCATATCCAGTCTCATTCTATAGTTTCATTAAACATTCAATATTTTGTTCATACCATACACATTACATAAGCAAGAATATAAAACGAATTGAACAGGGGCTTTGCTGGCTCTGTCGGTAGAGCTGCCAAGGCTAACAGTCCCTGTGGTGCTTCTGTCGTATGTGTCATTGATAAAAATCAATTTGTTCAAATTTAAAAAAGTCACACAGATAAAGGTCTCCGAAACAACACGATCTTTAAGATATTGTCTTAATATCTCAGCCATTCTACAATTGTACGTCGACAGTAATAGGCTAAATAAATTAAAACTCACCTTTGATACATTTAACTGATTCCAAGACAGACAATACGATAACCGCTTAATTGTTGAGTCCGAATTTGGAAACTGACTTTTAATGTGACTTTAAATTAGGACGTTATTCTCTTGCGTACGTCGTGATGATATATTAATATTTAATGTTGTTGTGGATCTATATTATCAATTTTATAAATATTCATGAGTAACCCAAGCAGTAGATAGATCCACATCTTTTGCATATGTATATACAGTCATGGACAGACGGGCGGACGGACACTCGGGCGGACTTGTGTAGGTGTGTGTGTATGTGTGTGTGTGCGTTTGTGTGTGCGTGCGTACGTGTATTGTATTTCGTACTTTGTGGGGTCCCTCCGCGCCGCTGCATTTCGTGGGGATCCGGGGAGTGTACCAGCACCACTTCCTTATTTACATGTTAAATTCATCGGAAGTTGGGACGAATTTTGAATCATAGCTTTTACTGTTGTATTGCTTTTTTAAATTTTGGTGTTGGGTAGTGCTGTTAGGGGGAGGGGGCACTCAGTACACAGTGGAGGGTGGAATACAAGAGGAAACGCCAGCTATCCGGTATGTTGACCACTAACCATACTCACATGCGCCGTGTAGGAAGTGAACCCGGGCCGCCTAAATAAAAAGCGAGTCTACTAACCACTGAGATAGCTGGACAGTGATTTAAGCTATTCAGAATTTGTAGAACGGACAAGATGTATGTCTGAAAGTCATCCGTACGGAGAGACGGTCGTGGAGGCAACTAATTAGTGCGCAATACGTCAGGACTGATACACTGAACTCATATCAATGAATTTTTTAAAAATGGTTGAAGCATATAGATCGGACATGCTTTGTGACGGAAAGGCACCCGGACGTACAGACGAACGTACTGACATACAAAGTATTGGCTCAATATCTCCATGCTTGTGCTCACTAAGACTAGTTTTACTCGGCCGTTTACTGATTCGCAGAGGCGGGACTAACAACGTGACCTTCGTTCGACCGAAATAGCCTGGAGCTTAACTAGTCAACAGGTAGCTTGGAGTTAGATATCTCCCAGTAATTTTACGGACACTGCCGGAATTTCTGGTTCCTGGTTACATATAAATGACATATTACAAATGGTCTAGTCGCATTGGAGTAACTTCTTGTTGCTAAGTGCTTGCTTCTTTTGCCGTGCTAAACTTTCAATCGTTTAATGCCTAAACTATCCTAACTAATTTTAATCAAATTCACATAGTAAAATGTACAAAAGCAATATGAACTTGTTTGCAAAAATATATAACGATGTCACAGAGAGGATGCATTTGTCATTTACACGCAATAATATGTGATCTAATTTCTTTAACCGATAGAAAGAAGCGTTAGGACGCATGGATGTTGCAGTTTATCAGTAACGAATAAACAGTGCAATAAGCAATTATCATTTAGCAAAATGTAATTGTCATTAAGAACATGCAATTGTAATTGAGAAGCATGCAATTGTAATTTAGCAACAAGTAATTGTTATTTAACAGGATGAATGTACTGGCGGATATACCCTTCCATAAGATCTACGTTATTTAAACATGGATGAATTTCATTATGAACATATAAATATATAATTTTGCTTACTTTTTTATTGGCGCAATAACGATGCCGATTTCAAAATCAAAATTCTAATGAAAATGCGGAATCTACTTTAGCAGGGTAAATTGAAAACATATCACATTGTGACATTACGTTTGGTCTATGGACAAAATACATAGAGAAGTCACGTGAGGTATAATAATAAAAAAATATCACCCAGTGGCATTCCATTTCGTCTATTGACAATTACCTAGAGCAGTCACGTGAGGTGTAATAATATTACATATAACCATTTGCTTTGTTATTTGTGTTCAGGTCAGTTGAAACTATTCAAATAAGGGTATAATTGTTTTAATGTTTACTCACTATAACATAGTGAGTAACTAGGGATTCGACTGGTATTACTGTGTCGGATAAGACAGGATATCAAATCAGCCTTGACATATGACAGACTGTTGAACGTGTTAAATAATTTGCTATTGATGTTGACCACACGTTATTATGATTATGTGCTGAAAACGAAACATAAGTTAAACAAAGGCAAATCTTTTTGATAATCTATTTAGAGAAAGGATTCAGGCAATTTACTTGCATCCATAGTTGATACGAAGGCGAACCTTATGCTCGAGATAGGATGTAGATTAAGTGATTTTCTTATGATCATATACATATACATGTAATGTCAACGTTACAAAAGAACGAACGCAGACATATTCACCGATGCATTTGCAATGTCCAAAACTTGTTTGATCTGTTGAGTGTCATGCATAAGCACCAATACGTCTTCTTAAATTATAGATTATTTATTTATGTCAAATAATGACGTGAATGCATAGCTTTTGATTGCACAAATGTTCATCAGAATGCTTTCAACAATTGACATTTATGCTAAAATGTTTGTCAATTGTTGTTTTCACAACATTTTCCTGATCACATCACATATAGTAACAAAAAACCAGGACTAACAAAAATAATATAAGTTTCCAATTTAAAGCTATGCATACACGTTATATATATGTTATAGTGAGTAAACATTAAAACAAGTATACCCTTATTTGAATAGTTTAAACTAACCTGAACACAAATAACAAAGCAAATAGTTATATGTAATATTATTACACCTCACGTGACTGCTCTAGGTAATTGTCAATAGACGAAATGGAATGCCACTGGGTGATATTTTTTATTATTATACCTCACGTGACTTCTCTATGTATTTTGTCCATAGACCAAACGTAATGTCACAATGTGATATGTTTTCAATTTACCCTGCTAAAATAGATTCCGCATTTTCATTAGAATTAGGATTTTGAAATCGGTATCGTTATTGCGCCAATAAAAAAGTAAGCAAAATTATATATTCATATGTTCATAATGAAATTCATCAATGTTTAAATAACGTAGATCTTATGGAAGGGTATATCCGCCAGTACATTCATGCTGTTAAATAACAATTACTTTTTGCTAAATTACAATTGCATGCTGCTCAATTACAATTGCATGTTCTTAATGACAATTACATTTTGCTAAATGATAATTGCTTATTGCACTGTTTATTCGTTACTTCCATGCGTCCTAACGCTTCTTTCTATCGGTTAATGAAATTAGATCACATATTCTTGCGTGTAAATGACAAATGCATCCTCTCTGTGACATCGTTATATATTTTTGCAAACAAGTTCATATTGCTTTTGTACATTTTACTATGTGAATTTGATTAAAATTAGTTAGGATAGTTTAGGCATTAAACGATTGAAAGTTTAGCAATGCAAAAGCAGCAAGCACTTAGCAACAAGAAGTTACTCCAATGCGAATTGACCATTTGTAATATGTCATTTATATGTAACCGGGAACCAGAAATTCCGGCAGTGTCCGTAAAATTACTGGGAGAAATCTAACTCCAAGCTACCTGTTGACTAGTTAAGCTCCAGGCTATTTCGGTCGAACGAAGGTCACGTTGTTAGTCCCGCCTCTGCGAATCAGTAAACGGCCGAGTACAGCTAGTCTTAGTGAGCACAAGCATGGCGATGTTGAGCCAATACTTTGTATGTCAGTACGTTCGTCTGTACGTCCGGGTGCCTTTCCGTCACAAAGCATGTCCGATCTATATGCTTCAACCATTTAAAAAAAATTCATTGATATGTGTTCAGTGTATCAGTCCTGACGTATTGCGCACTAATTAGTTGCCTCCACGACCGTCTCTCCGTACGGATGACTTTCAGACATACATCTTGTCCGTTCTACAAATTCTGAATAGCTTAAAGCACTGTCCGGCTAGCTCAGTGGTTAGTAGACTCGCTTTTTATTTAGGCGGCCCGGGTTCACTTCCTACACGGCGCATGTGAGTATGGTTAGTGGTCAACATACCGGATAGCTGGCGTTTCCTCTTGTATTCCACCCTCCACTGTGTACTGAGCGCCCCCTCCCCCTAACAGCACAACCCCACACCAAAATTTAAAAAAGCAATACAACAGTAAAAGCTATGATTCAAAATTCGTCCCAACTTTCGATGAATTTAACAAGTAAATAAGGAAGGGATGCTGGTACACTCCCCGGAACCCCACGAAATGCAGCGGCGCGGAGGGACCCCACAAAGTACGAAATACAATACACGTACGCACGCACACACAAACGCACACACACACATACACACACACCTACACAAGTCCGCCCGAGTGTCCGTCCGCCCGTCTGTCCATGACTGTATATGAATATGCAAAAGATGTGGATCTATCTACTGCTTGGGTGACTCATGAATATTCATAAAATTGATAATATAGATCCACAACAACATTAAATATTAATATATCATCACGACGTACGCAAGAGAATAACGTCCTAATTTAAAGTCACAGTAATAGTCAGTTTCCAAATTCGGACTCAACAATTAAGCGGTTATCGTATTGTCTGTCTTGGAATCAATTAAATGTATCAAAGGTGAGTTTTAATTTATTTAGCCTATTACTGTCAACGTACAATTGTAGAATGGCTGAGATATTAAGACAATATCTTAAAGATCGTGTTGTTTCGGAGACCTTTATCTGTGTGACTTTTTTAAATTTGAACAAATTGATTTTTATCAATGACACATACGACAGAAGCACCACAGGGACTGTTAGCCATGGCAGTTCTACCGACAGAGCCAGCAAAGCCCCTGTTCAATTCGTTTTATTTTCTTGCTTATGTAATGTGTACGGTATCAACAAAACATTGAATGTTTAATGAAAATATAGAAAGAGACTGGATATGCCCAATACAAAATACATTAAAAATTACACAACCAAATATGTTAACTAAGAAAAGGTTAGACATCAATTACAGCTGGAAAGGCATTGTCCTTATATTGCATAGAAATAAATCGCTTGAAATCCTGATTTGAACACGATAACATCTGAACTATAGGCAAACACTCTAGCTGTAGGCTATCGTGAAAAATATATGTGTAGATATCGACTTAATATTATCTTATCTAATGTACACAAAGTTCACAAATATACACAAAATGAAACTTCAGCTGTGTCCGCAGAGAGAACTCTTATTGGCAGCACGGTGTCCTTTATTTAAGGCAAGTGACCTATTTCCAAACACAACACACCACAATACACAAACACACAACAAACACAAATGCAAACAAATAAAACGTGAGTCATCGCCTTGAGAAGCGCAATTCAAATTAAACAGCAATACCAGATAGTACTTATTCAATTTAATTACAATTTGTTGGAAGTAAACTAGAGTAGCATAATTGTAACTTTGCAATACAAACCCAAATACAGCGACGGAAATCTACGAAACTGCACGGAAACAAATGAGTGCCAGTTCAATATTGTCAGACACATCTGTAACTGCCGAATATTATTGTAACTCGGACTAAATCCAACTTTTCACCATTAACATTCGGCGAGCTAAACTTTGCTAGTTTGATGACTTGCAAATGTTAACAATAATCTGAACTTTAAACTGTTCATTTACCATTTATTTTACGGAAATAAGTATACGAGTACTTCTTTTGCTCATGATGCGTTAATTTATGTGTTTAACTATTTAGTGAATATATCACCTTGCTAATGTCTTCAGTAAGATTGCATCAACTTTATGTATTAAAGGCCAAGTGTCTTCTTAAAATTATGACTTAGAAAAAAATATTGTATTTTGAAATGAAGTGAACTGACACAAAAGTTTTATCCCATGTCTCAATATATCCTAAGTCACATGTTATACAAATTACATCACCAAACAATCGAAACCGTAAATACGGCAGATATACATTGTATTATTTAACTTCAGACTTAACCCGATCCTCTTCTTAGCTCGCCTGAGCAATATCTGCCCAAAATATGTATTTGCAAACGCATCTGGTACCTTATTTAAAGTTTATATTTCTTCAAAGTACTCGATTCAGTGGCTCGATTAGGACTTACTTTCTAGCACATCAGTCTGAATGCATGCAATAACTACGACATATACGTGATGTCTTAAACCCGATCCAGTTATATCTGTTTCACATTTACAATTCCCCAGTGTGTTACAACCTGCCACTTACACGGCTGTAATCATTGGCGCCAAATATTGTTGATGGAGCGTTAACAAAAGGAACCAAACATATTCAGAGGTTACACTTATGACGACAAATTATAAGTCAGTGATAAAGAATTCGGTATATAGTGCCATTCAGAGCGGAATATTTTCAACAAAAGAGTAACCGTATGGGAAGACAACGCGTATGTTCTAATGCAAGGGCGTTTATAAGTTGTGTCATTGTGGCGACAATACCAAATATTAAAAAACTGTGCATGTTAAATGATCTCCTTTAAACACGGGTGACATATTAATCTAATTGTTTCCAGGAAACCTATTTTCTTAAATATAAATACTGTTGGTATGGGGTCGATTTTGCCAGCTGACTGCATTGTTGGTATGGTGTCGATTTTGCCAGCTCACTGCATTTTAAGTAAAGACGTGGAGCCTAAGCCTTTACAAAAATAAACAAAAACAAATGCAAACCGATCCTACTAGCTTTGATCGTTTTTATCAGAACATACTTATTTACTCCAAAACCACCTAAATATGTGTATATATACATAAATGCACAAGCTATATATTATAGCAAGTATTTAATTAATAAACATAATGACTTAAATTATTGAGTGTTATGTTACTCTATTTACAACGTTAGTACGTTACATGTCACTAAAACGCATCTGCATTAGGCGGGACTATTAACCTTTACACAAATGTGCAAACATTACAAAATGATTTGTCGTTTTATTTGATATCAATTGAGAATTTGATTTCATGAAATGTGTTCATCTCTTTGTAAAAGTTTTACTTGAATCAAAAACGTGGAATCTAATTCAGATATAAAAAAGAAATGAAAATAAACAATACCAGTACAGGAACGAGCTACAACATCCAAAACAAAGAAAGAAAGAGAAAAACACGTACATATCCAAGATTAAATGGCTTTTTATGTAATTAATGTACATCAAGGAAATAATAAACTATTGGCACCACTACCGGTCTGAACGCCATGAATGTTGCATTGACTGCACCTTGTTAAGTATAACTTCAAACATAAGTGGTATATCGACCTCCAACGAACCGTATATTGAATCATAGCTCACAAGCAGTTACTTTATGCCCTTAATACCATAATTTGGTGCAAATCGGGTGTTTATACATACACAACAGTAATCTTTTGCTGAAATGACCACCATGAAATTTTATGTTTTCCGATATTTACCTACTTTATATTAACGGAAAGGCATCCCCTAAATATTTGATGATACATACCGGCTAATTCAAGATGGCGAAGGCATGTTCTATAATCAAGTTTAAACCATCTGCAAATCTGTTATTATCGTTGTGATGTATTTAAACTTTATTTAGTATGTATATCGATATGATTATCATATCATTGGTACTTCTAACGTTGTTCAACAACACACTAAGATTTAATTGATTACATGTATTTCGGATACTCGGGTCATTGTTAAGGAATCGATTAACTCAATAATACTGTTTTAAAAGTGTTAAATAACAAAATAACAGTTTAACATGTTAAGCAATTGTATCAAACATATACGTTGCCTTATTTAGAATTAATTACCTTTGGAAATACATACGAGTAGAGTGGTTATAGCGTATGTAGTTGATGCCAGTGAAACTGATTTATAATTGGTATGCAAATTTGTTTTCTGATTATTGCGTACATTTTGCTTCAATTACTTGTAACTTATTGTAAACTGCAGCCATGTTATTGCACAATATATGCTTGTATTGTAATGGAACTTACGGTGTGTTTCAAATACTAGTTAATATATTAATAGATACAACTGACTAAATGAACATTGTTGACACATTAACACAGGTTCGAAACACCATGATTTATTCGTTAGAAGGCATGGTTTTAACCCGATTTCAAAACCGTCTCGAGACGCTTTCCAACTATTTATCAATTTTAGGTTTGTGTGAAATTAACACGTGGTTCATAAAGCCAATAGAGTTCACTTCCGGAGTTCCGTTGTTTACAAAAGCAAAGGACCGAAATGACAAGTACACATGTAGCGCATAAAGCTTGTCAAGTGTGTAAGACTTTAGCGATGCGGTTAGAGTATCCGCCTCGTAGGCCGAGGATCCGGATTCAATCCCCCGATGGTGCTCTGTATTGATTTTTTTTAATGTCAGAATTAAACTTTGTCTTTAAACGAACGGAAAAAAACATGGGTTTCAATTACTATTTTATATTTCGTTCCAGTAATTTCAGATTGTGCAAGAATGGTATCAGTTCAAAGTTGAATCTTTCTGCTTCCACACAATGCAATAAAAATAAATGTCATGATAATTCTAAGAAATCGCATCTCGCCTGAATGCAGACACCGCTAGAATACATGTGTTCGGCAGTCATATTTCGACAAAAGGCACTACCACATTACACACACCACAAAAGTTTATCTTTCAAGCTAGCCTCCTATGAAATACAACAAAATGTTTCAGACACCCGTGGGATATAAGAAATAACCACAAAAGGCATGTCTGAGATTTCTAACTGGCTTTTATACCAGAAGAAGAAAGGAACTCTTTATTAATAGACACTACTTCCGATGGACCACGGAGGGATACACAATAATTTACCGGTATCTAACCTATAAAATACTTAGCCCCGACACGGGTCATTTTTAGCCTCAGCTGTATACTGATTACTGAGTTGTAAATCATGTTTAAAAAGGAGAAAGAATGTCTTTATAAAAATGCAAGCCTAATGTACATGTATGTGGATTCGAAAAAAAAATGTGATTCCTATTTTTACTTCCTATGCACAATCGTAAACGACATTTATGAATAACCCCTGACATAAAAGATTGTTTAACACAGTGTGGCGTAATTGATTCAACGTTGATTTGAGTACTTACTGACATTGCTACATGTATCTTTCACAAAATGTTCAAGAGCTAGCTAGTGTGGCCAGCAAACCATCCGTCGACCGTCGTCAGTTGTTCATTGTTAGTCGTCTACAATTTATTTCAAACAACTTCTGTTCTGAAATCGCTAGGTGGTTTTTTGCCACACTTGGCAAGAATGGACCCGGGGATATTCATCTCCAATTTCCGTCAGTTCATTAGAATAAATAGAAATATTTGGTTGCTATATCAACCAAAACCTAAAACAAATAAACCTAAAGTCCTGCATCTCAGTAATCACTTGTTGCATTTTGAAGTAATAACTCAATTACGGCTCGCGCGATGTTTGTTGTAGAAGAAATAGTAGTAGTAGTACAAGTAGTAATATTAGTAGAAGTAGTAGTAGTAGTAGAAATACTAGTAACACAAATAGTAGTAAATACAAGTAGTAATATCAATAGTAATTTTATTATTATTATTATTATTAGTAGTAGTAGTAGTAGTAGTAGTAGTAGAAGAAGTAGTAGTAATAGTAGTAGTAGTAGTAGTAGTAGTAGTAGTAGTAATAGTAGTAATAGTAGTAGTAGTAGTAGTAGTAGTAGTAGTGGGAGTAGTGGAAGTAGTAGTAGTTGTATTAGTATGAGTATTAGTAGTAGCAGTAATAGTAGCAGAAGCAGCAGCAGCATTAGTAGTAGTTGTATATTTAATATTATTTTATTTTCAATATATATGTTTGCAAAACATTCCGCAAAATACACCAAAACTGGTCTTTAGTGCCTATTTACTAAGTTATTTGGACCAGCCGATAAGATCCAGCGGACGCTATGATATTGAACAGTGCACTAACATATTCAATAACTACTAGTACAAACGAATATTATGACAGGCATTGCATTTTATTCTTGATTTATAATATTCAAAACTGTAGACAGATTTTTGTTTCGACACAATCTTAATAAACCTTTCGAATATGTTCTGTTTAATTTAAACTTGTGTTTCTAACTTGCTAATTACATTTGAATTGCATGTTATAAATGATGATATAGCTGCTTCATTGTATGTCGAAAGTAAGCGGCATGTACATTTCATTCATATCGATTTACCACTACCACTAATTTTCGCGCGCCCGCGAAATGTGTCACGGTAAGATTTTTTATATTATGCATGCTATTTTACCATTTGTTTATTAAAACGAGACATATGCGCGAAGTTATCATTTAATGATTACTTCATGAAATATAATTATATTTTTGAACATATTATACCGTATAAGACATCGATACGCCTTCTGAATGTATATCGTTATGCATACACTATAATGCTGCTTTTATTTATACCATCAAACAATTTAATAAGAAAGACAACTCGTGTAATCGTGTTACAAAAGTGTGTTTTAATGCGCGGTTTCAATTTGTTTAAGTCGCTTTATGTTCACGTTTTTGTAATGGTTTGCTGCTTTGGTGTATAGATATAACTAAATACAAACGGATTCACAGTGATGTTAATAAATAAATGAATGTATTTTGACACTATAAGGATTAAAGTTCTAAAATTGCATACTTGAAATTTAAGCAAGTCCGAAACACTTATGTGTGTAAATATTTTTTTTGTTTTAAGTTAAAGTTATTCATAAAGTATTGTATATGATTATATATTTTATATGTAAGAATTGATTCTATATTACAAGCACGTTATTGACAGAAACTATTGTGGTGCAGAAGCTTTAATATCTTCCTGTATGTACAACCGAAACTGGCTTAAATATAGTTTTCCATCTTCTTATCTTCCTTTCTGTTGTCTATATTAGTGACCATTGAACTAAGAAAAACATACAAAATACAAGCTCTCTGTATACATTGCAACTATTTAAGTACTCTGACTCAAACACTGCGGCTCGGCATGTGATGTGGCACATTGTAATTTAACGCCCATTATTATAAATCATTCGTTGTTGCACATTCAACAAAGAACGCTAAAACAACCGTTGTTTTAGATTGCCTTGTATTATGTAGGAAATCGATAACATTGTTTTGACGAGGCTGTAGCAACCTTGAACTACTCTTATTATGTAAAAATCTCCAATAATGCAGCGGACAGTTTTCGTTCGCTTAAATTTAAACTGGATTACAACTATAAATGCCACATTTTCAAGTGCACATTATTTATTTCTTTATCGACAATATTTCAGACGTTGTATAGTACATGTATAATAAACGCTAGTATTAATCGATGTGTTCTTTATGATTGTAACAATTAAGTTGATTACATGCACACTATATACTTTTTACGAATAACATGAATGTGTTATTTGTAACATAAAACTGAACACAGTATTGATTCAGAAAAGATGAATTAGCGCCTGATTATATTAAAACACGTATACACTCGTGTATGTATTACAACAGTTAAGTTAAGCCTTCTGCTGAAATTCGTTTTGTAGCGAAACCTAGTTTTCGTAGGTTTTGAAAATAATCATTTAATGACAGATGATGTCAAAATTTGGGGTAAATATCGGTTTTCTTTCAGATAAAGTGAACTTGTAGCATTTAAATATGAAGTTTCGTTCCTTCCACAATACATACTTTGGAGATCATTACCATATTCGCACAAATCTAGACTAAATTACTAATTTTAATGTGGCTATAGAAAAGGAACATTTATGGAGCAGTGTATCACACTATATAAATACTACATTACCTTTCCATGACCTATAGAGAAGATATGGCGTAATGTGCAACGACCATCTAGACGTTAAAATAATGTGTTTCATGTTTGGCTGTTTACGTTCTAAATGACATGATTCCTTAATACACATTGTTTCAACATGTTGTAAATATAATACATGTACGCAAGAGTTATCATGTTTAAAACCACAAGCTAGATTCACTTCGCCGTAGCCTTTATAGGATTTAAGTAGGTCGCCGCCAATTTGATACACAAGTCTTTATTTGAGTTTTGTCAAATCATGAAAGTTTTTATGTTATTTTGATTTATGCGTAATGCAAAACGAGACCTTTATACAATTCAACCTGAACACAACTACATTGGTGCAGGATGTTAAATGTAAACAACCGAAACTAATTTAATCTTAGTTTTTCGTCCAACATGATAATAGTGCTCGCATTACTAGTTATCTATTAAAACTATTATATTATCTTACAATACCAGAGTGTCGGTTTCATAAGTAGTATTTGTAACAGTTCATCGCCAGTGACTGAATAAGGTTTTTAATGTGACATCGTTATTTGCAAAATGGGCAATACTACGTTTTTGATTTGACAACAGGTTTGTACATAAAAAGTGAACTAGTTAAATATGAAATAAGTCTTCTGATTTTTTTGTTAACGAACAGTATCTCAATTAAATAAATACCTCTTGATTTATTGCATTATTACGCACACGGCTCGGCATGTTGTGCGTGCAGTTTAAAATATAACTTCCTTTATCAATGATTCATGGCAACAAAAATAGCAGTATGTATCCTTCCGAGAACGAAAAAAATATTGGTCAAAATGCAGGTGTTTAGGACTACCTTTTATTGTGCTGTAATGCGATTATTGTGTTTGACGGGACGTATTAGGCACACTTATTCTTGTTCAAAACACATTATTCTAATGAACTTTAACAGTGAGAACATGCTTTCGATGGAAATCAAAAAGTATCTACGAGCGTCCCCTCTGTTATTGACAGTATCGTCATTAACACATTGTTTATTGCAGATTTAACAACGGTATATTTATTCTATTGCGCAATTAATTCCCAATTAATTGTCGTGTACCACATTTCAAAATTGTTATTTTTGCTTCAAAGACTATCGACTTTATCGGTGTTTACCGGATATGTTTTTACACAGACAAATTCATCACCTAACAGCAGTTTTTAACTGGAAATGCAATAATTCTGCGTTGATATAATTTGTTTCGTGTTATTTACATATAATTTATAATGTTTTTTTACGACTTGCAACGTCGTTATTCAAGTCGCTGACACATAATGCGGTGTTTTATTTGTAGCACACACATGCGCATGGCTAATGTGACAACTGGCAGATGTATCGAGGTACATGTTATGCTGTTTTAATTATAATTATGATATTTTTTAAGAGTTAATAAGAGTTCTCTCCTGCTGTCGCAACTGGAGTTTCGCTTTGTTTATATTTCACACTGACATTCCACTTGCACCATCTCTAGTGGGTAGCAACCTTGCACGAATTATATATTTATGGAACTGTTTATATAGAGCAGTTTATATGAATGCATAAAAACACCTTATGCTATGAAGTTTGTGATACATGTATATAATGATAATTGCAATAAAATGTAGCATAATACATGTAAAACTTAATAATCCGTTTATTTATTAGCGGAAATTTATACCAAACAAAAGCATAAGAGCAACTACTTTTTATGACCGCACCGAACACTTGATACATATTTTCTGTGATACAAATATAAATGCGCCTTCCGCACGTGGACGTATGCAGCTGAGCTCCGTCTGTCAGTGTTTCGCCGGATTGTGAACAGTACATCATGCTGAAGCGGAGCAGATAGTGGTGATCAGCAACTACCTCGACCACTATGACGGCCATATGGATTCTTTGATTTAAAGCCAGAGCATAAGAACTAATCCCTGTAATTTTTGCCGACATTACCCAATACTGATCTAGGCCTATGACTATGAACATTTTATAAATTAATGTTATTGTTAATCTTAAATATTAATCAAAGTGAATTTTAATTGTATACGTATCAAGCGTTTGCATTCGCCAATATTTAAAGTCGAAACTAAGTTTGAGATTAAAAATGTTCGTAGTCGTGATAGGACATGAGCTGGTATTTATAAAACATATTTTAGTCGAAATTTGACAATTTTTATTTCTGACAGAGAAATGCATTGTTAACAGATTCTGACACAGATGCTGCAATATAATTCCTAGTCAATTAATAGTTTATATTTGTCATGCACTTGTTCCAAAGAAGAGTGTTTCAAACACAAATAGTTTCACTTACTTTCAACTTAACTTAGGAATGACTTGAGAATATTTATAAATATGGGTCCTACGCTGTAATATTATAATGTCCTTGATATAAAAAACACTATTTAACTGTGCATTGTTTTTACAAGTATTCCCAGCTTACATGTTATATAACCCCGGTCGTGAACAAAACCGATTTCATTATCCCATAAAAACCAGCTCAGACGCAAATGACAGACCCCATATCTTTTTCTAATTATAACAACAATGACCATTGTGTGCGACCTAACTTGGCGTTTATGTTTCCACTTAAGTATGCATCACTTAATCGTTAAATTCCCGTTTCCTTTATATAAGAAGTGTCTAGTGACATCTGATTTAAATATGATAACCGAAACAACAATTTAAATCTAAATATGAATACGCCTACTGTTTGATTTAACTTCTTGATGACATATATAGTTACGAGTGTTTCTTAGTGTGACATGCATTAATCATAATGTTAATGCAAGTTCATATATTTAATCAAATGAATAATTGGATGACCGTTGTGGATCTTGAACTATTCTATAAAGGCCTGTTATACCACAGCTGTCGCCAGCACACCGTCAGAGGCAAGAAAACTAGTGGTATATTAACCCCACACACTATATTTAATTGTTCCAGATAAAGAAGTCCCGATTTTCTCATGCACATACTGTAAAGTAAAAGCAAAGCAAATTGAATTGAGAGTTTATATATATCAGTACTAGTGTTGTTATAGTAGTACAAGCAACAGCAACAACGGAAGCAGTAGTAGTAACAGTAGCCGTAGCAGTAGTAGTAAAAGTAGCAGAAGCAGCATCAGGACTAGAAGTACATGTAAACTTCTAACAAAGTATCGTAATGTGTCAGTCCTTTAGTTCTGAGGCCTCAAGGCACTAAGGTTTCGTCAACTTGTTCTACTACCGGGTAGTAGTTAACTCCTAAAACCTATTATGTGTGTCACTTTGCTTTTTGAATGTGTGCGCATGTGTTTCTACAGGATTTGTATCAAAAAGTAAAAAGTCATTAACCAGTTTTGACATTTGCTTTACCAAACGCTGAAAAATATGGCTTAGGTTGCATTGCACATATATTGGAAAGTTCAATATGCATATCGTTAAATACCTTATGGAATACAATCAGTTAGTGGATAATTACAAAAACATTGTTCCAGCAGCTGAAGGAATAGAATTGTCGCGAATCACACGAGAAGCTTTCTTGGAGGTCTAGCCTGGTGACAAGCACAATACACGTGATTCTCTGAGTGTGCCAGTTGGTGAAGATGCATCTTAAATTACCAGCATATGCAGTCTAAATTGCCAGCAAACTGTATATAGACTATCGACATGAAGACAAATGGAAAATAAGTAAAAACGACACCTTATTGTTCATGCATAGTGTGTTGTCTCAGAGTTCAAAACAGTGAAGGGTGGGGGTGGCATTTTGTATGCCCACAGGGAGCCTAATTTTGAAAAAGAATCTTTAATTTACTCAAATAATTGATTTTCATTATTAAACAAATTGTGTAAATGGTTAATTGAACATAAATTGCATAATGTTTGCCGCATTTGATAATACTTGTTGAGGAATTGCCTTAATAAAGCTGTCTAATTTTTAACGAGTATGCTAGTTTTTCCTAAATTTTTCAAACAGTAAACAAACAATGTGTTTCTGTCTTTTTATTTCAGTCAAATATGCGTTACAAATATAAAAAAAGACTTAAGTGAAAAAATAAGTCCAGGAAAACCAATTTCTTTTGTCCAACAGATTATTTTATCTTTCTGTCAGCTTCATGTTTATCTTGATATACCATAGAAAATTAATAAATATTAATATTTTGTTATCTTCTTTAATGCCTTATATTCAATATAATATATTTAGTAGTAGAACTAGTAGTAGTAATAGGAGTAGTAGTAGTAGTTGTAGTAGTAGTAGTAGCAGTAGTAGTAGTAGTAGTAGTAGTAGTAGTAGTAGTAGAAGTAGTAGTAATAGTAGTAGTAGTAGCAGTGGTAGTAGTAGACGTAGCAGTAGTAGTAGCAGAAGTAGTAGTAGAAGTTGTAGTAGTAGTAGTAGTAGTAGTAGTAGTAGTAGTAGTAGTAGTAGTAGTAGTAGTAGTAGTAGTAGTAGTAGTAGTAGTAATAGTAGTAATAGTAGTAGTAGTAGTAGTAGTAGTAGAAGTAGTAGTAGTAGTAGTAGTAGTAGTAGTAGTAGTAGTAGTAATAGTAGTAGTAGTAGTAGTAGTAGTAGAAGTAGTAGTAGTAGTAGTAGTAGTAGTAGTAGTAGTAGTAGTAGTAGTAACAGTAGTAGTAGTAGTAGTAGTTGAACTAGTAGTAGTAGTACTAGTAGTAGTTGTAGTAGTAGTAGTAGTAGTAGTAGTAGTAGTAGTAGTTGTTGTTGTTGTTGTTAATGCTGTACCCGAAGTAACAGTGTTGATAACAGTCTTTTAGTTGTTGTAAAACAGTGATAATTAGCAGAGAAAGTATCAGAGGGAAAAATTCAACGTATTTGAACATTATACAGTTATCAGATGGATGTTTTGGGAACAGTCAAAACTGTTTGCCCAACGTGGGGGGATAACTGTTTGAAATATTTCAAAATGTTATCCCGATACCAAAGGCCTGCAGTTTTGACTGTTCCCCAAACACCCATGTGATAACTGTTGTATTACCTGATATTTTTCTTTTATAGATCTTATTGTTTTGTGTGGATTATTAGATCTAGATCTAAATTAAAATGTAATTATGTATTTTTAACAAAATAGTTTATACTTGCAATATCTGAAGCTCAGTACCTTTTAAAATCTCTAAATAGACAGATATAATTTATTTTATCCCATCCTCACGCCGGCATTGATGAAATAACAACCCTCGGGATAATATTTCAAACCTGTGAAATAGGCAAACACATCATTTTATTGATTTCGTAACGTCTCGTGGTTCAGGTTTTCTAAGTCTCGGTAAATAAACTTATTATTATCCAACACTAACCTTGTATTCACTATTCATTACATGAACCTGTATATATATGGCGAAACGGAAAGAAGTGATAACAACAATATATATGAAGACCGAATAAGAATAGAGAGACTGAGGTAAGAACATGTTCGTCAATTTCCATAGATGATCGTAACTGTAAACTGTATCTGAACTTCGGTATTTTCCGCCGGACCCGACAGGTGACGGAAACTTACCGAGTTTTGGGAAACACCGCCACGTGCGGGAAACAGTCAAAATTGTCACCCGGTAACAGATCATATTTATCGGGAACAGTGGTATACTTAATGAAATAGTGCAAAATTTATATAGGCGATCAGGTAATCATATTTTCTGGGATCGGAACACAGTCCAAACCGCTGTCATATAGGTAAGTAAATATAACCATGAAAATATCGAAGAAATTATAATACTGGCTACTTTGATAAAAATATAACAATAGCATGTTCGTGGCTATCGGAGAATAAACACAGATAAAAATGCTCCTCACCTTTAAAATATCACCTAGTTTGTGCATACAGAAAATTATCTCGACTGCCAAGGAAAACACTCAGATCTTGTAACTGTACTTAATTATGCATACAGAAAACTGTCGACGCTAGTGATCCAAGAACAATGTTTGTTGGTATAAAAATGGCGACAGTTATTTTTGACTAGAGTAAGCTGCTTGGGAGCTGGGTGGAGCGGTAATCAAATTCGACCCCATCATATAGCTGGCGATGCTACCGATACCGCCATAGATATCATACCCACTCCACTCGATCGAGGAGGTAGTCACACAACCCACCCTGTCTTGGTTGTGGGTAAATTCCAGGAGACGCTATTCGTCAACATATGAATACTGTTTATGCTATCTTCACGGAAGTTAACATGCTTCACTAGTCTGCCAAGAAAGGTCTACAAAATGTTTGGAATGACCAACAGCCTGAAGAAGTCTGAAGAAGTTAATAATCAATACAATATCATGGCGCATATACCCTACCCAAAATGTAGGGAGCATAATTGTTTATATTTTAATGTAAATAATTTATTATATGTTGATGTTTTTTTACGATTGACTGAATTGCGTTCACGTTTTCATTACCGTTAATATCATTATAGGCATATTATACCTAGAAACATTCTTGCCTTAAAATTGCATGTCAACGGCCACCGGAAATACTTTTCGAAACCAAAATTTTGCAAACTAAAGTACTTTTTTTTCTTTCAGATATTACTATATTACATAAAGAATGCGTTGGCGTGTTTAATTGTGATGGATAATTAATGCTTTTCACATAAAAAATATATGTCTTTCATTATGAAATTTATATGCGGAATTGGCTTTCCCTTGGGATTTTTTATTTTCCCATGGAATTTTGATTTTTCCATGGGATTTTTATTTTTTTCCATGGATTTCTTTTCCCACATTTTGTGGGAAAAAAATCAAATGGGATGTTTTATTTTTTCAAATATGCTTTGTTATGCATATATACGCATATTAACCGCTGTTAAACTGTTTGCACTAATTCTCGTTTAAAAATTATGATCAAAAAAGATTTCCCAATTTTTAAATGGGAAAAATCTAATGGAAAAACATGTCATATTATTTAATAACTAGAAGAAATATCTTGGGCTAGTTAAAACATCGTATTGTTTAATTTTTATGAGTATTTTAATAAGCGTTTTCTTAATTTTTTTATTTAGAATTATCCCACTGGAGTTTTTTTCCCGTTTCTTAAATTGGAAAAATAAATCCCACTTTTAAAATGAGTTTATTTTATTTTGTAAGAAAATGTGTATTTCCTCATTTCCAATCTACGTAATGTATTACTGATTGAATTTGGCGAATAAGTGTCTAAACTATTAGGATTCAATTGTTTAAACGTATGATAAGTAGAGTAGAGTATAACCTGTGATACCGCGGTCAAGCGAAAACAACTTGACCGATACTGTACATTTAATTTCAGCCAGTTATAACATTAATTTGTTAATAAATTTATTGCATTTTATGCTTTATTCCAACGTCGATTCATTTTTGTTTTCTATCAATCAATGATAAAGTGAGGTTAGTTTAATATTTCAAACTAAAGTCTTGTTCTTGAAACGCGATACATCTTTTAAATTTGGTACACACGTCATTCCACTCAGTTGATGACGACACACTAATAATGAAATGTACGAGCAATTAAACTACCGTATGCCATGTACTTATTGTCTTCTATTATATATTCAATAATTTAAACATTAAAATAATACCAATAACTTGAGAGCTCTTGTAAGATTTCACAAGCTTGAATAATTATTTACGAAATACATGTATGTGAATACAGAAACTAGACTGGGATCTTTTTAAATCAATTGTTGCTAAAATAGAATTATAAAGAAAATTTTAAACGTTAAACAGTGTACTTAAAATCAATATCTTGATCTTTAGTGTCATCATATTTCAGTTTGTTTCAGATAGCTTTAATTTGATTAATCGAAACTATGCAACAAAGCTGACCCGTTTTAAAACTATAAATGCCCACAATTCCCTTCTTATCGCCATAGAATTAAATACTGTATGTTTAATTTGACGCGTATATCAGACACCATCAGCACTTTTCACTCGCTGTGATACCGCATTTTAGCTTAATACGCAAACCCATAAATAGCACAATTTACTACTGGAGCTGCGGGGACCTCCGGTAGATTGAAAACGTTTCTTGCCGGACAATTAGTTTGCAGCCAACTTTTCGAGCCTCGTTGTCCGGACCTAAGCAGACAGTTGCGGAAACCTCGTATTTGATGTAGCCCGACGCCTCCTTTTCCGATGAAGCCGCTAAGTTAGCAATGGCGCAACGCTACCTTACTAACCATACTAGTATATATTCATATTGGTAATTAGGCAGAATGTCTCCCGGCGCACAATTTATCTACACAAAACGATCTGAGCATCGATGCCCTGATCTAAACAGACAGCCACCGGAACCTAAAGCGCTCCTACCGGAAGTGGTCCGACCCCTCTAAGCCGCACCGTCTACTGGCGCATGAGGTCGAAACGCTACTCCCGGTTTGCATGTATTCGTATTAATATATTGTAGCTCTGATACATTACCGCTATGCCGGAACTGGGCAGTCAGCCGCGGGAGCTTCAAGAGATCCTACTGGAAGTGGTCCGATTCCTCTCTGCCGCATTATTCCCGAGAAAGGCGCCATGTTATCAGCGGTGTAACGCTGTCTTATTTACCGTGTATATCCATTCTACGCCGAACGGGTTAAGCCTTGATGCACGGACCTGGATTGGCAGCTGCGGAAACTACCAGTAACATGTTATACACTTCTGGTTAATAATATTATTTAGTCTAAAGTAAGATATCGATGTATTAATTGGAGCTGGCAGACCTGGGCGAATGCAGCCATACTGCTCTGCAATTACTTAGTTTTGACAATGAAGATATTTCAGTAAAGAAACCGCAGTGCTCGAGTTGGCTGTTCACGAGCGCCAGCACGGCCTGATCGGCTAAACTCCACTAGATCAGCTTCTGGAAGAATATGTTGCATAGCCTGACATAAACTCCCGGACGGTCGTTATCAATCCTCGCAGTTAAGCGACGGAGGCGTTCTGTATCAGTTAAAGCTGCATCGTTCTGTCCAGGGGATCAATGTTGTTAGTCCTAGGCGCGGGCTAACTCCAATACATTGCGGTAGACGGACCGAATGACCGCGTTGGCCGGCAGTACAGCTCCTGTTCCGTAGAACTTACAAAAGTAAGTTATCCGTAGCGA